>CM062295.1:99482897-99914205 GCA_031216915.1 Pictodentalium vernedei | reverse complement strand
CCCGAGACGAAGTCGAGGGCTGTTAACGGCCCGAAGGCTGTTAATCATCCTGGAGGGCAGTTAATAAACAGGGACGCCCAACAAAATCTTGTTATTACTATTATTACCACTTCTAAAATGGTTAAATCCAATGGTTCTTCATCAAGTTCACTTGATTGTTGACATCCGAGTTTTCGCAATGACAATTAACCAAAACACATGTGTCGTCTGTTTCAAGATCCACAGTACGTCACGCGGTCAATCACATGATAACTTAATTTAAATATTTTTGTTTGCCACGAAAATTTGGCCCTTCTCCCGAAACCTACTAACAAAACCTACTGTAATGAATTAATTACACTCACCTTGACAATTCGAATGCTTCATCGCCGAAGTAATGGGGAAATCACACAAATTTCACGTGTTTTTTTAACATCATTAATTGCAGTTAAGCGCGTTTCATCTTCTCGGAACCAGTGGCGCGTTTGGTATGACGGATTACATAACTGTAACCGGAGCCGGGGCTGTTAACGAAACATTTAGCCGGAAGCGGGCCGTTAACCACGTTAACACATAACTTCCGGTTTGAGTCTGTGCATTATGCACTTTTACTGTAAAGGTAAAATTGTGTTATTATACTAGAGAACACTCGCTAAAGTGGTAATAAAAAGGCTTAAACACCACCAAATAAATAACTATAGTGCATATTGTCGGCTGAGACTTTTTTGTTTCTATTGCGATTGCCGTCTATGGACTATTTACTTGATACACGTTTGCACCTCAGTAGAACTCTCGGTTGTGATCCTTTTTGCTGTATTAATGTACATGGGCGGATCAAATGGTAGGGGAGGGAGCAACCTGACGCCTCTATTTTTGTAACTCATTTTGTCCACAAGCACCGCGAACAGGGGACGCTTGTACATTCATTGCCCAAGACTGTGTTATCGTGGATAATACAGTATCCCACATCCTTGTACGGCTTCTCTTTGGGCCTCCTGTGGGTCGTCATAAATTAAAATAATCAGCATTCGCCATTTTGTTATTATTTCTGCAAATTTGTCTGCGCCAAAGTTTTTTAATCGCAGATTAAAGTAATCTCGTGTTGCTTCTGACCTCTTCTGTCCAATTATTTTTAACATGAGTTACAGACCTTTTTCGACTGAAAATTTGACCGTCTATCGGGGGGGGGGGGGGGGGGGGGGGCACTAAAATTTGCAAGACGTGACGTCCTATTTTTTATTCGGCTCCTTTTTACACCCACCCACTACGTGCAAATTTTCTACTACCGTTCTCAAACAGCCCTCCCCCACTCTCCCATTAAAATCCAAAATAAACTTACCCCAAATGCCCACGTGGGGGCACGATGACGCTTGTGTGCTGAGGCGTACTGCACGCCGAGGTGCACATGTCTTCAGCCAATCTAACCCTGTCTGTGCTGTGTAGTACGCAGTACCGCTGTGCAGTGTGTAGTACAGTCGTGGTGGTTATGATGATGAAGAGCTGACAGCTGCTCGTCGTTGCTCGGTGGTTCTCTCCGGGTACTCTGGCTTCCTCCACCCGTAAACTTATCACCGACACGATATGACCCTGGTTGTTAAAGTGTCGTTAACACCAATAAATAAATAACAAATCAATTAATAAATAAATAACTTGGGTTGGAATTTAGTGCATCAGAGAGAATTTTCCCAAAATATTGTCTGCACATTTTCTACATTTCGAACAAGTCACCTACCCCCTACTAACGTGTGACATTTTCCCAGATTAACCCCAATATTCTCACAAATAAAGCCTCCTGATGTTGTATTTATGTTAAAGAGTGTGATTGTACAACATCATCTTTAAGGTTTGAAACACAATTGATTGTATATATTAGCTGATATATTGATATATTTTTTTTTTAAAAAGTTGGAAATGCACATTTTTGCGCACTCAAGAGACCCACCCACCCCACGTCACGTCTTGCAAATTTTTGGTGCCCCCCTCCCCCCCCCCCCCCTGCGTCTGTCAACATTTTTGGTTTCCGGCTGATAAACTCTAGTTTTAATTATTTGATCTCAACCAAAGTTATTGCTCAATAAAAGCAAACTACGCATATATGGGCTCCGTCCAATTCTTTTTAATGAGTAACAGCTCTTTTTCGACTTAGAAATCGACCGTCTATTCACATTTTTTGTTTTCGACCGATAATTCGGGTTTGGATCATTTGAACTCAACCAAAGTTAGTACAGTTCAAAATGGCCAACGGGCGTATTTAGCCACGCTCTGGCGGTGCTTTTGTTTTCATATTAGCGACTTATTGGCCCTTTAACCCTTCCCTAACGTAATGGCAAAAAAACGGCCAGCGCTATTTTCAAAAATCGCCAATTAATTTTCATTATTTTTTGTCTCAAAAACCTAGGTTATGAACCCTCATTGGGACGTGCTCATCGAGCTCGTTTCAATGAGGGGATCATACCTATGTTTTTGAGACAAAAAATGAAAATAAATTAGTTATTCAAGAATTTTTATTTTACAAGTGTCGTCTGCTTTTCATGTTAGGTAAAGGGTTTAAAGGAAAAATGCGTGGCTGTCTAATTAACAGCATTGAATTTCAAACAGAAATGTACACGGTTCGATCCCCGTCAGGGGTAATTACGTTTGCGTGCGTGCGTGCGTGTCTGCGTGCGTGTGTGGTGTGTGTGTGAGGTGTGTGTGTGTGTGTGGAGGGGGGAGTAAACATGTCATCGTATTCGCACAACGATGATCGACGTGGAATGCATAGCAAGGGGATATCGTCAGGGCGGGGGCCGGGTATTGTAAGGTAAATACCCTTCTTACACCTCTTCTTATATTAGGCTTTTATGTATTCGAACTATGAATTATTCCATTGATGTGAAGTTTTGATGACAACCTTTCTGTAGAGGCCACTCAGACTTCATTCCAAAGTATTAACAAGCAATTTGTTGTGCTTTTTGTCTCTATCAAAAGGAATTTATGGAAAATTGTTTTTTAAAATGTTTTTAAATGTCCAAATACAACAAACCAAGCACCATCCAAATTTGAGTGTCTGAATTTTATCTGTCGACAGCCATGCCAAAGTTAATGATAGATATGAGCAGCGATTTTTAAACATTGTTGATTTTTTTGCAGTTCGCGATAATCAAATGGAGTTGCTTGCCCTTTGATTTACCTCGAGTCATTTGAGCTGATATTTTTTGTTTGTCATTCGTGCACAAAAATAGATCTGAAGTCGTCTGAACCACGTTGCAAATAAAACGTATGCTAATTAGTTACCACCACTGTAGTGTACATTTACAGGTATTCAGTGATTAAAAGAACGGTCATATAGTTCGATTGTGAGGTCCGGAGGATGTGGGTTATCTGTTCAGACTTATCATAACTCAAACCTTCCCACGCCGACATTTGACCTTTTCGGTAATACTGTTACATTGGGCAAATCCCTTGTAAAATGCATTGCTGGCAGGTGAAAGTGGACCGTTTTGAACATCATTTGTGCAGTGTTATAAAAATACACTCAGGCCAGCCACTGATTTGTATAACTTTGGAAGATGAGAAAGCATTCCCTTTTTCCAGGGGAGTAATTATGAGGGGAGGGGTAAGCGGCGGTTCGTGGGTTGTGGGACCCCGATAACGCTCCTAATAATTTTCCAGTCAGGTTAGTCACTGGAGTGTTGGAGTCAAAGATATCAATTCTCTCTTGCTACTAATCATGATTCTCAGACGAGAATACATTCCATATTTCCAGGAGCGTAACTAGGGGAGGATGTTGGGGGGGGGGGGGGGGGGGGGGTGACAAACATAATAATTTTCCTAGTCGGGACTTTTTCATCAGGATTGGAGTCAACATGACAATTATCTCTTGCAAGAAACCATGTAACTTCCTGAAAAGACTTAGTTTGATGCTTGGAGTTGAGTCACATAGTCGGTTATTCAGGCGGAGGTCTGATTCGGGGTGTTGATGACGCAGCACCACAATTTGAAGCACTGGTTATTTATTTATTGTGGTTAACGACACTCTCGACAGCCAGGATCACCTCGTGCCGGACTGTTTGAAGGGTGGAGGAAGCTGGAGTACCGGACAGAACCGCCGAGCAACGGTCAGACAACTGTCATATCCCCCAGCGTACGTACTATAACTCTACACATGCAGGACTAGCATTGGTTGAAGACAAGTGCACCATCGACGTGTATTGCGCCTTAGTACACATCGCCACCGTGCCCTTACGTGGGCAATCGGGATTAAGTGCCGTGTCCAAGGACACATCGCAGTTGCTCCTTGGCGGAGATCGAACTGTAGAACTTTCGGTTTCAATCAAAGACTGTAACCACTGAACCATTGCGCCCCCCGCTGATTCACCGGTACGTGAAGTGTTAACTGGAATAAGTTATGTCACGACTACTACGTGTATGTTTTATTTATTCACTAATACATTTTCAAGAAGTCTTGGGTTTTTTTTAACTGTAATCTCGACAGACTATTATTCCAATTGTATCATCAGTGCATGCCTTCGACGAAGGCATGCACTGATGGTGCAGTGGGAATATTAGTCATCTGGAGACCTGCGTCATCACAGTCGATACAATTGAGGTTTACAACCCCTCTCCCTCCCCCTCCCCTAGATCGGTCATTCTCGCGACGCTCCTGCTCAGGTCCCACAATTAGCTGCTTAATTCCACGTAGTTGGTCAGAAAATACTATCATTAGGCCCTACAAAGGTTGCTACCACGTGCAGTGTGTGCAGGTGGTATGCTATGGAGCGCAGGAGAGGAGATGTTACCTTCTCGTCGAAACTCGCGGTGAAAATGTTTTTGAAAAACTACATATGAATGACGTCACTTTGTGGGAAGCAAAGAGGAAACGTGGGGGGGGGGGGGGGGAGGTGGGGTAGAGGGTCGCTGATGTATTTGCTGGGAAATCTAAGAGGGAGGAGGCTTTATAGATAGTGTGAAATGGTTTGTTTCTAAATGATGGAGGGAAGTGGTGGGGCCGAGGGAATGGAAATCTAGTACAGTGCAATGGTACAGAAATTGTAAACGGTTGGTCATTGGTCAACCTCGCACTTTAACACACAGCTTCACGCACAAGATTATATTTACAGATTTGCAACCATATACGTTCGCAATATTGGCGCAGTGCGTGGCGTCCTGACCCCATTCTTTTCCATAAATGTCAATCTGCGATATACCGGATTCATCGAGAATGAGTGGTGAAAAGAAGATCGGAAATATTTTCTTGATAGAATGCCGTTTCCTTGCATCTGGGTGATCAGTGCATGGCAGACTAGACTGCTGGTATATCGAAATGCCCTATAGAGAAGGAATTTTCGATATTCCAGCCAAGCCTGAAAATAAGCAGACTGACATCTACAAAATGAGGTCCCCAGAGGGTGAATTTGGGTGGCATCACAAAATTTACCCTCTCTGGACCTCAGTCTGAATCAAGGTCTCGAGCCAAAACAGAAAGGTATACCTATAGGATAAATTGGCCCACTGTATATGGACAGCATCAGCAAAGCACCCTCTGGGGACCTCATTTTGCAAATGATAGGTTGCTTATATTTACTGGTCAAAACTTCACTTTCAGTATTTAAAAAACACACTTTTTTAAAATAATTAGCTAATAGCCGAGAGTCAGCAAGCAGCAGAATTTTTATTAAAATACATACACAGTGTTTCAGTACGATGTCATGGAGATTGCAAGCTTGTGAAAAAAAACATGTTTTTTTTTGTTTAGCACGTGCCCCAGTGACAGTAATAACGCCGATCAGGAACAACCAGAGATAAAACCACTCGGGTCAAAACTCTGGAACCTGCGACCAAATGCCAATGCAGAAATTACCTTCAGAGAAGACGTTCGGACCTCGCCTAATATAATTAAAATAGTGATAAATTTTGTATATTTCGATATGACGTGAATAAAATTTGACATGCAACCTGCTTGCATAAAACTCAAGTTAGAAATGAAAACTCAACACACCTTAAAATAGGGTGAAAGCATGCACCAATTTATTGGTCGTAATCTAAAGTCATCGACCAATCAAAAACCAACACCGTACCAAAACGCGGGGAAATATTTCCCGTTGTCGCCGGGGGGGGGGGGGGGGGGGGGGGATCAGGCACAAAATTACCACAAGGTGGAAATTTTTACATTTTCAATTTTTGGGACTCACCACCCCCGGAATGCAAATTTTTGCCAGTCATGTCTTGGACACGCACCCCCTCCCGCACAGTTTTTCCTCAAAAACAATTGGGGACCCACCCCCAATTTATAAAATCTGTTTAACGAAGTATTCAAATTACCTAACTCAACAAAAAAAAAAAAATAAATACTTTTCCCAAACATGAAAGGTGCTGCAAACCAACTTGTCCGATATCCCAGCCCTGCTCTTGGGCATCCAAGGCATCCCTAGCCACAGATGGCCCCAAAACAATCTCTCTGCATCTAAAGCCACAACGGAAATGCAGCATCAGACCCCCAGGTAACCACTGGAACCCGCCTCCGCCAACTGAATTGCAGATATACACCCATTCATGTTCCAAGCAACACAAACCCTTACCCCGATGTACAACATGTCTATGCTGTTCAGACACCAGTCGAATCCCACCACCAAGAAGCCTGCCCAAAATATATTGTTCCCATCTGGATATCTTCAACTGCTCACAAGAAATAGTTGTTTTTCATTTCATTACTTTTCGGTTAAATGTTTAGTTTGTACAGCTGGTCTGAGAGAGGACCTAATACTGAAGTTCTTTGACCCATGCCAGGGTGGCTTGTCTGAGATGAATTGCCTCTTATTTATTTTTTTATGTTAGTGTCACTAGAATCATATTTACCTTGAAATTATACACGTTTTTCCACAATCAAGATTTTTATTCTATCAATCTTTCCAATTATTCCATACATGGAAGCACACTGGACCAATGGCATGAGGCACTCTGAGGAGGCAAACAGAAGAATCAAATAATAGGAGCTACAAAGCACTAATAAGAGGCAGGCTGCCTTAGTAGAAATATAAAGGAGTGAAAATTATTACCAAATAGCTGGGAATCACTTTTTTGTTTTGCAAATGTTTGCCAGACCCAGAACAGAACCCACCCCTAATGAAGAATAAAACATGGCGAAAAAATTCTAACATGGAGCCCCCAACACATTATCAATGCTCTATTCTGTTCTTTATGAATCTAAGCACTTGAATTCACTTTGGTTGTAATTACTTGTCTGTAAAATGATATTTGGCAAACAAATTGCATGACACCGGCTTAAACTGCACTTTGGGGCTTGGACGACACCCAGACCTTGTATCCTGGCATTTTTTGCCCCCCCCCCCCCGTTGCTATACTCCGAAACGCCAAAAATTGATAGTATTACAGCCAGTCTATTCAATCAGATCCCTTTCGGCTTTTGTCAATTTCACGAAATTTCATGTTCGAACAGGTGTTGGGCTTCATCAGTTTTGGGGGTAATTTCCCAGTGGACTATATGCCCAGTCTGGCTCTGATATATACATACTGTCAGTTTTATATACCTGATTTCAGCGATGCGGGAGACAATAAGTTTCTCGGGCTCCAGGCTATGAATGGCACGATTCATTCAAGTCATGCTTGTCCTCTCAGACCACTTCGTATTGAACTAATTCCACCAAACCGATACGCTTCAGCACTATCTAGACGTTTTTGCTTAGATGTATGACTTGAAAAAGGTTTTACCGTGAGAATACCCGAATTGGAACAGTACTTGCTTCTCCTTCAATAATAGGCCTAAAATAGGTCACAACGCTTCAGGTTCGGCCGTGCGAGTCCTCAAAAGTGAGAAACTATTTATAAACGGTTAACCGTAAACTTGACTTTACGCCTCGTAGCATATGTGATAAACTAAATATTCACCGATAAGTTTTGCAATTTAAAATATGCTGCTAACAAGTTTCATTTTGCCGTGTCAAAAAGGCATTCTCCTGCATCTTTTTATAAAATGTACCACTGAAAGGAGTTCAGTTAAGCCCCCCCCCCCCCCCACCCACCCCCGGGCGATTTTAAAAATCGTTCTGTGGGCCCCCAATTCCGTTATGGAACGGCTTGATAAGTCCAATGCCGCAACCACTGTGCTATAAACAAGACAGACCGATGTGGATCAGCGGTTAGAGCACTGGACTTAAATCGAAACTCGATGGTTCAACCCTGACTTCTGCGTTGAGACCCTGGGCAAGACATTTAATCCGTTTGCCCACGTGGGAGGGGGTGGGGGCATGGTGGTTCTGTACACTATGGACTGCACATCGATGTTGCATTTGTCTTCAACCGTTACTAACTCTGCTCGTTCAGAGTTAGTAAGTAAGAGAGTCTGTCAGTTTCTCGTCGCTGTTCTGTGGTTCTCTAAGCGTACACCAGCTTCCCCACCCATAAAACTGCCCGATGTGATCCTGGGTGTCGACAGTGTCGTTAAACCCCAACACAAACAAAAAAACTATGCACGTGAACTCAATTACACCCCAGTAAATACTTCAATCAGAGCTCACAATCGTTGGAAAAAAGTACCGATTGTCATTGCAAGCACACCTTTAGGTAAAATTGCAGTAGACGTCTAGGAGAAACCAGTAATAACCAGTAATAAATTAACGATCTACATGTATGTTGATGTGTAGAAAACCCACAACCAGTTAAATGGTAGAGTGGTACATTCATTTTGATAGTCGAGATTTCTTCAAATGGATCTTGTGACGTCATCTCCATAGTGATACGTGGTTGGAGTGCGCATGCGCAGCGCATGTTGTTAGGGGGATATGTGTTTCCGTCGGCCATTTTGTATACTGGAGGCCGCCATCTTGGTTTCTATGGTAGCACGTGGTTGCTATGTGACCCAATTTTTCTGCAATAGGACGGGGTAAATAGACCTACTTTTACTTGCCCCCACCCAATTTTAATGTTCTCTCACACTTTCCAGAAGACAGTTATCACCAATATTTTATAATTTTTTCAAAACATGCACTTTAATATTTTATTCACACTTACAAGCTAATTCAATTTCCACCAATTGCATAAAGCAGGAAACTTTTATCCTCCATTAAAGGTTGGGTGTCAACCACTAGAGGCGCTGTTTATCACGAAAACACTGTATTGTGACCATAACTTCGCCAGTAGTGAATGGGCTAACAACATTGTAACTTACTTTGTGAGAAAGGTGCGCCTTAAGCGGCAAAACATGTCTAGCTGCCTGCCAGACTTCCTATAATATTCAGACCGGCATTCATAATTCATTTCATTGAATTTCATGATTTGTGTGTAAATAATGGGGCAACCTGACCTCCTGAAATACTTCAAATTAAAGCACCAAAAATGCCCCATATTCAGTCTGAGGGCACTGAATTTTCAAAATTTTCTCCGTGGAACCCCCCCCCCCCCGAACATCCACCAGTGGCAGGGGATACCTCCTTCATACGCACCGGCACATCGGGCCTAAAACCTTCGGATACGACTGCGGCATAGGCCTATATCGACTTAAAGGCACCCCCCCCCCCAAAAAAAAAAAAAAAAAAAAAATTATGCATCCCTCCCCTCAATAGGAAAAAGAAATCCTAGCTACGCCTTTGAGCCCCAGACAGGCTAGAGTCTATATTAATTACGGTACTGCAGATCTCAAATGCTGTTACCATCTGAAAATATACAAAAGCACTCTCGGGGCTGACGAGTTGAAATAAACAATCTTGTGAACAAATTGCCAAGAATTTATATTAATAATATGCATACTAAAAGTCCACATTATTTGCAAAGTCTACTGAATGGACAGGAATAAAATCAACAATCAACAGTCAATAACTGTCAATTCAAATATAGGGATTTCCTATTCGACGTCTGTCTCGTTCAAAACATTTCAAAATTTTAGCGAAAAATACTACCAGCGCCAAAGTACATTATGATAATCTCCCATCCCGCACGCAGAAACAAACTTGGCGCAGAAATAAAATATAAAGGAGTCCCGAACTTGCAACTTTTACTCTTTCTGAAAATTCTCAATTAAGCCAGAGACTGTGGAAGCTCGATAAAAGTGGAGGGGCACAAATTTTCAAGGCCACCAATGGGAGGAAAAGTTACAATCGTATATCGGTAAGTGTACCGTGACACACTTTTGTGTCTCGTTTAGATGAACATGCAGCTGTTTTGTCACTGGCGCTGTCCATTTCTTCTGTCTCAATCATCTTTCAACCCGAAGTCTAGCCTTCGGGTAGGAAGATAGTCAAGTAGAAGAAACGGATCGATGCGACCGAAAGTGGGCTTCATTGGCCAGGGTTGTGTGTATTTGCAAATAATACTGCTGGAATGTCCTTTTTTAGCACATTTGCATGCGCCCATTTTAACTCTGACATCGCAACATGGCTGTGAAAAAAGTGGAGGGGTACGTGTCCCCTGTGCCCCATGGTTCCGCCGCCTCTGAATTAAGCCATTTGAAATATCAAAGACGCTATATTGTCAAAGAGTCTACTAACGCGTTTTTTCGATAATATTATGGCAGAATATCGGTAAATTCGCGTCTTATCAAAAAAAAAGATTTCACAAACAAATCGTCAACATCATAATTGTATTGCGAATCACAAGCAAATATGCAAATTAAATGTCACCGTCGTAGTGTATATATAAGTGAGCACTGGTTTATATTGAACTTTGATACGCGTTTCGAACGAGGTCCGGAGAAAGTGGGTTATCTGAAATTTAGAATTACTCTGAAAGTCCAAAACTGCCCCACTTCGCAATTAGATCTCATTATTTGAGAATTTTCACTATTTGACAAAGTAGTCTCATTTTTCAGTTGTTCGCGTTTCCGATGCTGTTAAATGTCTTCCTTAAATGAGCGATACCAATACTTGCCTCTAACAGCTGCGTCCACTTCAAACGCTTCAAGTAAAACCATCTTACTACACTCAGTCTACAGTCGTTTGTCCGGTAACACCGGGTTTTGCCCGGTCACGCAGATCTCATCCAAACAATTTTGTTTTATTAAAAACGAAAACGTTATGAGGAAAAATAACAGCTGTTATTTGTTAATACATTATTCATATTTAAAAAAAAAATATAGGTTTTAACATTACTCGAATTTAATGTTTGGCATTTGTTTAGAGATTCTCACTGGCGTCATTTCAGTGTCCTCTTTTCGTTGCAAAAATAAAATCGAAAAGAATTTTTGCCGATGTGCATGTGTCTGTGTCCTTGCATAAGATTCCGAAAAATGCAATGTTCGTGCGTTTTGCCATAACACATGCCTATAAGTTCAAGAACTGGTGAAACTGGCAGTAGTATTTTTACATCAGAAATTGTGTGTTTGAAAAGGTAGCCTATTTGACCGGTACCGAACCAGGTAAATTACACAACTCGTCAGTTGTGCCAACGACGAGCTGCCCAAAGTTATCGCCTAGTTTTTTCGTTACTGATCGGACAGTAGTTGCCAACATGTTTTAAAATTGGCTGTTTTATGCTTTTGAGCCATTGCGTGAACAGTTTTGAGTTGAATAACTCAATTTCTCCATCAAAAATCGAAAGCGAGTTTACAAAAAAAGGAAAGGAAAAAAAGTGTATTTTAGTTAAAAACCAACTTGAATTCCCCTTCTCTTTCAAAATATTCAGAGAATTTAAAAGAGGGAGGGAATCTAGTATCTACCTGTACATTCTAGTAATAGGATCTTGTGTAACACCCCCTTTATTTTGCAGGGGTGCATCAACGGGGATACATGTGGTAATGGTGTATCACTGTGCAGCCCCTCCCCAACTTTGATATTCCGGTTTAAAGAATCGGGTATTTTGTGGCGTTGTATCCACTAACGCCAAGGTGGTTGCGTGTGTGTGTGGGGGGTGGGGGGGGGGGGGGGGGGGGGGGGGGGGGGGGGTAGCAACTACCTTGGCTCTGATGCGGATGGGACTCAAGGATTTTTTATGCTTTTTAAATTTAAAAATATATTGTTGATATTTCAAAATTTAAAAGCGTAAGTAGACCTGTCCTATACGTCTGAGCTGAAAATCGTGGGAAGGCTTTCGATACGGGCCTACAATGCCCCCACAGGTGGAGCACTGGAGGTGGCAAGCGTACGTAGTTGAATAACTGACGAGGTTCCATTCATAAAAAAACCCCCAAAACAACTTGTTCCAGTTTGTTGGTTTTCCACCGGTGTTTCCTGAATCGTGGTGGTCAGGATTCTCTTTGGAGGAAAAATGCACCATACACACAGAAATATAGGTAATAAATTACCCAAAAAACATTTGGTGGGGCACCCCCTGACCCCCCCCCCCCACACTCTTTGCGTCTTCGGTTACCATAGGGCCATTGATGTCCATTCTACACATCCCCCTTCCCAGGACCGTCTGCGGCTGTGATTCTATTCCACCGTTAACCCTTTACCCAACGCAGACGATATCAAAATTTATTATTTTAAATATCATTTTCTTCAAATTTTTCAAAAAAATTTCAACAAAACCATATCATGTGACCCCTCGTTGGAACGAGCTCAACGAGCTCGTTCCAACGAGGGGTCACATGATATGGTTTTGTTGAAATTTGTTGAAAAATAATATTTTTTCAACTGCTGAATTTACATATTACGCGGGCGGTTGCGGGCGATTCGTTGGGTAAAGGGTTAACTGCAGTGAAAGTTTCTTCCCGAGTAAGATATGAAGAAAATTATAGCCTACATATAACCGATGTTTTCGCACAGTAAAACACCAAATTGAGCAAATAAACCATCATAACGTACTCTCTCAAAAGAGAAAATGGGGTTACCTTCAAGATGCTGGAATGGGGTTTTAACTTCTGCCCCCCCCCCCCCAAGAAAATTTTGAAATTTGCTATTAAATGGAGCCTTCTGGGGATTTAGGATAGAAATTTACTTTATTTTTTGCCCCGTCAAAATGACAGTTTTTTGTAGCTAGTCTCAACTTGGCAAGTTCACAAGTGGGTATCCAGTAGCAAAAAGTAATGCATAGGCTATCTTTTGACTGCACAGTTCCAAGGCTTGCATTTTCACCAGGCCTATCAGTCCAGGTCTGGTAATCAGCCTCAAAACATTTCTCACCAGGCTGATCAGTCAGCCTGGTCGCCAATCCATCAAGCCGGCAAATGCATCTGCCACAGTTTATGTAATCTGCGAAATCAACCCTGAACAGTACAAATCAGGCCTGGTGGCCCTTTTTACCTGGCCTATTCATCAGCCTGGCAACGGTTCTAAAATGCAAGCCCTGCAATTCCTGACGTGATAACTCCATCATCATTCAAGGAACAGTCCGCTTCTTAACAGTTGAGTTCTGCGACTCATAACACTTTTTTTTCGGCTGGGGGAGGGGGGGGGGGGGGGATTCAGATCTGACCCTAGAGTCCACGGTCCTGGGCATCCCAAAATTCCAAGCCTTGTGCTCACCATTCAGTCCCACCTTATTCAGTGATGGCGTCACTATTTTCTCAACATGGGGGCTTGTGCCCCCTGACGCAGGGACTAGGATATTTCCCAACAAGCATACAGTAAAGGAGGAGGCAGTTTCCCCGACTTTGGGAGACCCCTCGCACAACCCCTGACATTATCCCTGGCACTGGTGGTTAATATATATGTAACACGAGTTTGCAATCATGTCATTAATATCTTGGGGTTTGGAGGGGGGGGGGGCAGGCCTGACCCAAGAGTCCTGGGCCTTGGGGTCACTATCCTGTCCCACCCTAAGCAGTGGTGACGTCAGAAGTTCCTTGACATGGGAGCTTGTGCTCCTATACGTAGGGGCTGGGGGCATTTTCCGACAAGAACACAATGAAGGAGGTAGTTTCCCTGATGAGGATGACTAACCCTCCCCGATGGCGGGGGAGGGGGGGGGGGGTGTAGCTGAGACTGCAGCCCTGACCTCATACCCCTTCCAGCACCACCCTTGACCCTATCCTGGTCCCTGGTAGTGAATGCTGACTGATATATGTATAATGATATACAAGCTTGCAATTATTTCAATGATATCTGACTGTCAGCTGAAACATCCCCATCCATTTTAGATAGCAATTGCTTGGATGGGGAGGGGGTGCTCACGTCTGATCCAAGAGTCTAGGGTTCTGAGCGAGGGCCTCCCAATGGTAACCCCAGGGGCCAGAACTTTTGGGGGCGGACTCAGTCCTGACCCAGAGTCCAAGGTCCTAAACCCTCGGGCAATGCTCGGGCCTCCCAAACTTCCAGGCCCTGGAGTACTATCCCGGTTACAGGAAGATTCGACCTCGACAAGATTCGATCTCCGGAAGATTCGGTCTGGGAAGATTCAATCTTCAATAAAGAACAACACATTCACAATGGTTCGACATATTTTTTTTTCAATTCAATTCTTATTTTACATTCCAAGCAACAAGTATTATTTATTAAATAAAAAATAACAATTACATGATTGATACATGTACAATACAGTCACAATTTTTCAACATATTGAAATAACAATGGATTGCATTGAAATAACAATGGATTGCATTGAAATAACAATGGATTGCGACTACATGATGAACAGTGGGTATGGGTTTGGGGATTCAATTTGACAGACCTATCAAGTCAAGTGGAGGCTCTGTAACAAGTTCAGGGGAGATTTACCGTTATTATATCCCCGGCCCTTGTGGCGAATGATGACTATGTATAATACGAGTTTGCAGTCATTTCAGTAATATCTAACTGTCAGTTAACCCATCCTCCACTCACTATTTGAGATAGCAATAGCCACAGTTAACTACAACAGAATTGGTTCTGTATATAGATAATAGATAGGATAAGATAAGACCTAAAGTAACGGCCAGAACCGGCCAGCGCTATTTTCAAAAATCGCCAATTAATTTTCATTATTTTTTTCATGTTTTGTCTCAAAAACATAGGTTATGACCCCTCGTTGGGACGAGCTCGTTCTTACGAGGGGCCATAACCTATGTTTTTGAGACAAAAAATAAAAAAAATTAGTTATTCAAGAATTATTTTTGCAAGTGTCGTCTGCTTTTCAGGTTACACCAGAACAAAAGCAGATTGCTTTGTATATACAAAATCAACATAAATAGAAACATAAGCCTCCCCGATGGCAGTTGTATGTGCCAGAGGTGTGGAGCGGAAATTGAAATATCCTAATTCCATACTGTTGAAACCAGTCAATAAAAAGATAAACAACATATTTCTTCTTACCTTTTTTGTTCCTATTGGGCATTTGCACAACATAAATAAGATTTTTTGTCAGGTTTATGTGCAATTTCAATTGTTTGGGGTATTTCCTACATGAAATATACGCTGGTTCGCTACTCATAAAAAAGTCCGTAACCGGTCAAATCACCACATCGACAAACAGGCACAGTGTTAACATTTGGAAACGATTCTTATGCCTGTCATTGTTTATCTAGTCTCCCAAGACATCAGTTATTAGAATCTGAACCAAAATTGTGTTGGATCTGTTCATTTGAAGACGTTTGCACTTGATTAATGCAAACTGGGCGGTTTTACTGGGCAATTTGTTAATTTGTTAATATAAAAAGTCTCCGTGATGTTGATATTTTTTGTTCAATTTCCAACAACTTTCGTATTTAAAGCAAAGGCCAATTTAAAAGTCAGTATGTTACCAAGGAGAAAGCTTTCCGTTGTGAAAACTCTTCAAATTATTTTTTGAATAAAATGATTTAACAACTTGTACATAGTCACCGAAGGTAATTTCCCTATGGGAACACCTACATTCTCCGTTTGAATATCGGGAATATGTTTCTCGTGACTGGAGAGAAATATCATATTTTCAAGAGTGACAAAGTAATGATAACACTTTGCCGGCCGCTGATTTGTTGCGGCTCTCATGCGAGAAGACCAGGAATAGTGCTAAGGTGCTGTTTTTTTCTTGTTTATTATTTTCTATTGCGATGCTTTTAAGGAGCTGAAGAACTGGATGAATAGTACTATTTCGCTTTCGGAACCCATATTGGTGAGGGTATAAAATATTAAACCTACTGAGGAAACTAGCTAGCCTCACTTCCATGAGTTTTTAGATTACTTTTGAGAATACCGGAAGTATACTGATAGGTCTGTAATTTGTAAAGCTGTGCTCGTCACCCGCTTTAAATATGGGTATCACCTTCGCGATCTTTATCCTGTCTGGTACTTTGCCGTTTACATGTGTTAGAGGATCCAATACTTCGGTTATCGTATGCTTAAGAAGACAGGTTGTGATGACATCGCGGTCTTTAGATAATTTTGGCTTCATTTTATTTACTACTCGGTTGACTTCTGTGGGGTTTGTGGGTATTAAATAAAGATTATTGGAGACATTGTTGTCCATGTAATCTGTATAGGACTTATGAGTTTTCTGAATCTGTTTGGATGTGTTTTTTCCAACTCGATGTTGTCCTGGATGAAGAACCAGGGTAATCTGGCTTCACGTTTTCCTTTATTGATGGCTTCATTTAAAATCTTCCACATTCTTCGCATATTGTTTTTGTTTTCGTTTAGGATATCTCTATAATAGGTAGCTTTACATTGTTTTTTTTACCTTGTTGAAGATTCTACAGTAGTTTTTATAGTTTTCTGAGTTCCTTTCGGTGGGAGCTTGGCGTTTTTCTTGTAGAATTTTTCTTTGTTGTTGGCGGATATTACAAGCCCCCTTGTCATCCATGGCTGTTTTTTAATAATTTTTTTTTTGTTCTGGCGAACACGTTTGAGAGGGAATGCTTTTCCATAGGCTTTCATATAGATGTTTAGAAAGGTTTCGTGTGACTCATTGGGACAATTCGACTACATTACAGGATTAAAAACACTTTGCGAGATAAGTGTTTTGAATTCAACAATTCTTTCTGCATTTATTATTCTTTTTAGTGTAAAGTGTGGTGTATCTTTTGGTTTGGGTTTTTCCTCAATATAAAAAGCACCAAAATGATCTGACACGTCAGATATGACTATTCCAGGTAATGCTGCTCGTGAAACGTTATTAGAGAAGATATGATCAATCAGACTAGCAGAACGACAGGTTATTCTCGCTGGCTTGGTGATATACGGCAGAAAGACTTGACTGAACATGAAATTAACAAATTCTTCCGTTTTTGAGTGTGTAGTTGCTTTTAGAAGGTCTGGGTTAAGATCCCCCAATGAAATGAAGAGATCTACGATTTCTGAAATGAAGTGTCACTGTCACTTTCCCGAACTCAAAAGGTACTATGGCACCTGTGTTGTCCCTTATATACACCCGGACGGTACTGAAATTTTTTCGTTCTACTGGTACATAATACACATTCTCAAAAGTTTTAGAGATGATATTCCCATATTTTCCACGTACAGGTACGATACGAAGAAGGGGTATTCTTGTGTCTTCCACGACTTGGTCACGAACCAAGTCACAGTATACATGGGGTGAATAAAATCCTTGGTTGACATCAGCAACTCTGGAAGAATTGTAAGTTCTTGATTTAAAAACACACTCATTAAATCCCAAAATATTTTGAAGAGTAGGGCTCAATGTGACCACGACTCCATCATGTACCATGATACGAACTTTACCAGTCACTTCATCCAATTTAAAATCTATCTTATCGTGACGAGGCAATAGTAATTCTTTAACACCATTGATAGCCCGTGTCACATCAGTGGGATCCGAATATCGACCTTCCTTGAGAGTAAGTCGATAATTCTTTTTCGAAGACCAGAACACTGTAACGAAAGCTTCTTCCCCACGAATATTGAACCAAGTATTTGGATACTGAATCTCTACTAGACCTACTTCCCATTCCCCTGTGAGATTCACTGGTTGTGATAACTGAGTGGTGTACGTAGTCAACGTGTTTTCAGGAAACACGTTCATAGAACTATTACTTGGTAAAGTCAAATAAAACACCACTTTTTCTTAATGGTTGGATTAGGTAACAAATATCCCATGCTACTACTCAAGAGAGCAGTCCACAACTTGCTGTCTGTGTTCTCGAGAGTGAGATTAACAACACTGGTAATGATGATGATGTACAAAATGATAATTTGTGAAAAATAAGTGATCTCGCTCCTTGGAATTCTTCTTCCAAACAGAGGCCAAGAACCGTTCGATCCTTCTTCCATTTTGAAAAACCTCAGAGGTTCACTTCCTTTTATAGGTGAGCTGACTCTGCTTGATCCACGAATTGAATGAAGTGGGGTATCCATACCACTTTACGAATAATTCCCTTTTCTTACCATGACCACGTTTCTTGAGTACATGTTCGATTTTGTAAATAGTTTTATGTGAAACTCGCTGAAGCTCTTCAGTGTAGAACGACCCTTTCAATATTTCCCCATTATCATCTTGTAAGACATATGTGACTGGATGACCTTTTTTGACAGATATCACCGTGAATAACTCTTCAGTCCAATTGGGCAATAACCTTTCTCAAACGTTTTCTTAACTTTACTGATTCTCACTCTGTCTCCCACTTTGAATTTTGGAATCTTGTGTTTTATGGGTTTGCCAAATAACCTTTGCAAACCTCTTCTTGATTTTCAAAGTTCACGGCAATTGGGGCCAAACCGATACTACGATGATGAGAATGATTATATAATTTCACCAACTTTTGAAGTGGAAAAATTAGTGTATCGTTCTTGGTAAAATATTTCCACATTTTGGTTTTCAAAGTTCTTTTGAATCTTTCTACTATGGAACATTTTGTTTCCACATTTTGTGTAGTGAAAAAGTCGACTTTGTGATCTTTGAGAAAATTCTGAAATTTTCTGTTTAGAAATTCTTTGCCTTGGTCAGTTTGTAATTTTATTGGTTTACGACCTTGTTTAAAACTTTTAGTAAAAGCTTTAACGATGGAGTCACCAAGTTTGTTTTTGAGGGGTATGACTCAAGCATATTTACTAAACACATCTATACATGTCAACAAAAATTTTGTGTTTTTGTTGAATTTACTTATGTTTGCTACATCTACCAAGTCAGCTTGTCATTGTGCATCGATACCACTAACTATCTCTTTCCTTCTAGGAAATATACGACGAACAGGTTTGTGAAGAGTGTATGTGTCTTGAGTCTCCAACCATTTCACAACTTGTTTAGTCTTTTTCTTGGACGCTCTATGAAGAGCGTCTATACCACCAAAACTTCCAGGAGCTTCAGAATTATAGTATAATGCTTCCATGACTGTCTTTTTTTGAAGTGTCAGCTCTGTTTATACCCTTTTCCGGTCCACTTTGGCGTTTCTGTTTTCTTTGGTTGTTTAGGTTCCGACTTTGTCGGGACCTGTTTCATAAAATCCCAACGTTCTTTATGACCAATCAATTTTTGGGGTATGCTACTATCTCTCAAAGCTTCGGCCAACACTTCCCATCCCTTTGGTTGGAAAGATTTTCGTCTTCTAAGTAAATCGTTTAGAAGATCTGTTACATTCGACACTACCACTGTTTGATCTTTGTAGACTAATTCACCCTTCTCATTCCAAGATATATTTGGGTCACTTCTAATACGATTCAACAACAACTTTCCCTTTCTCTTTATTGTCATTGGTACATAATCGAGAATGTCTTCGTCTTTATTATTTTTCTCGAATTCGACTTTAATGGGTCGAGGAGCCATTACCTTTTGTTGAAATGTCAAGTACCTTTGTAAAATATGATTATAATGTGTCATCGTTTCATCAGCTGAAAGAAAAGGGGCATCGAGAATATCTCTCATTTCTCTGTCCAATGTTGAAACAGCCAGTTCATTCGGTTGTCTTGGAGTCTCTTGTAGACGTTCCAATAACCTTGGTTCTACCGAAGCCATCTTCTTTGCATATTCCATCATTATCCAAATATACCTTTAACAGCACCCAATAGTACAGGAGGTAGCAATGCCTCCAAGAATCCCCCTTTCTACAAGATTTGTCTCCTCTTTTTGTCAGAGGTACCTTTTTTGCCACTGCCCTTCCTAGTTGTTTCTGACGAACGAGTTTGGTTCTCTGAGCTTTCAAGATATTCGAGGCGCAGTCATACAAACAAGTAATCAATTCTTTGTCTGCATGTTTTAGTATGGATTTAACGAGTGTGGGTTCTGATTTATTAAAAAGCTTGAGAAGAGCGATGTTGCACTTGAGACGGTCAGACATACTTCTGACAGACTTGTTGCTACCCTTTTATACTTTTCGGAGGTACGCATATTGGGTTTCCCCTGGGAAAATTTGACTTCGTAATCTCATATGTTCAGGAGTATCTTGTTTGAGATCTATTAAAAGGTAACCATATGGGATCGAAGTAGCATCTTCGAAAACTTCTCTCAGAAACTTGGAATGACCAGGATACATCTGTGCTGCCAAATGTGAGATCTGAGAACGATCCCTAGGATTTTTAAACAAGATCATGTAATGACTATTGAGAGCTACAGTCCTATGGTCTTTATTTTTGTCAAATAAATTTTGAACAATGTTCATCACACTAATCTTACGGTGATGACTACTTTTAGTAAATAATCTAGACACTCGAACATCTGCATCGAGCATCAGATCATCCAACATGACTAAGCTATTGGATTTTAATTCTTGAGGAAGACCCTCTACATATTCTACTTGGGGTAAAGTATTGTATAATGGTTGCCATTCACTATAACACCAAATTATGTGATTTGGAACAGATAATATAATGTTTTGAATGTTTTGAATAACCCGATTTACAAAGAATGATTTACCACTATCCGTGGGACCACACAATAAACAAGTGAATGGATGCTTCCAATGCGGATCCATGTTTGCTGTTCTATGTGGGAACTACTCACCCTTTTATACATTTTTGGGAAGGGGACAGCGAGTTAAAAAAAAATGTGTATGCGTGTACTGTATGCAGGGGAATTAAATTTCATTTTTGTTGAAAGAAAAAGGTTCGTCCTTGCCCAAAAGTAACCTATCAGGTGACTTAAAGACATCCACGACACCTTTCTCTGTGGTTGCCAAAACAAAATTCAGAATAAAATGTTTCGTCCTTGCCCAAGGGAAACTCATCAGGTGACTTAAGGGCAACCACGCCATTTTTTTTATTTTTCTTCTTTTTTATACTTTTTTTTCTTCATTTTTATAAAAAAAAAACATTTATTTACATCTTCATACTGAGTGGTTTCTTGAAGGTCATGCATTCAATCACTAAATCCATAATACAACATCTCTCTTCATTTGTGAGAGGTTTCTTGAACATATCTTCATACTCTTTCTGTACTGGTGGTGGATTCATTTCAGAAGTATTATGGTGCCACAGTGGATGGACATCATTCTTGTTAACTCTTTCAGGTGCTTCACTAAAACATGTTATAATCTTCTCTTCTTCAGACATCCTGGGGCATACTTTCTGCTGGATCTGACTTGGATGGCCGACTGTACATCCATAACATTTTTCTTTTACTACAGCGTCAATATTCTCTTCCACATAATGAGCATATGCTAAACGAAGTTCATGTTGCAAGCGAACTTGCCCAAGTTCACTATCATTTTCATCAACGATCAATGGTAGTGGTTTGGTTCTTCTTACTGTGATCTTTTTCTTCTTCCAAGGTGGTTCCCTTGGCTTTTTGAAGTCATCAGAAGGTTTAGTATCTTCAGTTAAAGCTCTTTGTTGGGTGTTGATGGCTGCATCTATTTCATCTATTTGGGATTTCAGAGCATTCCATTCTTCTAAAGAGAGTGCAATCCCAGTCTTCATTAGATATGGTTTCTGGTCTTTACCCTTAAAGTATCTTCGAACATGTATCTTCAGTTCACCCTGGTACTGAGTGACATTAGTGTAAGTCTGATTGCTGCCAAGTCGGAACATCTTCTCTGGTCAATGGTTCGATCGTGAATGATGCTAAGTCCATTCTTCGTCTAATCTTATATATCTTTGACGGACGTGTTTGAAAACACCACCACAGTTCAGCACATTTTGATCGATATTTTCATTCTTGATTGGGGTTTGTGTTTGTTTTCTATAGGATTATAGGTTAAAGTTAGAAAAATTAGTATAGAAAGTAATGGGAAAGAAACACAATAGGAATACATTAATCTGATTGGTTGATTAACCTCGATCTGATTGGTCAGTTTGGCGATCAAACTGCAGTCTTGATCCTTAAACTGTAGAATATGGCCCTCTGCATTTTTATACTGACTTGAGACAGGTCAAGCTACAAACCTCTGCCTAATGGAGATAAGTCAAATAGCTCGAGTGCATTCCCACCCCCTACAGTTCATACCTTTTTTTCTATTTCAATCCTATAAAAAGTGTCCCTGTGCATTTTGTACTGAACTTGGGACAGGTCAAGTTTGTCTGATATTTGTCAAGAAGATAAACATCAAATAACTTGAGAGCATTACCACCCCACAACAGGAATTTTTTTTTCTTGTTAAATTTTTAAAATTTTTTTAAAATTTTTAAAAATGTTTTTTTTTTTAAACTTTCGATAAAAAAGGTAGAAGGAAATTTATTCAACCGAGAATGATGATGATGATGATGATGATGATGATGAATTGACAACATGGATTACTCCATTGGTAGGGATAACCTAAAACATTTTTTAACTGAATATAATTGGGTATTATCCGGTTCCAATAGGGGTAACCTAAAGGATACCAGGAATCAACTTTTTTTTAAAAAAAAATAAATGGAATGAAACTAAACATAAATTTTTTGAGTATTTTGAAAATAAATATAATTGGATATCATCCGGTTCCAATAGGGGTAACCTAAGGGATACCAGAAATCAACTTTAAAAAAAAAATAAATGGAATGAAATTGAACATAAATTTTTTTGAGTATTTTGAAAATAAATATAATTAGATATCATCCGGTTCCAATAGGGGTAACCTAAGGGATACCAGGAATCAACTTTTTTTTTAAATAAATGGAATGAAACTAAAAATAAATTTGTTGGTTATACATAGCCCACACCAGGAGTGTACAACATGAATGATAATTGTTGAAGAACAAATTTCCTTCCATAATCTATTTACAAATATGTACAAGTAATTATTTTCACCCACCCCATGAGATAAAAAAAGAAAAGAAAATTTTTCATCTTGGATAACCATCCCTGTAAATATAAAAATAATATTGATTGGGATAATTTGAATATAAGAATTATGATTACCTCTGCATTTCTGTAAAGACTGTGGAAGAATATTCACTGGTTGTAGAAAAATTATATTGTCAATGGTAAAGTCGATATACCGTCATCTTGAACTAGTCGTTTTGTATAAAAATAAGATGAGCCGTCTTTCGTCTGTTTGTAAGTAAACATGTCATTTCCATTACGTTTAAAGCCTTTATTTTTTCCTGTTCCTGTTTGTTTGTTTTTGATCACTGTTAAATATGTTTTTTTTGTCAAATCATTTTGTCTTTTATTTATTCCTTTACAACTCAGTTTGTTTTGATGGGCCGAAACAATAGTAAGTTTTTCTGCACAATCCAATAACCCCCTCTCCCTCCCATTCAATTTTAAAAAGACCCGAGGTTCTTTTTTCAAAAGCTTTCATGTCCCTGCAGCATTGGGATGGTATCCAGTTATCTCCCCTTAATTTAGTTTTTACATAATCTTCCCTATTGGCATCACAGGCTTCTGAGGGTAACCATTTATGGGTTTGGCGATAGAATAATTCTTTTTTCTCTGGTCTGACTACTTCTTCAAGGGAAGATCCTGAAAGGGCTATGTATAAGCTGTCTGTGTCCAATTCACAAAGTTCAAAATCCTTACGATCAACAAAAACATCCAAAAAACCATAGTAGAACAGGAGCATACGTAACTTGGCTTATTGATTCACGAAAAAAACAATGTCATGGGGCAAGTCAAGTTTGATTCTGCTTTTATTCATTTCAATTTCATAAAGTTCTTCAGTGAGGGTGTTCAATTTCCGAAAGGCCAGATTATTGATGAGGTTGGACACATTATCTTCATCACAATACACTGCATTCATATGTTTTGCCTTATTAGCGACTGGCTTCCCATGGCCCGAATTACCTAATAGCTTCATCGTGTCAGCTAAGATGGCTTTACTTGGGTCAGAGTCTCCTTCCCGTCAGACCTGTAATACTTGATCACCAAATGTTTGGAAGCACGCCTTGGGCTGGTACTGGATGACTTGATACACCCGACTGACTACCAGTCCGTGCTCCAAATACCATTGCAATAATGGTGTAGCAAGCAAGATTTTGTCGCCAAAGTAGCTACCAATGAGACTACGGCGAGGTTGGCGCATAATGTTGTTGGCTTCAGCGTAAGCCTTCATGTGTGGCTCGTTATCTTTCCGAGAAATATTTGTATTTTTATTTTTGAAGATTGGTGTCATTTCTTCAAAATAGGGCTTCAGTTGTTCGGGTACAGAAATGCTGCACTCCACTAGGCCAAAGATATTGCCTGTACAGATCTTCTCGAGAAGTTCGCTGGATGTCATCGAACCATCCACCGAAGTCCCAAACTTTTTCCGGAGAAAGTTCTTTAAGGCTGCACCGGTCACATTCCCAGATTTCTATTACATCATACTCAAGGCTCTGTAGGTACTGGGGGTTCCCTTGGTGTTTTCCCTAAGCTCAGACATGGACTTCCCCCGTACTGCATTGTGAGTGGCCAATGTACCGCCCATTATATTCAGATAACATTATCCCATTTTCTCCCCAAACTTGCTGGCAGTAAGCATATTCTTCTTCGGTAATGTTTTCCTTTTTTAAAGAGCTATAAAAGGAAACATGGGGAGGTAATTCGGTAGTGTCCAATTTATCAATACAGTCAATCCATCATAGGGAAAAAATCCTTTAGTAATGGAACACCCAAAAGCCTTGAGAAATTTATCATAACTAAATCCAGGGGCTAAGTAATTGCAAATATCTAAAAATTTCAAATGATCTGTTTTCAAAACCATAAAGTTATTACTTTTCTTCAGAACAAAAGACAGTGGGTCATACTTTTTCAGATACTCCATCAGTTCTCGTTTAATCACGTTCACATCATATTTTCCAGAATTAAAACCTAAGACGGACATTTCCTTCATGTAACGATCAAATTCTGCAGCTAATTTTTCAAATGGGTGGGGATAACCTAAAACATTTTTTTAACTAAATATAATTGGGTATTATCCGGTTCTAATAGGGGTAACCTAAAGGATACTGTACAATACAATACATATTGCTATTTCTAGAAAAACAGCAGTCGTCATGAGCAAGATATACAGCCGCCCAACCGGATTCATTTAAGAGGAAGAAATATAACAGTTTCGAGAGATTAGTTCGGGTGAAAAGACTTACAGCCTTTTTTGAGAGGGATGACGTGTCAATTGACCATCACATCAAACAAGAAGGATACAATTACAAAGTCTGGTATTAAGAGCAGAAGAGACTTTTGACAGATTCCATTGGCAGGCTTCACAAAAAGTTTAAAGCGGAGAATCCTGCAATGTAAATTCCCTTTTCTACCTTTGCTAAATCGTCCCCTGAGTTCCAATGTGTTCTATGTGCCTACTGGCACATAGAACACATTGGAACTCAGGGGACGAAATGTCGACCAGTTTGGGTCATCCCACCTAGACTTGACAAAAGAAGTACATGCCTTTGTAAAACGCTCGAGAATTTCAAGCTGATATCTGATAGACTTAAATCTCTTGGAATCCTGCGAGTTTCATCCATGTCTTCAATGCAGACTGCAATTAGTAAGTTTTGTTGCCCAGTACCGAGTAAGCAATGCTACAAACGGGAATGTGCCGCGTACAAGGGTAACAAACTTGTGGTGGAGGTTGAACATCTTCCTATTCTCAATGATCAGACCTGGTGTTTCCAATGGCAACAAAAGCAAGAGGACAGGGAAAGGAAAGGATTAGTTTATACCGTGAAAGTGTCTCCCAAGAAAAGAAAAGTGGCTCCATTGAAGAATTAGTAACGGAGTACAACACATCAGCCTCCAAGTATTTGCTCCATGTTTTCACCATGAGACATCAGGCAAAAATTCTCAGACAGAAGAAGAGAGTCTAGAAGATGACGAGTGTTTTCTACACATTGACATTTCTGAAAATTATCACGGAACGTTCCACGAATCTTTTCAGTCCGATCAATTTGGTGCATCAAATCTCCAGATCGGTCGCCACATCTGCATGATATACACCAAACAAAAATCAGTTCCTGCGTGTACTGTTTCGGACTCTACTCGGCATGATCCTTCTGCAATAAGAGCGCATATTAAACCTATCTTTAGATTTATTAAGGAAAGCATAAATCCTCAGGCATCAACCATTCATATTATGAGCGATGGTCCCACAACGCAGTATAGACAGAAAAAACAGAAAAAAACCTTTTTCCTTTTCTCCACCTTATACTATGAATATGGATTTTTCAAGGCATCACGGAACTGCATCGAGTCATGGAAATAGTGCGATTGATGGAGTGGGGGTAGCCCTGAAGCGAAAGGCTGACAATTCGGTGTGTCATGGTATGGACATAACAGATGCTGATTCCTTCATGAACAGTATTGCTGAATCTGATGTTAAATGTTTCAGAATTGATCCAATTGACATAACCGCTTTCGACGGAATAATTCCAGAGAATCTAATTACTGTGCCAAAAACGATGTAACTGCACCAAATTTATACTAAATCACCTAATATTATGCAATGCCGAGATCTCAGTTGTTTCTGTTCACCTTGCTGTTTATGTTACAGTCCAAGGGAAACAAAATTGTGTTCTAATGATGAGAAGGAATCACAGCTTTCAGTTTCAGGAGACGCGCACAACACTGCGCCTTGTAAAGGTGTAACAACCGTTCAGGAAAATTTAATTGAAAAGTGGTGTATTGTCACCTATGATGAAAAGTGCTATCTTGGATTGAAACAAGACATTGATTCCTCCGATTCTTTCCCTGAGGTTTCAGTTCTCTACAGTTCTGGCAAAAATAAGTTCAAAGGGCCAAATAAACCTGATATCTTATGGTACGATAGGGATGATGTTATTGACTTAATCGATGAGCCAAGTTTCGGTAAACGATTTGCCGCGATTCGTCTAAATGTGGCAGAATTTATAGATCAGTTTGAGTTACCAGTTGCTATGTTATCATTTCAGGTATTTTTTTTCTGCACTTTGAGAATTTGAAAGAATTTTGTATTTTAATGAACTGTTCCTGAAAGTGTTCTTATTTTTCCATTTTAAGCAACTGATCCACATTAAAAAAATAATGACTGCGCTTTAAGGGGACATTGCGAATTATACCCCTTCCCTGCTGAATTATCTCCCGAGGTGTTAATAGAAAGAGATAATGGTTCCAGAGTGAGGATAAACCACAAATCCCCGCTCCCCACCCCCCCCCCCCCCCACACACACACAAAAAAAAACAGAAAAGAAAAACGAAACAACGGTAATTTTTTATGCTATTATACCCCAAACCCTAAAACACCACGACCAAGTCAATATATGTCATATATGGGGCCAGATTCATGCGCGCGCATTTCCTATTTTACACTAGAGTGAGATTTCGTACCACGGTTGCCGTGTGCATTCAACGCTATCCGATTGAATAACAAACAAATTACTCAACCCGTTGAATCTGGAAAATAGCTGAAAACGTCACGTTGAAATCTGTCTGAATGGGTGATTGATGTAATGAAGTTACCCAACTGCTGGAGTATAAATAAAGAACACAGCTCAGATAGAGTACGGGGAACAGGACGTCGTCTGAGTTCTAGAATGTTCTATGTCCCCTATGGGACATAGAACATTCTAGCACTCAGGCGACGAGGAGTCAACGATCCTTGTTGGCGTTTTCACGTGTTCACGCGCGCCTTCGGCACTTGAGAAGCACTTGAAAACTCCAACTCTGGTCGTTGATTTCTGTCCCCCGTTTTAACCCCTCCTTGGGCTGTAGTACTACCCCCAATGAGCTGAAAGAAATAACTCAATGCTGAGATTATTTTGTTTTTCAATAAGTACCACAACCATTTCATTCGTATACAAGGAAATCTGACTTTTCAAAGTGGCTTATAGCCGCTCCTGAAAACTTATATTTCGTTGTAGCCCTCATACGTTCCGTGCCCCAACCCCCCGCCCCGCTGTCGAGCTGATACCGAAATCAACGGATGCTGAATTGAATAATAGTGTGTCCAGCAAGATGCGAAAACTGCAACACAACACGTCACTAATCCACTGCAACGCAGAATATGTTGCACGCTGATATCTCATGTACTTCATGTTACAATGTCACAGATAATGGAGAAGACAGGGGACGTACAACACCCCCGCCCCGAAAAAGGGACAAGATTTTGAACACAACTTTAGCAATATCCAGAAATTCTGACAGTCCAATGTGGACTCTCAATGTTTTACAAGACACGAGTCTGTGTATTGTAGCACACTGAAAGGCGACGTTTGATTGTTATTCCAGTGTTCTCTGAATACTGAATAGCTGCCTTCTTCTTTAAAATCCGAAGTTCGTGCCCTTGGAATTGTGTTTTGTTGCTTTAGTCTTAGTAGCTTTGCAGGTATCTCCCAACTTACTATTGTGACTAGTCGGGAACACTTCGTCTGCCTTTATCGTTTGCACTTTACTGGCTAGTTGTTCGGCATCTATTAGTCGGTTTCTCACTTTTAATTCATTCCTATATGCTTAGGTCAATACTGCTGGACTTAATCATAAACCCCGTTACAGAGCATCACCTCCGATACCTGGACATCACTTCCGTTACATTTGAATTAATCACATTATCTTATAAACATTTGACAGAGAGGGGATTAATATTTTGCGGGTATGGGGAACCTAAGAGACTCGACTGAATAAAAGCCCCGTTAGTGTGGTTTGTGAATAGAGGAGAAAACATTTTATGCGGCGAAAATGACAAAAAAAAAATTGTTTTTGAGTTTTTGACAATCCTAGGTAGTCCCAAATAGAGTCACTTTTTATAGCTAAATCTCTACTCAAAAGTCAAATATGAACTAATATTTACATCGCATAACAAAATTAACGATACATTTCAATGTATTGAGAATTTGTGAGAGGATACAAATTAGTAATGGAGTTGACAATGACAGGCCAAGCCTGCACCAAACAAGTTCAAATCCTAGCAACCCTTGTAAAAAAGAGACGGCCTTGTTAAAAAATCTTCGATCTGAATACCAGGCAATAAAAAAATATTAGTACACCCGACTTCTACTGAGGTTCCAAAACCATGCATATCTGAAATGAAATTGTCTTCTAATTTGAGAAACTCCCATATATGCCGAAAATTATCGATATAATCTTGGCGCGCTATCTTGTCAACCAGAAGAGTTCAAACAAAAACGCCCGTTGTGGTTTCCATGCAGTGGTAGTAGGAGGCCTGATGAACGAAGATGAGGTCAAGGAAGACACTTGGTGGAATTTTTAGAACATCTCAAATTTCTGAATCAGCGCGACGCAAATCGAATCGAACAGGGACGATTTCCAATCGAATCGAATCACAGAACTACGCAGAGACTCTGCAGAGACTTATAATATAGTTTGAGGTAAGATAAATAGAAAAAAAATGTTTTGATTCTCAGGCAATCCCTCATTGAATTTGAACCTCCTCATTGGACATTTTTATTGCCTTTCAGTGTTTTCCAATATTAGTACAAAGTCAGGGGGACCAGAAACTTTTTCGTTTTTGATTTATGCATATTTATTTTGTTTCGCCTCCAACATGTTTTCATTGAAGCAAATCCTCATTAGATTAAATATTTTTACTTCAAAGATAATATGAAGATCATCGAAAGTAGGCCTATATGAAGCCTTTCCCGTATAAAAAAGTATCATGGTAAACCATGGTAAATCCCAAAATACCCTGGTAATACCATGGTATTACCAGGGTATTTTGGGTTTTACCATGGTTTACCATGGTACTTTTTTTTATAAGGGTTGCATTGCAGTACCTACTGTTTGTTTTTAGAGGAATGTTTTATTTTTCAAATTGAAAATGAATTTATTTGTATAAATATGCACTTTCTATATTCCTGTGTGTTAAATGACAGCTGAAATCCTCTGCCTGTTTGCACACTTTGAAAAAATAAAAATCCTCCCCTCCCCGCCTTCCTGACTGATTTGAAAAGAAAATGGACTTAGAATCAATTAATTTATTTTGTGTGGCCTAAGCTAGCCCACATTCTCCAGATGTCAGTTACATTTTGTGTGAAAGAATAACATAAACGAACTCTCATTTGTGTAAGCACCATATATGAGTAAATGTTCCAATAAGACTAAAATCCTCCTCCCCTGACGAGAGCTCGTTTAGTACATTCTATGTTTACAGCTCAAGTGGCAAATGTTCTCGTCTAACGTCACAACGCGAAATAACTGAAATGACGTCGCCCGTTTCATAATTACTTCATCAACGGAGTGACTAGCAAGCCGTGTCATTTTCTGTATTTTTCACACGTGCAGGTGTTCCGGATGAAGTGTTGTTTAAATTACAAAACCGATTTACGATTTGAACTGAAATGGAATGAGTTTATCTGTTTATTGATTATTTATCCAGTGGTGGGGTTTATTTTCTCATCCTGTGATCGTTCAAAGTTGGCTTTTAACGGGTTTAGTAAATAAGCCTCTCGTGTTTCACGACATAGGTTTTGGGCTATGGTTAGTGTCTTATTGGAACATACGCGTTAATCGTTATTGTGATGAGTTGACGATAACATGGTCTGAGGTTTGCGGCTCGGAGCTTAAGTTCAACCGTCAATTCATCACAATAACTTATAATGTTAATTTACATTTTCCCATATTAGTTACAATTTAAGCCTAATTGCTATTTTGACGACAGGAGCTTCATATTTACCAATATTCTAAACAGACAAAAATTATACAACATGAATGGCCAACGGCAAAGAATCTTTCTATACAAATCTATTTGCGATAGCTGGTAATGTCGTTCCTCTATCATAGAGGGGCGGATAAGGGGATGTCGGATAAGGGGACGTCGAAAGCTTCCCTTTGAAATTGAGCTGTTACCTAACGAACTACCACAATTAGCCAGTGTTACTCACTAAAAAAATCGTCCTTCAGATTTTATTATGTTTTTAATTTTGTCTTAAAAACAAAGCTTACAAACACACATTGAAACGATCTAGTAGAGCTGTAGGTTAACCGAAAGCGAACCGAGGTTTTTAGTTTTTTTTTAAAACCGAGACCGTCGACATCCCGTAATCTAAGGTTTTTCGTTTTTTATTAAATACGCTCTTGCTGCAGAAATTCACAGAATGTAGCCATTCCAGAGTAGTGAGAGTACCCAGACACTGCCAATGGCAGTGTCTGGGTACTCTCACTACTCTGGGAAGGCAACATTCTGTGAATTTCCGACATTTCAGTTTAGTTGTGTTTGCAGCTTTCCTCAAGTTGCGTGTAGGTGTCAGACCTCGAAAAATGGCCAAGCACAATAAAAGTTCTGTATATTTAGGTAATTATTATATTGGCCTTCCTGATTCTTCATGTATTATAGCTTTTTTTCTGGCATTCATTGAGTTTCACTCAATTTCACTGCCATCCAGTTATGACTCCGGACATAAGAATGAGTTTTATTGAATTTTATTTGGCCTCATGAACAAACCGAAAACCGAACCGAACCGAGGTTTTATTCCACCTGAAAAACCAAAACCGAAACCGAACAAGAAAATTAAAAACCTACAGCTCTACGCTCTAGTTGTGAAGACAGGGGCGTAAATCTTTCGGAAGAGAGTTATATAATCCAAATACTCAGCATGTTCAAAGACCTCCGCACATGCAGATGATGCGTTGTGGCTGGTTTGGTGATAGGCCCTATGCAAGTTGGACAAGCCCTACCAATTAACTACGATGATCGGCAATCGGTATTCTGGAATACCCGGCAGTGGCGTAGATAGCTTTTCGCTGGCGGAGGGGCAAGCCCAAAATTTTCCGACAGACCGAAAATTTTCCGACAGTGTAACAACAACAAAAACCCAAACAAACAGAAAGAATCTGTTGTTTACTGCAAATGTACTGAAAATTGGTCTTTTTTACCCAAAGTTATGGCATGTTTTTGTCCCCAAAGCCAGCATTTTAATGTTATTAGGCATAAATTCGCCTAAAAATGGTCCCAAAAAATTTCCGACAAAACCTCTGGTGGGGGGGACCTCTGCCCCCCCCCCCGGTCCCCCTTTATCTACGCCACTGATACCCGGAGAGAACCACCGAGCAACGTCGAGCAGCTGCCAGCCCCCAACATCGTAACTCCACACTGCAACAGAGGTATTAGTAGGGTTAGGTTAGTTGAAGACATGCGCACCATCGACGTGCAGTACGCCTCAGTATACGACGTCATCGTGCCCCCGTGTGCACAATCAGGGTTAAGTGCCTTTCCCAAGGACACAACGCGGGAGTCCGAATCAATCGCTCAGAGGGTCACCCATGCAAGGACTATCCGGGCTCAAGATTGCTTAACTTTACCGTGGTTAATCACGTTGAATGTATTGACCGCTGATCTTCACACAATTGGATTGCTGGAACGCAATTTGTCACATACAGAAAAATGTCTCACTTTTCACAATCTTTTATTGGGGGTGGTTGGGGAGCCAATTGTTGCTATTGGCCTAACTAAACAATACTCAGTAACAACAGAAGATTTCAATTTTCTAAAAAAATCGTCATTCGCTTTTTAAAGATTATACTTTGATATCCACGAAACATAAGTACACTGATGATGCGCACATACAAATGAAATATTTTCAACATATTTTTAGTTATTTGGACAAAAACAACTTAAACAAGTTCCGAAATTGGAATGTTGATACGATGTTTCTAGTTTCGTACTGGGCTTTCGTCCGAAGCTTGTTGATGTGAAATCTATTATGCTGTGACTACAGTCACAGTGTAACAACTTTTATGTCATTAAACGTCATCAATGGGAGGAGATATCGCCTGGATTGACTTGACGCCATGTTGGGTGAGGGTGAGGGTGGGGTGCAGAATGAGTTGCTGGGTTTTTCGCTGACGTTACCCCATTCCAGTGGTATAGAGATTCGTGGTACAGACTCGCTGTATGAATAGCTTGTCGAGAAGCATACGTATGAGGGGAAAACATGGGTCGCCCCAGTCCCAATTTTCTTGAAATACTTTCAGCCCTAGACAAGCTTAAAGACTTATTGGTTGTTAGCAAAGACGTATTTGAAATAGTTTTGTTAAACAATCTGATAATTTCGGGAAATTGCCTCAGGCATCCTGTTACCGTGAAGTCTGGCACCAAACAATTTTGGGTCAGCGTCGGCGTCAAAACAAGGATCTTATTTATTGCAAAAGTACCAATCTCCTGTACAGACATTGTAGCGAACCCTCTGAATTTCCTCAGTTAAAATGGCCACCAGAGTCTTCATCTAGTAATCGTTTTTCCCCGATGAGGTTCCACAGACCCCATTAACCCTTTATCTAACACGAAAAGCAGACGACACTTGCAAATAAAATTCTTGAAGCACCAATTCTTTTAATTTTTTTGTGTCAAAAACATAGCTTATGACTCCTCATTCGAACGAGCTCGTTGAGCTCGTTCCAGTGAGGTGTCATAAGCTATGTTTTTGTCACAAAAACAAAAAAGTAATAAAAATTGAATCGTGAATTTTGTGAATAGCGCTGGCCGTTTTTGATGGTCGAAGGGTTAAAGGAAGAAGGATTCCCCACGCTCTTCACAAATGGTGGAATCGCTCTCCGGCACATCTCCGAATCGTATTGCAAAACGATGGTAGGAATTCAAGAGGAGATGTTCAAAGTCCCTTGGCGGAAGCTCAGGTTGACACGAGTCCTCCTCCTCCATCATTAGTCCGAAAAAAATGAGCCTCCATGTCTTAAAATTTCTGTTTCCACCTTGTTGACGATATTTTCATCTTCTCTGTCAAACTTTGTACAAGTCAAAAATATAATGTACCTGAAAGCAATAATGTATACACACAAGATGTCAACTTCGGAATGTCTGTATTTACATCTGGTGTGAATAAAATTCATGTATTTGATTTTATTTAATGTTTCTCGTTCTTTAATAACAATTGAAATGAACCAAGTATAAACAAACAGTACAGAAAATTCCAAAACCCAATACCCTTCAAAAGGTAATGCGCGATATTTGTTTCCATTTCTCCGCTTATTTCCATAACGGAGAGAGAGAGAGAGAGAGAGAGAGAGAGAGAGAGAGAGAGAGAGAGAGTTTATTGAAGTTTAACGAACTTAGCCAGGATTATATCGTATTGGAGGAAGCTGAATTCCCCATGAGAGAACCACCAAAATCAGTAAATAGCCGTCGGAGTCTCCAACTAAAGAGAGAAAGAGACTATTTTTTTCTCAAGATATCTCGCCTTCTGCAAACGAATTTGCATTTTCCCTTATCCACATACTTAACGTAACCGCTTTATCCGTTCAGGGCTAAAATTTCGTCATTCAGGTTTACCTAGTTATCGCTTCCTAAACCCAGCTTAAGGCCCTCATTGGAACGCCCTCGTTCAGCCCATTCCAATTTAGAGTCAAAAGCTGTGTTTTGGAGGCAAAAATGAAAATGTCCAATTTTTCCCTGTTATTAAAGAGAAAAGCGTTTGCAAATACGGTGCATAGTCGTGTTAGCATAGGGGTTACATAACGCCCTCGTGATTTAAAAGATACCAAATTGAGACCAATTGTGAGCGCTCAAGAAATGTAGAGTTATCGAACTTCTTCTCTGGAGGCAGAGAGTGTTCTGCCCTCTCCACAGCGTATAGGTTGCACTGTACAGTGATAATTTCTGTGAATCTTTTTTCCCGTGATCTCTTTTCCGCCCGCACCCCCCCCCCCCCTCCCGCCCCCCCCCCATAAACCACCAGCTGATTTAAAAACAAAATAATGATAGCTGAGATCGGACCGAACACCAATTTAAAAAATGGAAGAAACTGCTAAAATGGTATATACCACATTATTATTATTTATTGGTGTTTAAGGTCACATATTTATGCACAATGGCTAATCGTGACCGTGACAGTTTTACGGGTGGAGGAAGCCGGAGTACCCGGAGAGAACCACCGAGCATCGACGAGCAACTGTCAGCTCCTCAACATTCTAACTCTGTTCAAGCTCCGCTCAAGCAGGGTTACAGCGGTTGAAGACATGTGCACCATCGACGTGCAGTACGCCTTAGTGCACGGCGTCATCGTGCCCCTATGTAGGCAACCGGGAGAAAGTGCCTCGCCCAAGCACACAACGCGTGTCGTCCCGGACGGGGATCGAACTCGGGACCTCTAGTATAGAAGTCCAACAGTCTACCACTGAGCCACCGCGCTCCCGTATATACCACATAAAGAGGAGACTACTGGAAACCGACCACACCCTCCCCAAATTGTTAACCCTGCTTGTGCGGTGTTAATACGTTGGAGAGTCTGACAGTGGCTCGCCGATCTTTGGTGGTTCTCTCCGGTTACTCCGGCTTTCTCCACCGGTAAAATTGCCCGAGATCAGGTTACAACGACCACACCCAGAAACCTCTTGTCGGGTCTACCCGCGTCTAAATGGTTGTACTCCCGGTGTTCTGACACAGAACGCTTCGGATCGCAGAGCGCAGAAAAGGTTGAAAAGCCAGTGCAGGAATTTCTAGTAAAGTGCCGTCTGCTTGCATAAGTTTTTTCCTTCTTCTCGGGCCTTTTGGGACTTAATGGAACCTCAGGTGCCAAATGGAGGTCTATTAGCTGAAACAGTTGCATGTGTTTCTTGTGCATTTTCACATCATACAATACAGGGAGAGATGATTGAAACAAAAACACTCATGAAGTGGAGTTCATACCCAGATACCTTCTGTGAAAATAGCATACAGTACATGGAGGGTGGATTATCAGTAAATTACTCTTGGAGTGGAGTCTTCACCCGGAAAATAAATCTTTGGGAAAAAGCATAAAAACGACAAGCAAAGTTTCAGCCAATGGACCTCCGGGTCGAACCCGGAGGTCCATTAGCTGAAACTGTGCCTATCCTTCCCGTTAAGTTACACTGGAACCGGCTGTTACTATTTGAGTGGAAACTCCACCTCATCAGTGTTTTAGTGGGAATTCACTCTCCACGTTCTGTACATGGACTATAGGCAACATTTCAGTCATTGGACCTCAGTGTTGAAACCATCCACGGATTGAAACTTTCTTGTTCCTTCTACAAGTGTATCTTAAACCAAGTTGAAAGGTTTTTGCCTGCGAGGATACATACTCCTGCAACTGGCTTTCAGCGCGATAATTCCTCTCCGTGTGGTGTTTATTGCATGGACGTCGCCGGGCGTGGGGGGGGGGGGGGGGAGGTACGGTACGAACGAACCTCCTTTTACGTGTTTTTTCAAGAAGGGAGAATGCAAATAAATCTTCAAAAGGCCACCAGAGAGCTCTATTTGATACTAAATCAAAAAAAAAATTCCGGGGGGGGGGGGGGGGCGGGGCTGCCCTTTAGTGTGCTCGTGCATGCTAGAGGGGGACATGCCTCCGGTGTACCTTTTTCATCAAAGTCGAACACCTTTTGAAAAATCCTGGCGACGTCCATGTATTGCTACCACTCCCTCCACGTATCGGCCTGTGACTTTATCTTACAGTATTGATTGTCCGTCTTCTTACTGAAAAGAAAACAACAGAAACTGAACCCCTCTTAATTCTTCAATCATAAATAATATTTATAACGTTCGTCGACCGAAAAAGCTCGAAAGGTCGACTCTGTTCCCAGGCAGACTGAGTTCTTTGGCAGACCGGAAGCCCATCATATTTCCGCAGAATGTGGGCAGACCGGGTCGTTTTGCGCACGTAATCGGCCTTCGGACATATTCACTTGGCCATTCGAACCTATTGGGCCTTAACCATTTACCTAACATGAAAAGCAGACGACACTTGCAAAAAAAATTCTTGAATAACTAATTATTTTCATTTTTTGTCTCAAAAACATAGGTTATGACCCCTCGTTGGAACGAGCTCAACGAGCTCGTTCCAAAGAGGGGTCAAAACCTATGTTTTTGAGACAAAAAATGAAAAAATAATAAAAATTAATTAGCGATTTTTGAGAACAGCGTTGGCCGGTTTTGGTCGTTACATTGGGTAAAGTGTTAACCAGAACATTGGTAATTTTCGAGGACATAATTCGCTGATCAGTCCAATAGCAAGTTTTGACTTGATTGCAATGTTATTTTGCTCATTACTGTACCGAGTGGAGACAAACGCACGGAGTAGAAACAGATGATCAAGACTAACTCGAAACAGTAGGTCAAAAATCAGAACAGTCCACGGTGTTGTTCAGAACTGTGATTAGTATTATATAACAAATGGAGACAATTCACACAAAGAATGGATGAAAGTTTTCCATCTTGACGAAACTTGAATTAAAGGTATGTAAATAAATAAATACAATTAGACATGCTTTGTATTTGAAGTGAGCTGGATGTCTTATTTTTTTTTTGATTTTGGTGCTGCTCTTTTTGTCATCAATTCGCCAGCACCACACTATTCTATTCTCTTGCCACTAGAGCTGTAGGTTAACGGAAACCGAACCGAGGTTTTTAGTTTTTTTAAAAAACCGAAACCGAAACCGTCGACATCCCGTAATCTAAGGTTTTTCGTTTTTTATTAAATACTCTCTTGCTGCACAAATTCACAGAATGTAGCCATTCCAGAGTAGTGAGAGTACCCAGACACTGCCAATGGCAGTGTCTGGGTACTCTCACTACTCTGGGAAGGCTACATTCTGTGAATTTCCCACATTTCAGTTTAGTTGTGTTTGTAGCTTTCCTCAAGTTGCGTGTAGGTGTCAGACCTAGAAAAATGGCCAAGCACAATAAAAGTTCTGTATATTTAGGTAATTATTATATTGGCCTTCCTGATTCTTCATGTATTATAGCCTATTTCGGGCATTCATTGAGTTTCACTCAATTTCACTACCATTCAGTTATGACTCCGGACATAAGAATGAGTTTTACTGAATTTTACTTGGCCTCATGAACAAACCGAACCGAACCGAGGTTTTGCTCCACCTGAAAAACCAAAACCGAAACCGAACAAGAAATTTAAAAACCTACAGCTCTACTTGCCACTTGTGTTCATTGCTGCTCCATTGCTCGGGGTTTGCATTGGGGTTGGTAGCATGTAGAAGGACTAATCTTCGGGTTGAAAGATGGTTGACGGTAAAGAAGCAGATCGAACCATGGAAAAAATCCGTGCCATATACATCTAAAAAGAGAGAACGGCATTTGGACATTTAGTAAAAGTGGATTGTAATATGTGGCCCGAAGCAACATGACGTCGTCAGCTGTTCTGAAGGCATAGGAAATGTAGTGGTGTCCCTCCTCATCACACACGTACACCAGTTAACACCTTCCATTCAACTTTTCAACATGTGAAAAATAAGCAAAAAGTGCATTTCTGTCAACCCGCTTATTAATTTTTATCTCCTTCGCTGAATCACGGTAAATCTGATGCGTTTTTGATATTTGTGCCCACATCTCCCCTCCTCTGCCCTCCCCTCCCCGTTCATTATGCCTCCCTCGCCCCCAAACACACAAAGAGCGACGTTTTCACCCATAAAAATAAAAAAAACAAACAAAAGAATTCAAAATCTGTGACATGAGTACAAGAAAGATTTTACCCAATGGATTGGATTTGGAAGTCCAGTGGATGATACCTTAGTTGTGTCTCTTATGCTTATCACGGCACGATGACGACGTGTACTAAGGCGTACTGCACGTCGATGGTGCGCATGTTTCAACCAATCTAACCCTGCCTGTGCTGCAGTGCGAAGTTACGATGTTGGGGAGCTGGCAGCTGCTCGTCGTTGCTCGGTGGTTCTCTCCGGGTACTCCGGCTTCCTCCACCCGTAAACCTGCCACGGTCATGATTAGCTACTGTGCGTAAATATGTGACCTTAAACACCAATAAATAATAATAATAATATGCTTATCACGGTGTCCTCCCATTAGTCATACGCCCGCCATCTGTCATACACCAATTTGTGATACTGTTATTATTAATATTTATGATAAAGCTGACTCCTATTTATGATAATAGATAGACCTCATTAACTCTTTAACCCAACGCAGTGCACTTGTCTTCAACCAATGCTAATCCTGCTTGTGTGGAGTTAGTATGCTGGGGAGCTGACAGTTGCTCGCCGTTCCTTGGTGGTTATCTCCGGGTACTCCGACTTCCTTCACCCGTAAAACTGTCACGGTCATGATTAGCCATTGTGCATACATATGTGACCTTAAACACCAATAAATAAATAAATAGCCGAACGCAGATGATATCAAAAGTTATGATTTTAAATATTATTTTTTCAAATTTTTCCAAAAAATTTCAACAAAATCATCTCACGTGACACCTCATTGGATCGAGCTCAAAAGCTTAATTTGAAAATCACGCGGGCAGATACGGCCGATTCTCCAGGTAAGTGCTCAATGTGTATCGTGTTGACTAGGTTTTTCAGCCCCTCCACTTTTTTTGCCGGCCGTGTTTTTTTTTTGTATGCATATATTTTAACACAACCAATGGCTGGTGAAACAAGGCGCGGATCCAGAGTCTCCCCCATATTTTCGCCAGCTATGTTTCTCTCGTACTGGTTCAGTTTCGATGGATTTCGGATCATTTTGTTTTGCAGTAAGTGGCAGCAAACGCTAAAATGTATACAGTCTGTTAATAAATCGGTTAACTGAAATAGATCGTATTCTTACAGACAAACAAGTACCAAATCCACCCCCAGACAAAATAATCCACAGACAGTATAATTGCTGTAAACGTCGGTAAAACATTCAGGTGAGGTCTATTTATCAGTTTTGGTCGTTACTACCAAAGCTGATAAATAGACCTCACCTGTATGCTTTACCGACGTTTTTTAACGGCTCTCAAAGTGTGAAATCTTTCAAATACATCTGAAAAATCTCAAAATATCCGCTCAGAAGCATGGAAATGGGGGTTTTGGGACCCTGGAATTTAAAATTTTCATACCGACGACCATCCATTGCCCGATCCCCCCACACACACTTTGAAAATTGTTCCGCCGCCCCTGTATATCTGTATATAGATAGTGTTGGGAAGACATGCTATATTTGTGACGTAAAGAATGCTTGGCGAAGTCTGCTAATCGAATAAGAACTAAGTTCCGAAAGTTCTTTTGCTGCTTACCAGATATAGTGTAATTTGGTACCATCGTAAATTTAAATTTCTTACTCGCACAACCCCATTATGTGTAAGATGGTTCCGCGTCGAATTTGATCGCCATTGGCACCAACAGGTTGCAAAAATCTATGTTTATTGTACAATCTGTTGGCAGAAATAGGATGAAGCCAACTGGTGGACAACATCACATACATTACCGAAATGAGACAACTACGTCTCATAAGTTTGTTAGATAAATGAATTTAATAAATAACATAAAAGCTATATTATTCAGACCTGTAATTCACTGCCAATAAAATTAGTATTGGTAAGCAAATCAGTTATTAAGGTTCTTGAATTGGACGAGTAAGCAACAATCAAGTCTCCCCCCAAACAGCGACTACAGAAGGGCAATTGTTTCAAAACAACTGAAGCACACCAAACCATGTTCACAAATGAATTAGAATCTACGCTTTCCAACCTAACGAATCAGATTGATTGCAGGGCCTGTCATTTTTGTGGTTTTGGCCACACTGGAGCATGCACATGATGGCTCTCTAGGCGCCTGTCATTGCTCATGCCACACCAGAAATGGTCACAGATAATAATACCAAATGAGGAAGTTAGGTAGTTTTCTATTTTTAGCTTAACTTGACAAAGTCAAGATAAGCTATTGCCATCACGCGTGCGGAAGTCTGTTAGTCTGTGAGTCTGTTCACATTTTCCTTTAGCACAGGCTACACCCTGTGGTTCATGCCCGATCGTCACGTAATTTCTTATGCAGGTTTGTGGTCATTTCTAGACGAGAACGTCCCCTTTTGGTGGCGATCGGCCAACCGTGACGGCGACAGGGGCCCGAAGCCCGAAAATCTTTAGCACAGTCTACAGTTCACATTTATGATGGGATGTTATTGTACCTTGGTAGGATGACTCCAGATAATATCTGGATGAGAACGTCCTCTTTTGGTCATGATCTGTCAACCGTGACGGCTGCACAAGCCCGAAACCCCAAAACTTTTAGCACAGTCTACAGGTCGTATTTAACATGGAGAGATTTCATTGTAACACGATGACTCCGTATGATGTCTGAATGAGAACTTCCCCATTTGGTCACGATCTGTCAGCCGTGACGACTGCCCGAGCCCCAAACCCGAAAACCATTAGCACAGGCACAGTCCTCAGGTCGTATTTATGGAGGGATTTTATTGTAACTCGGTAGGGTGACTCCATATAATGTCTTGATGAGAACGTGCTCTTTTGGTCGCGATTGGTCAACTGTGACGGCTACAGGGGCCCGAAGCCGAAAACATTTAGCACAGTCTACAGGTCATATTTATGAAGGGATTTCATTGTAACTTGGTAGGATGACTCCAGATAATGTCTAGATGAGAACGCCCCCCTTTTGATCGCGATCATTCAGCCGTGACGGCTGACGGAGCCCAAAACCCGAAAACCTTTAGCACAGTCTACATGTCGTATTTATGGAGGGATTTTGTTGTAACTTGGTAGGTTGACTCCATTTCATGTCTAGATGAGAACGTCCCCTTTGGCCGCGATTGGTCAACTGTGACGGCAACAGGGACCCGAAACCCGAAAACCTTTAGCACAGTGTACAGATCGTATTTATGAAGAGATCTTTGAAAATGCTAATGGCTCATTTTAACCCATTTAAAGTCATAACTAGAAAATACAATTCCAGAAAATACAATTGTAAAAGTTTTATAGCATTGGCCCCTGTTTGAATTTCCTACAATTACGTGATTATTTTTCGATTAAAATATGTGGTTTCCTGTGGCATACACATGTGCGTTGGCAGTTGGATAAGAATCGTTCGTCAATGAAAAATGCTGACAGTGTTTTCCTTTTCTTCAATGCAGTCCTGTTGCGACACCGTGAAGTGTTTTGAGTCCCTAGCCTTTATCTTGGATATTTAAAGCCCATGTGACCACGAGTTGTTCTATTGAAATATTATTTTGTTGTCAGTTCTGGTACGAATACAATAGCAGACTTCCAGAAACCACTGATGCCTGCTGTCAACTCTGTGAGTTGATTGCATATATTTTGCATTTTCTATGCATCACATCCTTCATCTTGATGTATAATTTGTGTATTTTTACTTTAAATTCACGGAACATCAGAAGTGTGAATTTCAAAGTAAACTAATTTCCCTCACTGTTATAGTACCTTAGTAGTATGAGATGTGGAGATCGTGCCTCACGGGGGCCCCGGCGGGGACCCCGGAGTGACTTCATGTCACGTGACCTGGTGGCGCCATGTTTGGTTGTCATGGTAACCCGCGTCAGCGGCCATATTGTGAGGTCATCTTCATAGTGATACGTGGTGTTAGTGCGCACACGCAGCGCGTGTTGTTAGGGTGATACGTGTTTCCGTCGTCCATTTTGTATACTGGAGGACGTCATCTTGGTTTCTATGGTAGCATGTGGTTGCTATGTTACCCAAAGGCCTATAACAAGACAGGAGTAATTTTCTGATTCGCAGAATTACCCAAATAAACCCGACAATCCCTCCAAATCACCGAAATTGTCTTTATGTGCTACCGATTCTCCATTTTATCGACTTAGCACGTAGTGTTATAGTACCGAGGGGCACAGGGGGTGAGTTAGATTGAATAGGGGTAATTCTCCGGCTTGGATTGTCCCCAGAATCCTCGTTTAATTCGTAGAATTACCACAAACAACCCCCGACAAGTTGTACTATTTCAGAATCCTTTTGAAGATCACCATACTTTGGCTTATAATAATAGTGCTATAGTACCGAGTGACCCCGTGGGTACGTTCCTTTGGACTAGAGTAATGTTCAGATTTTCTCCCAGAATCCTTTTTGGATCCCTATCCCATTTCTCAAAAAAGTCACGTTCCTTTGTACAAGAAGAGCATGTAGTGCTACACGACAAATTCCTTTGCTTATACCTTTTGGGTTTACAAGAGTAGTTTATAACCATTATTCAAATTACAAGTAGGGCTCATATGTGTACATGAAAGCCACGAAGCTAACTTCAAGTTCCACAATATACTCATGTGGGGATCTACCCATATATTAAGTTAAAAGAATCCCTTTTTGTCGTATGAGGTCCAATGTACCATCCCTCTTAGCCTCATTTCGGTATTTGAGGATACCTTTTGAGGATACCTTTTATAAGATACAATTTGAGAATTTTATTCAACAACAACAAAATACAACTTTTTTATGGAATCTTCTATGGTATGTAGGTTGTCAGATATTCATAAACAGTCTTTCTGCAGATTGGACATCTTCTCAGTGGTTTACAACTGTCTTTGCACAGGCACAAATGGTTACATGGTCGCGGAGCGACATTGGCTTCCGCTAATAAAGACACACTACATTTCGTCCTCTGTGAATCTTCTTCTTGAACTGATGTGTCCATTTCTTCTTTGATGGCCATTTCTTCTTGAACTTTTTCATTGTCCATGAATTCAGATGGTAAATTATGAATATAATAACAGTTTGGAGAATGTTTTCTTTGTTCTTCTGTAACATCATATTCTGTTTCCCAGAAACGAACAATAATGCCACAATGAAAACATTGAGTTCTGTCTCCTGTCCCCAAATAAAAGAATCCACCTTTTGTCAGTTCATTCAGGGTTTTCACACTTTCACTTTGAAACATGAATTGAAATGTCTTGAGACGATTTTCTTCCAATGCATACTTGATGTGTTTTTGTGGTCTCTGTTCTGGTGTCTTTCTTTTTCTCTTATCCACGTAATAACTGCTCCAGTAATGGTGGTCGGAACATCACGAAAATACGTTTGAAATGAAACACTCATTCTCTCTACAAAATCTCTTGGATTTCTTGTTTCTTGGTTTCGTGATTGATAATCATTCAGCGCCATCTGTATCAAAGACGGAATAGTGAACATTCTTCAAGCCTTTTTATCTTCATTCTTCTTTGGTTTTCTTTCTCTCTTTTTCAAGGCTTCTCTTCTTTGCAATATCCACTGCTTTGGTCACTTGTTCCCAATCTCTAGCGGTAAACTGGAACTCAACGTCGTTCTTGAATAATTGAATCTGTAAATCGTTGTTGAGTTTGAAGACGATCACATTTGTAGACATCCTTCTTCTTTGGCTGTCGAACCAAAAATGAGCTGAATACCAAGCACACCCTTTTGTATAGTTTTTTCTTCAATACAGCGACATCTAGTGGCAGGTTTCTTCTATGATGTCATTAACCAACACATCATTATCCATTAGATCAGTTGTAAACATGTTGGGTATGGTTTCCATCGGTACACCACGACAGCGATGTTTCAAGTAAAATAGGCAGTATTGTCCACACACTGGTAATGGTCCTTGAAGGCGTTTTGTATTATACTTCCAATATCTGGAATTCTTCTTCAGGAAATTCTCGAATGGTCTGTGTTGTGGTGGTAATGCATAGGAATCAAAGTACTCTGCGCTGTGGTGACTAACAAAGAGAGTCACCCAATGTTCTCCTCTTCTGTGGTCTGGATACGTGTTGGCTATCAAAGCCACTGGTCTGGGATCTGGTAATCTTATTGGTAATCTGTTTCTTGCAAATACACCCAAACATATTCTCTTCAAACAACTATCTGATGGAAGGGCGTTCTCTAACTGGAACGTGTTCATGTTGAGTAATCAAAGATTGCTTCTCTATTCTTATCCACTTCTATGATGCTCTGGAATTCTGCATACACCAGTACGTTGATCGTGGTTGGTAATGGGTTTTCGAAATGAACTTCAAGTCTCAAAGTTCCTCTCTTCACCAGATCGAAGTGTTGTCCATGTGATAGGTCTGAAGTCAGGACGAATACGAATAGGGTGTATCCATTTATGTACTCTTCTCGGCTGATGTGGTTTCCTTCTTTCTCGTACATTTGTCCAGTTCCTTGGAACAGGGTCGCATAACACCTGGCCACTTATTGTTCGAATCGAGGTTGTAATGGTTTGGCTGGAATCTGCTGGCCATCCACGTACAAAGCCAAGTAACTGATGTTGTAGTTCTTGAAATTATATGGATTCTTTGAATAGTTTCCATTGAAAGCATCGTTGTCTACACATCCCACCATGATGCGTTTAGGTAGTTGGCCTAAAAATAAATTTTCTTGTATATTGCTCAGATGTCCTTTTGGCACTGGAAACACCTTGGTTTCCACACGGTCGATAGGTATTTTACAGTTGCTTTTATTAGTGCTTTCTCTTGAGCCATTCCCACTAATGATTGGAGTCTCTCTTTGCGTACAAACATCGACACATCTAGAATTTTGACCTTGTATGTATCGGCATCTGCCATCAATGCGAAAGAATCTTTGGCTCTGTTCATTTTAACATGAACGTTAACTCCATTCAGCAAGTAACGAGTTTGGAAAAACATATCCAAATGTAATCTCCCAGTCATGTCCACGATTTTACTTTTCACTATAAATGTCTTTCGAAGAATAAATCCCTTGTTATCTTCTGTCAAATCTTCCATGTGTCCGGCCGTATCCTTGTACCATAATGCATTAGTCAGTTGTGACTTCTTTGCAGCTGGTCCATAACTCAACAAAGTTTCTATGAAAGCTCTGGAGTGATAAGTGTTGTTGGAAGGAGATACCAGTTTTTCATTCAAGCAGATATCGATTTGATTAAATAACGAATGCATCCATAAATTTACTAGGCCCACATTGGCATCGGGTGCAATTGATGCCCAATTGGAATCTACGACCTTTGCTTTAACATACAAGTCTGTCTGTGCCAAATTCAAAACATCATCTCCTAATCCCGCAATGTGGAATTCTATTGGGCCACTGTTTCCTATGGTCGCCAAAGGCCTGTGTTTTACGCATTGCCCATGTCCCACACTAGTCTGTGTTGGTGATATGGAAAATAAGTTGAGTTCGCTGTCGACACACTCACAAGATTTTTCATTGATGAGAGATATCTCGCACCGAGCAAGTCTTGGGTCTGTACAGTTCTCCCTCTTTTTGTCGATTTGCCAGTTTTGTGTGGTGCAGGCCTTTTTATGCCTTTCCTGTTGGGTGGTTTTGAACCACCAACCACTTCATTCCAAGTTCCTGTACCAGCCAGCTTGACTCTTTTGATTGCTGCCTTTTTAACATTTTCCCCTTCAATGACATCTTTGGCAAAGGCCACTTCTTTTTCTCACCAGCTGTTTTCCCGTGGTCATGGCTATAGTTTTCAACAAAGGTGACACCATATTCGTCAGTCCTTCCAATATACTTCCCAAACCATAACCTCTCTGTATTTAATCTCCAGAAAAAGCTGGTAAACCGTTTCCAGCTTGTTTCGTGTAATATTCTTTGTATAATTTGGACTGACAACAGTAAGTCATGTTTTTGAAATGAAGTGTCACTGTCACTTTCCCGAACTACAATGGTACTATGGTTCCTGTGTCGTCCCTTATATACACCCGGACGGTACTGAAATTTTTTTTCGTTCCACTAGTACATAATACACATTCTCAAAGCTTTTAGAGATGATATTCCCATATTTTCCCCATACAGGTACGATATGAAGAAGGGGTATTCTTGTATCTCCCACGACTTGGTCACCAACCAAGTCACAGTATACATAGAGTGAATAAAATCCTTGGTTGACATCAGCAACTCTGGAAGAATTGTAAGTTCCTGATTTAAAAAACACATTCATTAAATCCCAATATATTTTGAAGAGTAGGGCTCAATGTGACCACGACTCCATCACGTACCGTGATACGAACTTTACCAGTCACTTCATCGAATTCAAAATCTACCTTGTCGTGACGAGGCAAGAGTAATTCTTTAACACCATTTATTACCCATATCACATCAGTGGGATCCGATTAATGACCTTCTTTCAGAGTAAGTCGATAATTCTTTTTCGAAGACCAGAACACTGTAACGAAAGCTTCTTCCCCACGAATATTGAACCAATTATTTGGATACAGTATACTGAATCTCTGTCAGACCTACTTCCCATTCCCCCATGAGATTCACTGGTTATGATAACTGAATGGTGTACGTAGTCAACGTAGTGTTTTCAGGAAACACGTTCATATAACTATTACTTGGTAGAGTGAAATAAAACGTTACTTTTTCTTAATGGTTGGATTAGGCAAGAAATATCCCATGCTACTACTCAAAAGAGCAGTCCATAACTTGCTGTCTGTGTTCTCGAGAGTGAGATTAACAACACTGGTAATGATGATGATGTACAAAATGATTATTTGTGAAAAATAAGTGATCTCCCTCCTTGGAATTCTTTTTCCAAACGGAGGCCAAGATCCGTTCGATCTTTCTTCCATTTTGGAGAAACCTCAGAGGTTCACTTCCTTTTATAGGTGAGCTGACTCTGCTTGATCCACGCAGTGAATGAAGTAGGGTATCCTAACCACTTTACGAACAGTTCTTTGTTTTTACCACGACCACGTCTCTTCAGTACGTGTTCGATCTTGTAAGTAGTTTTGTGTGCAACTACCTGAAACTCTTCAGTGTAGAATGACCCTTTCAATATTTCCCCTTTATCATCTTGTAAGACATATGTGACTGGATGACCTTTTTTGACAGATGCCACCGTGAATAACTCTTCGGTCCAATTGGGCAAATAACCTTTCTCAAAAGTTTTCTTAACTTTACTAATTCTCACGCTGTCTCCCACTTTGAATTTTGGAGTCTTGTGTTTTATGGGTTTGCCATAATGTTTTTGCCAAACCTCTTCTTGATTTTCAAAGTTCACGGCAATCGGGGCCATACCGATACTATGATAATGAGAATGATTATAAGATTTTACCAAGTTTTGATGTTGAAAAATTAGTGTATCGTTCTTGGTAAAATATTTCCACATTTTGGTTTTCAAAGTTCTATTGAATCTTTCTACTATGGAACATTTTGTTTCCACATTTTGTGTAGTGAAAATTTCTACCCCGTGTTGTTTGAGAAAATTCTGAAATTTTCTGTTTAGAAATTCTTTGCCGTGATCAGTTTGTAATTTTTCCGGTTTACAGCCTTGTTTAAAATTTTTAGTTAAAGCTTTTACTATGGAATCACCAAGTTTGTTTTTGAGAGGTATGACCAAAGCATATTTACTAAACACATCTATACACGTCAACAGAAATTTTGTGTCTTTATTTTATTTACTGATATTTGCTAAATCCACCAAGTCAGCTTGCCATTGTGCATCGATACCACTATCACTTTCCTTCTAGGAAATGTACGACGAACAGGTTTGTGAAGAGTGTTTGTGTCTTGAGTCTCTAACCATTTCACAACTTGTTTAGTCTTTTTCTTGGACGCTCTATGAAGAGCGTCTATACCACCAAAACTTCCAGGAGCTTCCGAATCATAGTATAATGCTTCCATATCAACTCTATTTATACTCTTCTTCACTCCACTTTGGCGTTTTTATTTTCTTTTGTTGTTTTGCTTCCGACTTTGTCGGGGCCTGTTTCATAAAATCCCAACGTTCTTTATGACTAATCAATTCTTGGGGTATGTTACTATCTCTCAAGGCTTCGGCCATCACTTCCCATCCCTTAGGTTGGAAAGATTTTCGTCTTCTAAGTAAATCGTTTAGAAGATCTGGTACATTCGACCCTACCACTGTTTGAGCTTTATAGTCTAATTCACCCTTCTCATTCCAAGATATATTTGGGTCATTTCTAATACGATTCAACAACAACTTTCCCTTTCTCTTTATACTCATAGGTACAGAATCGAGAATGTCTTGATCTTAATTATCTTTCTCAAGTTCGACTTTAATAGGACGGGGAGCCACTACCTTTTGTTGAAATGTCAAGTATCTTTGTAAGACTTGATTTTTATGGGTAATCATTTCATCAGCTGAAAGGAAAGGGGCATCGAGAATATCTCTCATTTCTCGATCCAATGATGAAACCTTGGTTCTACTAAAGCCATCTTCTTTACATATTCCATCATCATCCAAGAATACCCTTAACAGCACAAAATAGTACGGGGGGGGGGGGGGGGGAATGCTCCCAAGAATCCCCCTTTCTGCAAGATTTGTCTCTTCCTTTTGTCAGAGGTACCTTCATTTGCCACGGCCCTCAGTAGTTGTTTCTGACGAACGAGTTTGGTTCTCTGAGCTTTGATCAGAGGTACTGCCTCTTTCAAGATATTCGAGGCACAGTCACACAAACAAGTAATCATTTCTTTGCCTGCATGTTTTAGTATTGATTTGACGAGTGTGGGTTTCAGTTTATTAAAAAGCTTGAGAAGAGCGATGTTGCGGTTGAGACGGTCAGACATACTTCTGACTTGAGGCAGACTTGTTGCTCCCCTTTTATACTTTTCGGAGGTACACATACTGGGTTTCCCCTGGGAAAATTCGACTTCTTAATCTCATATGTTCAGGAGTATCTTGTTTGAGATCCATTAAAAGGTAACCATATGGGGTCGAAGTAGCATCTTCAAAAACTTCTCGCAGAAACTTGGAATGACCAGGATACATCTGTGCTGCCAAATGTGTGATCTGAGAACGATCCCTAGGATTTTTAAACAAAATCATGTAGTCACTATTGAGAGCTACAGTCCTATGAACTTTATTTTTGTTGAATAAATTTTTAACAATGTACATCACACTAATCTTACGGTGATGACTACCTTTAGTAAATAATCTAGACGCACGAACATCTGCATCGAGCATCAGATCATCCAATATGACTAAACTATCAGATTTTAATTGTTGAGGGAGACCCTCCACAAATTCTACTTGGGATAAAATATTGTATAATGGTTGCCATTCACTATAACACCAAATGATGTAACTTGGAACAGGTGAAATAATATCTTGAATGTTTTGAATAACTCGATTTACAAAGGATGATTTACCACTACCCGTGGGACCACACAATAAACAAGTAAATGGATGCTTCCATCGAGGATCCATCTTTGTTGTTCTAGGTGGTCTTTTTGACACCCTCCAAAAATATACATTGCATTGGTGGCCCTCCGACTTACTGGCTGGGGACAGGTCAAGTTTGTTTGATATTTATCAAGAAGATAAACATCAAATAACTTAAGCGTCATTAACACCTTTTTTTCTTTTTATTTTATAAAAACAAAATATCTATTTACATCTTCAGACTGAGTGGTTTCTTGAAGGTCATGAATTCAATCACCAAATCCACAATACAACATCTCTGTTCATTTGTGAGAGGTGTCTCGAACATATCTTCATACTCTTTCTGTACTGGTGGTGGATTCATTCCATAAGTATTATGATGCCACAGTAGATGGACATCATTCATGTTAACTCTTTCAAGTACTTCATTAAAACATGTTATAATCCTCTCTTCTTGAGACTTCATGAGGCATACGTTATGCTGAATCTGACTTGGATGGTCGACTGTACATCCATAGCATTTTTCTTTCACTACAGTGTCAATGTTCTCTTCCACAAAATGAGCATATGCCAAACACAGTTCATGTTGCAAGCGAACTTGCATGAGTTCACTATCAATTTCATCAACGACAACGATCAATGGTAATGGTTTGGTTCCTCTCACTGTGATCTTCTTCTTCTTCTTCTTCTTCTTCTTCAAAGGTGGTTCCCTTGGTTTTTGTGAAGTCATCATGATTAGAAGGTCCTGGTGTATTTTCTTCAGGTTTAGTATCTTCAGTTAAAGCTGTTTGTTGGGTGTTGATGGATGCATCTATTTCTTCTATTTGGGATTTCAGGGCTTTCCATTCTTCGTCGGATAAGGTTTCTGCTCTTTGCCCTCAAAGTATCTTCGAACATGCATCTTCAGTTCACCCTGGTACTGGGTGACATTAGTGTTAGTCTGCTTGCTGCCAAGTTGGAACATCTTCTCTGGACAATGGTTAGAACGTGAATGATGCCAAGTCCATTCTTCGTCTAATCTTATATATCTTTGACGGACGTGTTTGAAAACACTGCCACAGTTCAGCAAATTTTGATCGACTTTTTGATTCTTGGTTGGGGTTTGTGTTTGTTTCCTATAGGATTATAGGTTAAAATTAGAAAAATTAGAAAATTAGTATAGAAAGTAATGGAGAAGAAACACAATAGGAATACATTAATCTGATTGGTTGATTAACTTCGATCTGATTGGTCAGTTTGGCGATCAAACTGCAATCTTGATCCTTAAACTGTAGGATATGGCCCTCTGCATTTTTCCTGACTTAGGACAAGTCAAGCTACAAACCTCTGTTCAATTGAGATAAGTCAAAGAGCTCGAGTGCATTCCCACCCCTACAGTTCGTACTATTTTCTATTTCAATCTGATATCCTGTAAGAAGTGTCCCTCTGCATTTTGTACTGAACTTGGGACAGGTCAAGTTTATTGATCATTGGCCAGAAGATAATGATCAAATAACTTGAGAGCATTGCAACCCTACAACACGAATTTTTTCTTTTTTTAATTTTTTTGTTTTTGTTTTGTTTTTTAAATTTTCTATAAGAAAGTAGAAGGAAATTTATTCTTTATTCAACAGAGAATGATGATATTATGAATTGACAACATGAATTACTCCATTGGTAGGGATAACCTAAACAATTTTTTGTTGACTAAATATAATTCAGTATCATCCGGTTCCAATACGGGTAACCTAAGGGATACCAGGAATCAATATTGTAAACTAAACATAAATTTTTGAGTATTGTGAAAATAAATATAATTGGGTATCACCCGGTTCCAATAGGGGCAACCTAAGGGATACCAGGAATCAACATTATAAACTAACATAAATGTTTGAGTATTGTGAAAATAAATATAATTGGATATCATCCGGTTCCAACAGGGGTAACCTAAGGGATACCAGGAAGCAATATTGTAAATTAAACATAAATTTTTGAGTATTGTGAAAATAAATATAATTGGGTGTCATCCGGTTCCAATAGGGGTAACATAAGGGATACGTGGAATCAACAGTATAAACTAAACATAAATGTTTGAGCATTGGTTATACTCGACCTACACCAGGAGTGTACAACATGAATGATACTTGATGAAGAACAAATTTCCTTCCATAAACTATTTACAAATTTGTACAAGTAATTACTTTCACCCACCCACATCAGAAAAAAAAGAAAGAAAATTTTCGTCTTGGATTACCATCTCTGTAAGTATAAAAATAATATTGATTGGAATAATTTGAATATAAGAATTATGCTTACCTCTGGATTTCTGTAAAGATTGTGGAAGAATATTCACTGGTTGTAGAGAAAGAAATTAAATTGTCAATGGTGAAGTTGATACACCGTCATCTTGCACTGGTTGTTTTGGATAAAGGTAAGATAAGCCATCTTTCGTCTGTTCGTAAGTGAACATGTCATTTCCATTAAGTCTAAAGCCTTTATTGTTTCCTGTCCCTGTCTGTTTGTTTTTACTTTTAAATTTGTTTCCTTTGTTAAATCATTTTGTCTTTTATTTATTCCTTTACAACTCAGTTTGTGTGAAGAGCCGAAACAATAGTAAGTTTTGCTACACAATCCAATAACTCCATCTCCATCCCATTCAATTTTAACCCTTTACCTAACATGAAAAGCAGAAAACACTTCTTGAATAGCTAATGTTTTTCATTTTTTGTCTCAAAAACATAGGTTATGACCCCTCATTGGAACGAGCTCGTTCCAATGAGGGGTCATAACCTATGTTTTTGAGACAAAAAATGAAAAAATAATAAAATTAATTGGCGATTTTTGAGAATAGCGATGGCCGGTTTTGGCTGTTACGTTGGGTAAAGGGTTAAAAAGACCCGGCATTCTTTTATCAAAAGCTTTCCTGTCCCTGCAGCATTGAGATGGCACCCAGTTATCTCCCCTTAATTTAGTTTTTACATAATCTTCTATATGGGCATCACATGTTTCTGAGGGTAACCATTTATGGGCTTGACGATAGAATGATTCCTTTTTCTCTGGGCTGTCTACTTCTTCAAGGGAAGATCCAGAAACGGCTATGAATAAGCTGTCCTTGTCCGTTTCACAAAGTTCAAAATTCCTACGATCAACAAAAACATCCAAAAAAACCATAAAAGAACTGAAGCATACGTAACTTGGCATACTGATACACGAAAAAACCAATGTGGTGGGGCAAGTCAAGTTTGATTCTGCTTTTATTCATTTCAATTTCATAAAGTTCTTCAGTGAGGGTGTTCAGTTTCCAAAAGGCCAGATTATTGATGAGGTTGGACACATTATCTTCATCTTTATACACTACATTCCTATGTTTTGCCTTATTAGTGTCTGTCTTTCCATAGTCCGAATTACCTAATAGTTTCATCATGACAGCTACGATGGCTTTACTTGGGTCAGAGTCCCTTTCCCGTCGGGCCTGGGGTACTTGATCACCAAATGTTTGGAAGCACGCCTTGGGCTGGTACTGGATGACTTGATACATCCGACTGACTACCAGTCCGTGCTCCAAATACCATTGCAATAATGGTGTAGCCAGCAAGATTTTTTCGCCAAAGTAGCTACCAATGAGACTACGGAGTGGTTGGCTAATAATATTGTTGGCTTCAGCGCAAGTCTTTATATGTGGCCCGATATCTTCCAGAGAAATATTTGTATTTTTGAAGATTGGTATCATTTCTTCAAAATAGGGCTTCAGTTGGTCGGGTACAGAAATGTCGCACTCCTCTAGGCCAAAGATATTGCCTGTGCGGATCTTCTCGAAAAGTTCGCTGGATGTCATCGAACCATCCATCGACGTCCCAAGCTTTTCCCGAAGAAAGGTCTTTAAGGCTGGATCGGTCTTCTTCTGCTGATGCCACTCACATTCCCAGATTTACATCATACTCAAGGCTCTGTAGTTACTGGGTGGTTCCCTTGTTTTTTTCCCTGAGCTGAGACATGAACTTCCCCCGTACTGCATTGTGAGTGGCCTTCATATTCAGATAACATTCACGACCGTGCCAGAAACATCCGTGAAACTGATAAACAGGTTTGGTGTCTTTACACCAACCATCTGCGGGCACTTGACGTCTACCAATCTTCTTTTCTGTACACTGTATTCGTGTCGGATGTGGACACCGTCCCTGGTAGACATATATTCCAGCCACTGATGGGCCGTCCTATCGTACGTATGGGAATATTATGGTTTAAAGCCCGTCTCTTCCTTCGCCTGATGTAGCAACTTGTTGGCATTTCCTGCATTAATGACCATAAGTACAAGGCATTTGCAGCATAACCTATAACACCACCACACCCCTTTGCTGATGCGCCATACTTAAATTCTCTTATGCTGGTAATATTCTTCTCCTGATAATGATTGAATATGATAACCCCCCCCCCCCCCCCCACCCCACAAGATTGTCCTTGATGAAATGATGAAGATACTTATTCTTCTCATTGATGTTCTCCAAGGATATACCTTCGTCGACGGCACCAAACAAAACAAATATTTTAGCGTCAGTCCTGGAACGCTTATACCATCCTTAAACATATCGATCCCCCTTTCCAAGTAAAATTGTGATTGTTTCTCAATAGCCTCTAGGAATGGCTGGACATCTCTATTACTGTACCAAATCAGGAAGTACCTAAATGTCTTCATCCCATTTCCCCCCAAACTTGCTGGCAGTAAGCATATTCTTCTTCGGGAATGTTTTCCTTTTTTAAAGAGCTATAAAAGGAAACATGGGGAGGTAATTCGGTAGTGTCCAGTTTATCAATACAGTCAATCTATTCATAGGGAAAAAATCCTTTAGTAATGGAACACCCAAAAAGCCTTGAGAAATTTATCATAACTAAATCCAGGGGCTATGTAATTGCAAATATCCAAAAATTTAAAATGATCTGTTTTCAAAACCTTAAAGTTGTTACCCTTTTTCACAACAAAAGACAGTGGGTCATACTTTTTCTGATAATCCATCAATTCTCGTTTAATTACGTTCACATCATATTTTCCAGAATTAAAACCTAAGACGTGCATTTCCTTCATATAATGATCAAATTCTGCAGCTAACTTTTCAAATGGGTGGGGTTTAGAATCATCTGTACCTTTCTGTGCCAAAGCATCTTGAATCATTTGCCTGAGGGATAATATGGTGGTCATGTGAATCTCCTGCATGAGAGAGTAACTTTTCTGAGAAATTTCCATTAAATAATTCATATCATATTTTCAACCAATGTCTGTGTGTCACCATCAGTAATAAAACATTTGAGATTATCAAAACTGGGCACATTACTACATACAGTAACACTGAGGGGTTGTGTGTTGAGCTTCCCAGACAAGAGAGTATCCGTTGAAGTGGGGAGAGAAATTTTATCAAAATAACTTTCGAAATCAAATGTAGCCCTATTGGGATATGACCGTAAGTGATCTGGAATAACAATACCTTCTTCATGTAACTTTTCAAAAATGGTCTTGGGGGTGTGATAGATACCACCAACATACTTATAAGACACATCATCAGTACAGGAGAGCTCATGGCGTTGCATCGATTTCCACAATTTACCACATTTACGACAAGCAAAGGATTTAGAATATTGAAATTGACATACATGGTGTTCTCAAAATTTCTATTGGACCAATGTACAATTTTAGCCAAAACTTCATAATCTTCCAGTAAGAGTTCAAATACTTCAATATTCACTTCAGATACTTTTTCTGCTTTTGGGAGTTCATCTAATTTCACACCAGGAAAGTTATCCTTTGGTTCATTTGTGTATTTGCTACACAGGGTCTGAGTTGTAGTATTCAAAGTATGGTAAGTAGAACTGTCCCAGAGGGCTGAGCACCGGAATAAACAAAGATTGTCATTATAAACAAAATGGTGGTTCTGATCACCGACAAGGGCAACAATTGAAAGATTTTCCAAAATATACATGGGAAGATTTTCAGGGACCCCACCAATTGGGTGATTTTTAATCTTGTTTGCATAAAAAGTTACATTGGTCAATTGATTGACAATTCATTTAGAGTTGGGTCTTTGATGCCTAGCCCATTCCAAAATGTCTTCCTGTTCAAGGTCTTCAAGAAAATTCCCAAAATCTACAGCATTTTCAAGAAGGGGTGGCCTATCAAGAACCTGGGCATTATTTTGTGAAGGATGATAAAATCTTAGTTCTTCTGTTAAATTCATTAAGTTAATTAAAACATGTCCTGTATTTTCCTGTTGGCCATGTGATGGGTCCGAATGGTGTTCCAATTTCTATGAAACATTTCCGAAATTTCATCATTTGTTTCTGCCAAAAGGTTCTGATCAAAATCAATGGGGTCAATGTCCAAAACAGTATGGGTTTTGTTGAGGGTCGTTTCTTGCGAAGGGTAGCAGGGAGATGGGCGGTGTTTTTATGCCTATTAAAATATAAAATGTGTTTAAATTCCTGTCCACATTCCAAACATGTATATAAATCTAAGCAAGTTTTTTATGTTTATCCAATTCATCTTTTCTAGTAAATGTTTTATAGCAGTTGTGACAGTAAAATGTCTTACCTTGCCCATGAGCTGCCCGTTGATGTCTATTCCTGTTCTGTCGATCCGTGAATATTTTCCCACAATCCTCGCATGAAAATCCAGAAGTCTCCATAATTCTTAGAAGAATGAATGCACAAAAATAGCACACACACAAAACAATTGAATAATCTGGGTACACAGAGATGATCCTTTTCCGTCAAGAGATGAAAATGGAATGAAGTAGACGCCACAACATCACTGAATTTAATTATATGTCACAGGGTTTTTTAATCGATATTTTCATTCTTGGTTGGGGTTTGTGTTTGTTTTCTATAGGATTATAGGTTAAAGTTGGGAACATTAGAAAATTAGTGTAAAAAGTAATGGGAAAGAAACACAATAGGAATACATTAATCTGATTGGTCGATAATTCTATTATTTCATTGGTCAGTTTGGCAATCAAACTGCAATCTTGATCCTTACATTAAATAATTAAGTTAATGAATTTATTAAAATAGTGATGGGGGTCATTTAAGGATGTTACTAAAAATAGGAATTTATATAAAAAATAGAGGATTATGGGTAATGACTCTCACAGAAAGGAATTTGTCATATAGCACTATGTGCTACTCTTATAAAGAGAACATGACTTTTATTGGAGAAAAAAAAACGTTATGGAATAGGGATCCAAAAAGGATTCTGCGAGAACAAGAACAGTAATCTAGTCCAAAGGAACGTACCGACGGGGGTCAATCGGTACTATAGCACTACTGTTATAAGCCAAAGTATGGCGGTTCTCAAAAGGATTCTGAAATAGTACAACTTGTCGGGGGTTGTTTGTGGTAATTCTATGAATTAAACGAGGATTCTGGGGAAAATCCAAGCCAGAAAATTACCCCTATTCAATCGAACTCACCTCCTGTGCCCCTCGGTTCTGTAACACTACGTGCTAAGCCGATAAAATGGAGAATCGGTAGCAAATAAAGTCAATTTCGGTGATTTGAAGGGATTGTTGAGTTTATTTGGGTAATTGTACGAATCGGGAAATTACTCCTGTACAAAGTAACATACCTTCCGAACATACCCCTGTCTTGTTATAGGTCTTTGGGTAACATAGCAACCACGTGCTACATACCATAGAAACCAAGATGGCGGCCTCCAGTATACAAAATGGACAACGGAAACATGTATCACCCTAACAACACGTGCTGCGCATGTGCACTAACACCACCCATCACTATGGAGATGACTTCACAAGATGGCCGCTCAGGCAGGTTACCATGACAACCAAACATGACACCTCCAGGTCACGTGACATGACGTCACTTCCGGGGTCACCACCGGTGTCTCCCAATGAGGCACAATCTCCTCATATCCTACTACTTACCTTAACCCTTTGAGCCCGACAGATCATTTTACAGGGCCAGTGACACGATACGCTAAACGTTCATTAAATAGGATGGCTGCTAAGTTAAAGTGTGGGTTTGTCCACATGAAAATATTAATTGGCCTACCCCCAAATACTAAATATGGACTCTTCCTCCAATTGCTTCCAAGTAGGGAGTATGTGTGGGTTCTGGCTCTTCCACATACTTTGAGCCAGAAATTCCGGTCAGCCACAAAACTGAGTTATTTTTAGAAAAAAATTGAAAGTTTTTCTGGAAAAAAATCGATTTCTCATAAAAATGTCGTTTTTTTTCAAAATAATTCAACTTTTCCTGGAAAACCCCAGATTTTTTGCGGAAATGATGATTTTCTGGCTTGAGAATTTTAAAAATGCCGGGTTGAAAATACCCACTTTTTTCGCGAATTTAACACTGATTTCCCATAGTGGGTGAATTTTTACTGCGAGAAAAAATGTGGAAAAGACCGAAATGAGAATTCGATCCGGGACGCAGATTCCATGGGAAAAAGATAACATTTGTGTGAGGGTGAATTTTTTGAGTGAGCCAGAAAAGATCGTGGAGTTTCGTGGTGATGCTGGATGGGACGAAGACGATCCGATTGGGAGAAAGATCATGATCGAAGAATGTGTGTGTGTTTGTGCATTTGTGTGTATATATATAATTATGTGTGTGTATATATATTATAAGTTAAAAGATGAATAATAATAATAAAAAAATTGTTTAAAAAATTGTTTAAAAAATAAAAATATATATATATATATAAAACAACATTAAAAAAAAATAAGAATACAAAAAAATATAACTGTTTTTCATCCATTAAAGAGAGAAAAAAATATTAAATAAATAAATAAAAAAAACAAACAATGTTTCTACACATAGGAGTTTCTAAGCAAAGGGACGAGCAGGTTCGCAAATTAATACAGAGCAAGGAGAACATTCAGGTGGATGCTCTCATGGAAAAAGGTAGGGAAGAAGCGAGACAATCGTTTCATAAATTGTTGGATCCCAAAAAGATTCCAGAAGCAATCGATTGAAAAAAAATGTATATTTATAAAAAAGGAAAAAAAAACAAAAACTTATATATACTAAAAAAAAAAAAAAATAATTAAAAAATATATATGAAAAACAAAAAAATACAAACAAAAAAACCCAAACAAATGTATTGTGTCAAATGCAAGAGAGTTACCGATATGTTTAACATTAAAAAAGTACTGAAGAAAAATAAAAGCCCCATGCATTGCGGAACGTGTAAAGTGTGCTGTTCGACAAAGATGCAATTCGTCAAATGTGGTGCTGGTCTGACGAATATATTGATTGAGTCCAGCCAATCCGGGTGCCGCTCTGAGATTCGACTACTTCATCAAGACATTGAGACCCAAAGGAACGTTTTCATTCAGGATACCTCTGAAACACATATTCGGATTCATGGAAGATTATGATAAGATTCTCTACGGATTCAAACACAATATGCCGTTGATTCAAAAGGAAACAATGAAGCCATCATGAGATCCGCCACGACTGATGCGGGTAAGATACTTCTGAACAAGATATCTTGGTTCATTCTGCACGTGTTGCCTCGGTGACAGGGAAAGTATGTCTCCACAAGATCATAGAATCGAAGAGTAAATCACCGGTGGGATTTAGAATGAGACAGTGTGACACGGCTAGTATTCCACCATCTAGCAATCACTTCAATTGGAGATTGACCATGAAATCTGCTTCGGAAAGACCACGATTCATCGTAGTGGCATTTCGGACCGATAGAGACGGATCTTAAGAGAAAAATCCTTCCCTGTTCGATCTTTGTAACTTGAGAAACGTGCAGGTATTTCTAAACGCCTTTAGATATCCGGCAATTGATTACAATGCCTCTTTTGATAAGAATGATTTCAGCAGACTATACTGCAATGCCGCAGATTTCAGAAAGAAATATCATCGACTGGACGAATTGATGGACAGTCCTAACATCACTCCCACTGAATATAAATCGATGTATCCTCTATTCGTAATCGACATCAGCAAACAGAGCGAGCGACTCAAGAGTAGCGTTTTAGACATTCAAATCAAAATGCAATTTGACAAGAAGGTGCTGAGGAGAACCAAAGCTTTTGCCTTAGTCCTGTCTGATAGAGAGTTAGAATTCAAAATGGACGGACAAAAAATGTCCATCGTTCAATGAAATAATAATTAAAAAAAAAAAATAACAAAAAAAAAAATTAGACGATGAGTATCCAAAATAACCCCACTGGACTGGAAACAGTTCCGAGTTTTTTTGTTTTTTCATTAACAATGTGAAACCAAAGTAGTGAATCGTCTTTACAAAAACAAATTATTATGAAATGTTCAATAAAATTCTTAAAATCTCACAATTATTCGTTTACAAAGCATCGTTTTTCTTCATACAATATAAAAAAGAAACGTTTGAAAGAGTGGATTTGAATCGAATGCAAAGAACATTGAACCAAAATGGGATGGAACAGTGCATATTTTTATAATTATCGTTTGAGGGAAAAGGAAGAATTCGATCTCATAAAATCATCTAATGAAGAAATTATCCAAAATACAATTTGAATTTGTAAAAAATGTAAGAATTGTCAGATATCGATTCAATCCAAACAGGTTAGAATGGGTGATGAACCCACTACGGTATTTGCAAAATGTATGAATTGTAATCATCAATAGGTGGAAAATTAAAAATGTTTATTGAATAAAAAATACAAACAAAAAAAATATATAATTGGATTTTTGAGACATTGATGAATATTCAATCTCTTAAAAATCCAATTATATATATTTTTTTGAGTTGTCTCCTTTACACGATTTGGAAACGGTTTATAACTTCATGAATTATATATTTCTCTTGCTGTTTGCTTAATTTTTTAAGCAAGAATAATAACCGTAAGAGTTTGTTGAACCTAGAAACGTCTTTTAGGTTTTCTCCTTGATAAGACGTGAAACATGATATCAAACGCAATTTATCTTTTTTGCTTCTCAGGTTTTTGAGAGTTAATAATCATTTGCATTTGAGATATTGTATTAATCTTTCATTGTCGTTCATTTTTTTGTGTTTTTTTTTTGTTATTATTTTCATTTTTTTGGTTTTTGTACTCACTGTTTGTTCAGAGGATCGAGTTCGATCAACAGAGAGACTACTGCATTGGCTATTATCGGTTTTTGTCTTGAAATTAATCTTGTTCCCCATCCGCACCTTGAGAGGTGTACTGAAGTCTCTGGTGTTCAAGTGTTGTTCCTTCTTCTTTTTGACTCTGTACCTCTTGTTGCATTCCACACCATTCACCATGAGATTGACGATTGCTTTTTCACTCAAGTCCGTAGAAGTCAGACTCATTCGAATGATATCACCTGTCCGTGCAGCTGTCCGTTACCTCCATTTCCGAAGGACCATTCAGCCTTTTCCACATCTAATGCACCACTCTCCTCAGCCCAGATGGTGATCAATTGTCTGCCGTATTTTATCTTTTTCACGATGGAGATCATAGTGCAGGCATCTGACATGTGGGTGGGATCCAGTAGATTTGTTAGTGCGTGTGCTCCCATGTCCATTTTGCCTTCCATGATATCGCCCTTTCTCCAGACTGTATTTTCGTCCAAGTACTGTCTGCTGATTACGCTGGAAGTGAATTCTGGTTTGCCGTTGAGACCGAATAGATTGTAACCGGCCATGTCGATGCCTGCCTCCATGGTTCCTCCGGATTTTTTGTTCAGATACAATTCGTCGACTTTAGATTCCAGATAGGACTGAGAATCCAGCAGGGCAGAATCAACATAACCTTTGTTGACCGCCGTCAAGTCTTCGTCATTATTGTCAATTGCAGATAGATTAAATATCTTGTTCAATCCCGCATCCAGATCTGATTTCATTATTAACTCGTCGACGTTATTCTTTCTCAATTCTAAGTCTATGTATTGTTTGGTTGCTGCATCATTGGGATTCGTGGGATTGGGTACATTGATTATCTTGTTAGAATTCACATTCAGTTCGGAATGCATCACTTTAGGAATGTAGCAATGTGTCAGATGGTTACTAAATCTCACATGAGTGTCATCCACATATTTTTTAGTGGCAACGTCGGTCGAATCTCTAGGATCCGATACGTTTACCACTCATGTAAATTTTAAGTTGAGATCTTCCATCATGTCTTTATGTAATTATCTCTCATCATCTGCTGGAAATTTTCGTCTCCTCTATCAACGTATTTTCTAGTTGCGGCATCCAACAGATCGACCGGTTCGGGAACATTGTAGATTTTCTTATTGTTTAAGTTTAAAGGTTCTTGTCGAGGTTTGTATCTCCAAACAATATTGTTCATCTAATTTGGCAATGTTACCATCAATAAATTCGACTGCAACTCTTCTTTTCTTTCAAGAGGAGTAACCTTCATCGTCATCAGCGTGACCAAATTTATCAACTGTCATGTTTTGTTTTCATATTTTTTTTTCAATTAGGAATATTATAAGTTTTCTTTTTTTTATTATTATTTAAATATAAACAACTAAAAATTTTTTATTATAAAAATTTTTTGATATAAAAATAATTTTATTATAAAAATAATTTTATTATATTTACATCTCTCTCTATACATATATATATCAAAAAACATTTTTTTTAAATGTAAATCATTGAGAATATCTTGAAAGTGATTTCCTTCCAACCATCTCTTGAGAACATAGAGGCATAGGTGACCACAAAACATTCGATCCGGCTCTTGCACTCATTCGGTATTGTAAATATCTGATGATAAATAGTTTCTTATTTCCAATGGCAGTGAGATTTTATAGCTATCAAAATAATAATTTTTATTGTTCGAAAATCATGAGACCCAATGTATGCCCTCACCTCCGATATTGTCCAGATTTAAAATTCCACCTTCCGAATCCTTGTCTTTTTTTTCTTGGCAGAGCATTTCTAGAAAACACACCTCGAAAATGTTTCATTTTTAAATCTTTTGCCGCTTTCAACAAATCAATGTTAGATAGGGGTTCGTTGGGTAAGACAACACCTTCAACAAATATGCATTTTATTTCCTTCTTATTCATAAATATGTTTGTTTTTTTTTGTTTTATTTATTATTTTTTTTCTCTATTCTTTTTCTTTAATTTATAAACTCGTGAGTGTTTTTTAAACCTGCGAGATTTTGTAGTAACTCAACCTCTCGATTTCAACAACAACAACAACATATCTAGACATAATAATATCCAAGTACAAAAGTGTGTATTTTATCCGAGCATATAAATCTCTTATCTTCGTCGGCCGTCAATGCAATCTTATTGATCTCTTTGGTGTACATCTCATGCTTTTTTGCTTTGAATTGCAGACACCTTTGACCCTTCGAAAAGACATTCTTTATACTCGTCAAAAGTGATGCTTTTATTCATCACACATGCTTGAATGCTTTTACATCTCTTGATCTCTTTGCCATCGAGGAGATAAGCATACAATTTTGGTCTCAAACCTATGAATTCAGTGATCTGTCTTCCACTGCTCTCGTCTTTAAATTTACCCAACACCTTTTTATTGATGGAATCTTAAATGGATGATCATCGGGATAATTACTCATGTCGAACCATTTGTCCATGTCTGGTGATATATCCTCATAGATGTCGCCGGTCTCTATCTCATAAGCCAGACTGTCCATGTCGGTGAACAATAGTTTGGCTTTTGAACCGAATTTTGCTTTGACATTATCATAGTGAAACTCATACATCAACTGCTTGCTGATGTCTAAGATCATTGCTCTGAGATAACAGGGTTTATTGAACTTCAGATGCGTCTTTTGCATGTGCATAGCCACTAGATTTTTGTTGAATATGATTCTATGTCGATAATTGGGTTTCACGATTAATTTTCTAGACCTCTCTTTGGACACGAGTCGAACGTTGGTTCTATTCCTAATGTTTCCCAGAGATTTCTCGTACACACAATTGTTCATGAGTTTAAAGAAATCTTTTCCGAAGTCGCTCTCAGCCTGCATTCTTAAATTCGTGTTGAGATCGATGTATTTTTTCATCCAAGGCTCCTCGTCGAATCGAATGATTTGATGCACATTGATCAATATCATTCCGTGATCGAGGTAATGTTTCAGATTTTCGCAATAAACCACATACTTGCGTTTGTCCTTTAAATTGGAATGAGTTTTTTTAGGCCGTTTACTTCTATTCATTCAGGAGCCAGTGGATAATCGTTGTGTAGATCGTGTAACTCTATCGGATAGTGCAAATCGACCTCTAAAATACAAGGATAGTGTCTCCATTTTTGTTTTTCTTCCAACCTTTCAACCCATTTGAAATTCCAATCGGTAAGGATGTCTCATAGCTGAACCGTATAAATTATTAGCATCCCAATACTGTATGTATTTACTCAGTTTTCCGAAATGCAAATCTTTTCCCATTTGATAATTATTAGCTTTGGCATATCTGGTGGAAATCATAGAGACGCCATCCCTCATGGCCTTTTCAAACATGAGCAACATGTCTACGTCCATTAATAATTCTAATCGAACCTCAGTTGTTTTCAAGAGAGCATCCCAAGCAAGTCCAGGTGCATTGAAATACCAAGCTGGATCTAGTTCATAATGTTGATGACACACCGATCTAAAATTTTCAAACACATTGGCCAAGAGAAGCACATCATTTTTCAAATAGAGGTCATGATATTCTCTCATGGATTTCATCTCGAACAATCTCATCATGTAATTGTAAGGGTAGACGCCTTTCCTCAACATGACATCAACCACTTCTCGTCGATTGTTCAAATATTTACTCGTGATTTTAAATTTCTCCCTATTCAAACTGTCGACTAATTTTTCCAGACCAGTCAACATGAATTTATAACTGTCGATGAAAAGTATCACTGTACAGATGGGAATCGATCCATCGTCCACCATCTTTTTATCGACAACCTTTCATTTAGTGAATGAAAAGTATTTTTCATTGTTTTTCGCGATGCAGCTCAACTCTCCCTCACTGACACCCATATTTTTCATGAACAGGTGACTGTCGTACCCCGAGAGATTGTGAAATATCACCGGATGGAATTCAGTGTCTCGAAATCTCAAATTACATTTGTCGTGAGCAACGCCGTGAAACAGACCAGTGTAGTGATCATGATCTCTAACTTTTTTATTATTTTCACAATTATTATCGAACGGTTGTCTACAGATGTGACATTCGGTGGTTTCCCAGTGTTCTTCTCGTTGCTCTGATGATCATGCCTTTGGATTTTTAAATTTGTCGTATAATTCTTGTATTTTTGATTCTAACTCTTCCACGAATTTTTTAGCCACGTCGTCGTCATCTGAACGTTTAGTGTAGATGATAGGATTTAATGATTCTCCATCATTGAAAGAACATTTCACGTAATAATAACATCCGAAGGTACGTGCTTCTGAAGTTTTTCAACGTAACTCCCACGCTCATCGGGCTGACAAAAATTTATTTTCATGGTGAAACATTCTAAATTGGTGTAGACGACGAATGGCTGCATCAATCTTCTTTTGTAATTGTAAAAATGCACGTGACTGTTAGCTTTAGGCATTTCGATGGCAACGTTTGACTTTTCGTTGTAATATTCCTGATGATGCACCAATGATTCTTGACAATGGAACAAATTCATGCAGTTGAGACAGAAAAATCTCTCGCCCTTATGTTTAGAAGTCTGCTTCAACAACAATCCACTTATGTCCTTAATCCAACAATAATGTTGATTGTCATCCTTTGAAATTAACAAGGGGGCGCGGTGGCTCAGTAGGTAGAGGTGCAGGCTGCAAGCCGAGAGGTCCTCGGTTCGAATCCCACCTGCGGCAACCGCGTTGTGTCCTTGGGCAAGACACTTCACCCCCATTGCCCATGTGGGGGCACGATGACGCCGTGTACTAAGACGTACTGCACGTCGATGGTACGCATGTCTTCAACCAATCTAACCCTGCCTGTGCTGCAGTGTGGAGTTACGATGTTGGGGAGCTGGCAGCTGCTCGTCGTTGCTCGGTGGTTCTCTCCGGGTACTCCGGCTTCCTCCACCCGTAAAACTGTCACGGTCATGATTAGCCATTGTGCATAAATATGTGACCTTAAACATCAATAAATAAATAAATAAATATTTGAAATTAACAACAAATTAAGAATACTTTCTCTCTCTTTGTGTGAAGTCAGTCTGAGAGGATAAACTATTCCTTCTGCATCATCTCCATCAAGATGTTCACTGCCACAGAGAGATTTAACTTTTTGAAACGCTCAACGTCTTTCAATCCCGTCGGGAAAAGCATTCCCGTAAAATCGAGATTTTCACAAGTCTCAACGAACTTGGAAACTCTATCACCATTCTTTTCTATGGGATACAAGGCCGATGTGATCGCCCATTTGAAACGCTCGCTATCCTCTCTATTTTTTACATTAACCACAGCTTTTGTATTATATAGGAAACGAGGCAATTATATATAGGAAGATGTTGTTAAAGGATCATGTTTGTCCACATGAATCTCGAGATTCAATATCTTCTCCAACGTCCATCCACTTCCCCTCTTATGATAAATAGCCATAGATTCCAACAGTTTGTCTTCCATCACTTCATAAACATTGAATAATTCATCGAATTCGAACACAGCTTCCATTTTAGAATGAAAATAAGCATCTTGCACCACGCTCTCACTCGTTTTCGCGTTGATCTTTTTCATCAGAAAATGCAAGATCATTTTTAATTTTAAACCAATATTTAGTTCTTTTTGGAACACGTTCAACTCTCCACTCCTCTCCTGCTCCATGAACAATTCGGGATCGAGATTTGTGAAACCAGAAACCACGTCGAAAGTTTTAAAATATCCTTTAATGGCTTCGTCACGTTCAGTTGGAACCAATGATTTTTTCACTTCCTTGCTCACGATTGCTCTTTTCCCTTCGGCTCCCTCGTCTTTCTTCAATGCTGCCAAGATTTCATCGAGCGATTTGTTTTCTGACAAGTCGCCATCTCGAACTGCATCACTTTTCATTTTTTTACTTCCAATCCCTTCCGAAACCTGCGGTTCAACCTTTCATTTGGCAGTCTTGTTCTTCTTTTCAACTTTTCGTTTGGCAGTCTTGTTCTTCTTTTCAACTTTTCATTTGGCAGTCTTGTTCTTCTTTTCAACTTTTCGTTTGGCAGTTTTGTTCTTCTTTTCAACTTTTCGTTTGGCAGTCTTGTTCTTCTTTTCAACTTTTTGTTTGGCAGTCTTGTTCCTCTTTTCAACTTTTCGTTTGGCAGTCTTGTTCTTCTTTTCAACTTTTCGTTTGGCAGTCTTGTTCTTCTTTTCAACTTTTCGTTTGGCAGTCTTGTTCTTCTTTTCAACTTTTCATTTGGCAGTCTTGTTCTTCTTTTCAACTTTTCGTTTGGCAGTCTTGTTCTTCTTTTCAACTTTTCATTTGGCAGTCTTGTTCTTCTTTTCAACTTTTCGTTTGGCAGTCTTGTTCTTCTTTTCAACTTTTCGTTTGGCAGTCTTGTTCTTCTTTTCAACTTTTCGTTTGGCAGTCTTGTTCTTCTTTTCAACTTTTCGTTTGGCAGTCTTGTTCTTCTTTTCAACTTTTCGTTTGGCAGTCTTGTTCTTCTTTTCAACTTTTCGTTTGGCAGTCTTGTTCTTCTTTTCAACTTTTCGTTTGGCAGTCTTGTTCTTCTTTTCAACTTTTCATTTGGCAGTCTTGTTCTTCTTTTCAACTTTTCGTTTGGCAGTCTTGTTCTTCTTTTCAACTTTTCGTTTGGCAGTCTTGTTCTTCTTTTCAACTTTTTGTTTGGCAGTCTTGTTCTTCTTTTCAACTTTTCATTTGGCAGTCTTGTTCTTCTTTTCAACTTTTCGTTTGGCAGTCTTGTTCTTCTTTTCAACTTTTCGTTTGGCAGTCTTGTTCTTCTTTTCAACTTTTTGTTTGGCAGTCTTGTTCTTCTTTTCAACTTTTCGTTTGGCAGTGTTGTTCTTCTTTTCAACTTTTCGTTTGGCAGTCTTGTTCTTCTTTTCAACTTTTCGTTTGGCAGTCTTGTTCTTCTTTTCAACTTTTCGTTTGGCAGTCTTGTTCTTCTTTTCAACTTTTCATTTGGCAGTCTTGTTCTTCTTTTCAACTTTTCGTTTGGCAGTCTTGTTCTTCTTTTCAACTTTTCGTTTGACAGTCTCATTCTTATTCTAAGTTTCCACACATCGAGGTTGTTTCATCTTCGCATCACAACTTCTCGTTCTGATCGAGTTTTTGCCTCCATCGCAGGCCTTTCATCCATCCCCTTCCCACAGAATAACTGATCGATGCATTTTTCTTTCTTCATGCATTTGACACCTTTCAAATTTGAAGACCGACGCACTTTGGCTTGTAAATTAACCAGCAGTTGTTCATAAGTTTCAGAAAACAGAAGGTTAATCAATTCCCTCTTGGTCTTTTTACCTCTGTTGCAATTTTCAATTCCTAAATTTCCACAGCACTGTTTCAACTGGGGTACAGTAGACAAACATAACTTTGCCACATCGGACGTTTTTATTTTTGGCATTTTGAATGTTAAAACTTTTTTTTTTAATATATATTATTTTAAGTTTTTTTTTTTTTTATTTTTTTTTTTTTTTGTAAACAAAAATGGATTTGTGAATTGTTTTTTTTAACTTCTTATTTGAATATATGGATATAATTTTATTTTTTTATTTTTAATAGACAAATTCAATTTTTTTCTCAGAACACAAATTTGTTTTTTCAAGCGCGCGATTCAATTTTATGTAACGCAAAATACAAAATGACTGCATGCATTCAGTAGAAGAAAACCAAGGTGTCATTGATTTTTACTCACGGTAATAGCGAGAAAATTCATTTAACTTTCAAATTCACTGAAGAATAATGCTTGACATGTGATGATCATAACATACATTTCACAAACACTTCCCTCATTGATTTATGCAAAACATTTTATTCATGAGATTGCGAGGGTGCATTATTCACACTCCGTTTAATACAACTTTCAATTTATTGTTACTACAATACTTTAATAGCGTGAATAAAAATGAAATGAAAACCTGTATGAGATTATTTCTCTCCAAATCTGAATATTAACTCTTGATGTCAAAACGAATGACAGATAAAATTATTTTTCCATCATCAATTCGTAAATATTATTCGGCTACAAATAGCATGAAAAAAATTGAAACGTGTTTGATATTTTCTCTTTCAGTTTATGAATATTAACTCTTGATGCCAAAAAAAAAACGAACAACCAATAAAATTATTTTTCCGTCACAAATTCGTAAAATATTAAGCCTAAAAACAGTATATTTTGTTTTCGAGAAAAAAAAAATGAAAAGGGGTTTCTTCTGAGCAAAATCTCACTCCGTCAATTAAAAATCCATCTACAACGGATTTTTGTGCAACGTCGCATCCACGACGTGAATATTAATTCTGAAATCACTTCCCTTTTAATACACCCACCGAAACACCACATTCACGGTCTCGAATGTCAGTTGTTGTTTTCCAATGGTCAGATTCAATCTGCGAACTAACGTTTCAGAAACACTTGGAAATATCTTCCTTCCGTAGAACATAGTGGACACATGGTCTGGATCAAAACCTTCCACGTCGATCGAGAGAAGGCTCAATAAATTGTCTTGGAATTTGTACATCAAATCCAGATCGGTCTCGCTCAACTCCAAATGCAGAACATGTTTGTCGAATTCATCCATCAAACCACCACATTCCACGTCTTTCAATCGAATGGGATCGTGAGATTCTAACTTATAAATTTTACTGCTAAACTTCGGGTATCTTTCGACCCTCTTCAATTTGAACTCGGATTTCTTTTTTTCGGATGCTGCTCTCGATTTCACGACCATTTTTATTTTATTATGAAAATATTTAAATTTTGTGGTTTTGTTTTTTTTAAATGATAATAATTATTAATTGTAAAAAAAATATTTTTTGTTTCTTCTTCTTATATATATATGTAGAAAAAACATAAAACAAATTTTACAGTTTTTTTTTCTTTAATAACAAAAAACAATCTTATCCATCATTCATCTCACAACACATAATTATATATATACACACAAACACACAAACACACACACATTCTTCGATCGCGATCCTCCTCTCGATCGGATCATCTCCTTCCCATCCAGCATGGCCACGAAAATCCACCATCTTTTCTGGCTCACTCCAAAAATTCACCCTCACCCAAACGTCATCTTTTTCCCGCAGAATCCGCATCCTGGATCAAATTCTCATTTCGGTCTTTTCCACATTTTTCCTCACCCCCTATGGGAAATCAGTGTTAAATTCGCGAAAAAAGTGGGTATTTTCAACCCGGAATTTTTAAAATTCTCGAGCCAGAAAATCATCATTTCCGCGAAAAATCTGAGATTTTCCCAGAAAAGTTGAATTATTTTGAAAAAAACCGACATTTTTATGAGAAATCGATTTTTTAAGGAAAAATTTTCAATTTTTAAAAAAAATAACTCAATTTTGTGGCCGACCGGAATTACTGGCTCAAAGTAGGTGGATGAGCCAGAATCTGCACAACCCCCTACTTTTCCATTGAACGGACATGGTAGATACCACCAGGGTTCAAATCAAAGGGTCAAGCTGTCAGTCTCCTCATTGTTCAGAAGGCTGAAAAAAGCTTTCCTGTTTTCTTATCTCACCGAATTTGTATTAAGAGGGAATGGGTGATTAGTGAACAGTCAAGCATGAAAATTGTAGTTTTATACACGTATGACAGAGTGAGTGTATTAGCTGTAAACTTGGGTGGCAAAAATACACTCTGTGAGTGTATTAGTTGTTAATCACACACCACGCACTATATACAGTGTGAGGGGAACAAGTTGATGGATATCCTCGATAGTTGTTCTCTCATTCCTTCCATTTTTCATCATTCATGGCAGCCTCTCGGGTCGTAGGGAAGATTTCGGACTAGGTGTGAGCAGGAGAGGTGGTACGATCATAAAGTGTTCCACACACTGATTAATATCAGCGATGTTCTTATGCCTTCGTGGCCTAGTAGGAATACAATAATCGGACGATTGGCTCATGGGATATTTTTCGCTGTCGTGAGCGAATCGCTTTACGCCTCTCTTATATCAGATATGGGCCGAGTTTTGTTCTTGATGATCGAAGTGAGATTTTAAAACACAGAGTTTAAGAAATAATGAGGCGACCGAAAGTTTCCGAAATGAAAATTCATGATCAGAAGTAAAACCTTATCGATCACATAGCGTCGGGATAAACTGTAAGGTTTTGATAAGGTAAAGGGGTTTAAAAAAAATCTTTCAGATATTCTTCAGTGCCCTGGTATGGAGAGAGTTGGGCCCAGGGCAGTTCCACATCAAAAGAAATTATATACTACTCAAAGTTTGCTAAGCACCAAATATTTGACACATCGTTGTGAAATTTGCTTGTGACATATTTGTGATATTTTTGGTGGATATGATTGAGGAATGTATTGAGATGGTCCCCAGTGTTTACATTAGCTATCTTGACAGGCAGACTTTTTGTGACAGTCATCGAAAGCATGTACCCTTGATTTCCATGATGTTTCGTGTCCTATCTACATGCACATGACGTGTGTAAGGTATTCAGTCTTCATTTCAACACAAACCCTTGTGATTTAATGATTGAATATGGCAAATGCAAATGTAAGAAGACATTTGTCTGAAGCAGAAATGTGGCGGGCTGTAGGGATGGTGGGGCAAGAGGCTACCCATCGTCAGGTTGGTGAAGCCCATGGTGTGCACCATGCGGTGATCACCAGAGCCTGGGCAAGATTTCAGCAGACTGGCACAAAAGTCAGAAGACATGGTGATGGCAGAAATGGGCAACATTTGCAGCGGAAGACCGGTTTTTGGTCATTCAGGCCCGTAGGAACCGCTTTGCCACAGCAACCCAGCTTCGCAGTGACCTTCAGAATGCATCCGGGGTATATGTTTCGACCCAGACTATCCGGGCAAGGTTGCACGAAGGTGGTCTCCGATCGAGAAGACCATGTATTCGCATTCCGCCGTCCCAGAACAACCACCAGGCACGATATGAATGGGCCATGGACCACGTTGGATGGACCAGAGAAGATTGACGACCTGTCCATTTTACAGATGAGTCAAGGCACTGCCTAGACCACACAGATAGGTGTTCTAGGGCATGGAGAAGACCAGGAGGGCGATTCCATGCAGCCAACATTGCTGAGCATGACCGCTATGGTGGAGGGTCAATCATGGTCTGCGGCGGCATCAGCGGGGATGGACGTACAGAGCTCTGCGTCCTTGGGCGTGGTACATTGACTGCACAGCGGTATATTGATGAGAGCGGTATATTGATGAGATCCTGGATGTCCAGGTCAGATTGTATGCAGGTGCAGTGGGTGATAGATTCATTCTGACGGGCGATAATACCCATGCTGTCGGGGAGTATCGACAGAGGGAGGGGATTGAGCGTATGGACTGGCCAGCAAGATCCCCTGACCTCAATCCAATCGAACATGTCTAGAAATGAGTTGCAGCTTGAAATTTAAGCCCGTCCTGTCCAGCCAAGAAGTGTCAGGGACCTTGGTGCCATGCTGGTCCAAGAATGGAACAACATCCCACAAAGGACCACCAGGAACCTCATTGGGAGCATGAGAAGGCGTTGTCAAGCTGTAATTAACAGTAATGGGTCTCATACTCGATATCGAAACCATGCCAGTTCACTCCGTCAACTTTTTGGAATATTGAAAAATTTCCTCTTTTACCAAAAATATCCATTTTCCATGGTTATTGTATTCAAAAGCTAAAAAATAATGTCAAAAACAAATGAAATCTTAATTTCTGTACTTAAATAATTACGCTTTTCATAAGAATATTTCAACTAAAACGTAAAACAGGTAGTTTGGGTAGGATTTTTGACTTAGTCATTATAGAGACTCAGAGCATGAGAGAGTCGTGGGAGCTTGAAGGTGTACTTTCGCCAGCTTGTCGACAAGATACACTACTCCGTGACCGGCCTGGATCTCGGCGGCTTTTGTGTCCTCTCAGCCTGCAATCCATTTTAACATTCTAAAATGGGATCGCTGGGCGTCAGACATAACCCCCAAACACGTGCGTAGTGAAACAAACTTAACTCTGAGTGATTGTTCTGTGCAAATCATGAACTCGGTTACTGACGTGACAACCGTAACGTAATCCCAGTTCCTTATTCGACATTCGTTTCCAACCGATTTTATCGGTTGAAAAAGGATGTCGAATACGGAACAGGGATTCAGTGCCGGTTGTCACGTCCCCAACTCGGTTGAAGTGGACTGATTCTGATGGCATGGAAAGGAACTTTTCTTCAGCAAAAATCGAAGGGGCTGCATAATAATCCATAATTACTAGGCAATGGCATAGCTGAGGAGGAAGGTGGGGGAGTCTGGGGTGGGAAGATCGTCCCCCACTTTTTCGAAAAGTGTCAACCTTATAAGTAGTAGGAGATGTGGTAAATGGGCCATATTGGATGGAGGGAAAGGTGGAGGAGGGAGTGACGTCATAGTAATGTGACCTAGTGGCGTCATGTTTGGGTTTTTTGGTTGCCCGCGTGAGCGGCCATCTTATGGCATCATTACTATAGTGATACGTGGTCCTAGTGCGCATGCACAGCGCGTGTTGTTAAGGTGATGGTGTTTCCGTCGGCCATTTTGTATACTGGATGCCGCCATCATGGTTTCTATGGTAGCACATGGTTGGTATGTGACCCAGTTGCCTACAATAGGACAGGCTATGTTCGGAGGGTATGTTCGATTGAATAAGAGTAATTTTCCGACAGTCCCGACAGTCCCTCCAAATCACCGAAGACGACTTTTATTTGGCGCAGATTCTTTCAGAACCCTCGATTTCTACGTATATTTCTACAAACTATGTTATGACTTCCCCCATCCCCTTATATTGTATTCTGACGACCCTAGACGTGTTTATGTTCTAGTGTACACATTACATGTAGCACATAGGCACATGCTTGATGTGCCGATATGTGCTTGTGTGCTTATGCACAATGTGCGCACATCACATGCAGCACAGCGGCACATATGATCAAAAAGGGGAGCCGAAAGCCAGATGTTTTTTCAAAAAGGGGCGCTGAAAGTGGGGTGCCACGGAACGTGGGCGTTCCATCGATTTAGTAGTTGGGATTCCAATTTCCTCTACAGGTAGTCTTACCACCGACCTCTATTGTAATGATCCAGTACTATAATCTACCATCCTTGCACTATTACTATTGACTTATGGCATTACCTCGATTGAGTTTCGTCATCTGCCCTCGGTTATGTCTTTAACAGTTAGAACACCCCATTCATCTAAACCTGTATCAGTCTATACAATGCCTAGACCTCTTGGAAGTTATCACAGGGAGATGTGCGTGTGTGCTAGTACACATTGCGTCACAATGTCTGCACATTACATGTAGCACATATAATGTGTCGATATGTGCTAATGTGATAATGCACAATTTGCGCACACCAGAAAGGCACATACGGGTATTGGAGCATGTGCCTATGTGCTACATGTAATGTGTACACTAGAACATAATCACGTCTAGGAACCCTGTCCCATAAACTTGAAATTATTTTAAACTAATTTTTGGTAAATCACCAATCACAATGCTTTGAAAATAAGATGTGGTATTCATCTTCTTTTAGTAAGAGAGATGCAACTTTGCTCTCAGAATGTTTCTTGTTTATGTTCCAATACGAAGAGAATGCATGATATATGAACAAAATAAGAGTGTTCATGAACATTTTCTCGCGTGCTTGTGCATGCACAAAACGTTTTCTTCTTCATTTGAACTGAACAAAGTGATTTCTTCACTATTGATTGATGTAATTGGAATATTTTAACAGTGGTTATCACTAGCGGGACAAATCAGGTTTATAACCACCCCAACCCCACCCCCACAATCGGGCATCTTTGTGAATCTCCTCGTAACGCTGTTGTTATAGTCTTATGGCCATACCTAGTGGAATCGAGTTTTATTGATACTTGTTTAAATAATATATACGTGATTTATTTGATCTGTTTATGGTATTGATTTTTAGCCCCTAGACAGTCTGATTGAGAGAAGCAGAGAAGAAACAGAAGTGGAAATAGCAGAAATTATAATTGACGAATGCATAAATACTTCCCCTAAAGCAACTCTACAGTTCTCCTGGGACATTATTTCAGAGGTATCTCAGGCATGAAAATACATATTCCATTAAATTAAAACATTCTTGTGCCGATATAGTCAATTACAGGAAACCTTACGCAGCCATCTTTTACGCAAACAAGTAATTTGAAGTTACATTGCAAACACAGAGAGCAGATAATACATTGAAGCTTGGCCAACACTTTGAAATTTTTGACTGTGCTGGACAGTCATCGTAACCGGGTAACACCTGAAGACGAGATTGTCTGCAGGATATCGTATTGAAAAGATTTGAGAGTCTCGCTACATTAGAGGTTACTCCTTGACATGTATACTGAGTAATCCCTCTGGTTGGGTGCAAAACCATATGCTTCACCAGGGTGGCTGGAAGCACTTCAGGACAGGGGGGGTGGGGGGGGGGGGGGTGTCAGACCCCGGCAGGCCTGGACTTTTGAAAAATCAAGGGGAGCTACTATGGCTCCCCTAAACCTGTGCCAGGAGAGCTATTTTATACTTAAGTCTGTTATTAATAAGGGAATTGAAGGTTTAAGGAGAGCGACTACAGCTCTTAAGGAGAGCAATTACGGCTCTCCTTAAATTGATTTTGCAGGAGCCATGTAGAGCGGGAGCTATAGCTCTCCTCAAAAGACCAGGCCTGCCCCGAGATAAGGGTGTTTACTCGCACATTAGCAGCCCCTCCATAACATGCCGGACCATGCATGTCTCGAAGACCCGAGATGGAGGAGTTTGAAGGAGGTGTCCCCCTCCTAGCGGGAGAGTGAACATCATCCCCCCAATTAATTTTGAAAGCTCCCTGAACGGCTTTGGGGTGTATTTTAGCTTTACTTTGAGAACAAATCCTTGAAAAGAAATTGAGTGACGAACCTGGGAAGGGCATTGTCTGCCCCCTTTCGCCCCCATAGTCCGAAGACATAGAGGGTAGTTGCCCCTTCTACTCCCGTGCTTCCGGCGCCCCTGTGCTTCACCACAAGACCATTTTTAGACGGGTTCCTTTCCTGTGAAACCTCCCATACGAAATTTTGAAAAATGTAACAGTATTTTTCAATGTGCGGACAGTTATTCTTGACATCATTCTGAAAATCTCAAAAATGCAAATTTCCCAAACAAATCTTGCACTTACATTTGAAAACGATGTAAAGAGTGTCTTTTGATTTCTATCCTTCAAATTATTTTTGATTGCTGTTGTGCTATTGCCAAAAGAAGCATTTTGTTTTGCACGTCACTTTACCTCCATATCCGAGGTCGCTGGTGTACATATTGCTGTGATGACAAAAAAGAAACAGAAAATTTCAACCGGATCTCAACTAGGATGCGATCTGATCGCAATCTTCCGTCCATTCCCCTCTCTAAAACAGTTGACGATCTCATCTGTCGAAAATGAAATGCAAAAACTATTTTCGCTTGTTTTTCTTGATTCGGTCTTGATTGCCACATTTTTTAGTTACAAATTTTTCGATTGTCTGGTATGATAATGACCCGACCAAATCTCGATCTGGTGGGGAAAGTGAGCGATTTAGAGATCATGGTACTGTACGTACCAGCACGGCGTTTTAACATATGATCTTTGTCTACCCCCCCCCCCTCCCATGTGGTAAACAAGCTCTGTTTCACTGGTAAAATAGGGCCCAGTCACTAATTCTTGGGGTGCGAGTCCTTTAAAATAGGCAACATGGGGTATAAACGATTGACTGACCTTGACTTTATCTCCATGTTGTTGTCACGATTAGCCATCGTGCAGACTGAGTATGTGACCTTAAACACCAATAAATAAATAAATAAATAAGTCTTTGTCTACCCGCACGTTACATATGTTATTTCGGAGGTTATTACTTAGTTTCGCATCGGCCTAGATATCAGCCCGCGGTAACCTCATATAATTAAACCTTTTTTCTGTTCATGCATTTTCAGGCGAAATGATTGGTTAAAGTATTTCTTTTTTTTTCTATTCATAACACAATAAGCCCCAGTTGCCTATTCACCATGTTTAACGTTGATGATATGCAAGGTCAGAGGTCGCTTCGGGTTAACACTTCGATCAGCCTATCTATCCAGGCTGTCGTACACGCGATAGCAACAAATATAATGTTTCGTTTGAAACGAGAAAATGTGCGTTTTCGATTTAATACTGATAAATACAGAAAAATAACATACTTTCAACACATCCTTGAATCGACAGAACAAAATAATATTGATTTTTTTTCGTCAAATGAATACCTCAATTGAACCTCTTTCCGTAAGCGAAGGCAGACTCGGCATCATGTTTTTTTTTGTTGACGAGTGACAAAACAGCAGATAGATCACTCAAACGACACAAAGACGACTGCGTGAGTGAAAATTCAAACCCTGAGATCACAACAAATATTTTCAAGCATAACACACTCATGTTCCAGCTAGAAGAATTTGGGGAGGGGGCGTGGTCCCTAAAAAGTGAAAATCGCCTGCTTGTAGCAGTGTCGTGTGTCTAATAATATTTTGTCCATATACAGTACAAGTCAAAATGAGTTGAAGAATAACCCCTGCCGGTATAAACTATCGATATAATGTTTCCTATACTAAAAACACAAGAATCGGACATAAAAATATATTAATTATTCTTTTGACCATTTTCTCCTTCAACTCAATCTTACATGTCACAGAGTGGAAGCTGTCTTATTACAAAAACACCCACACGGTGGAAGATCCCTACAGAGTCGGGGCGCGGAAATTTGGGCCCCGTGGTTAATTGTATGAGCGCATCTCCCTTTAAAAAGTGTCGGGGATATTGATGATGCAGATGATAAAGGCATCTGCAGCGAATGCCGAGCGCGCGATCGATCATAGGGTGGTTTAATGGGGGGGGGGGGGGGGGGGGGGTGGCGATTCTTCCACAAGAAAATTTTGAAATCAGTTCTGGCGGCTTTGGAGATAAAAAATCACGTTATTTTTTTTTGCCGTCAAATGCCTTTTTTTAGCACCATGTTTCAAATTTCCAAGTTCATCGGTGAGTATCCAATAACCAAAAGTTATAGCTACTGACTGCACAATTCTTGAAGTGATAACTTTATTATGTCAAGTTGATTTAATAAAGTTATTACTTCAAAAATCTTGCAGTCCAAAATTACAACCGTTGGTCAAATGCATAGCTTCATTTCCGATACAGCCCCTTCTTAACTGCTGGCACAAGAGCCAGAAACTTTGGGAGGGGGGGGGGGGAGGGGGTAGGGGGACTAGGCCAAACATAGGCTGGAAACCCGTATTTGAATTTTTTGGTTTTGGTGCGTCATTTGAAAGGACGAACCAAACTAAAAAAATAAAGTTAGTCTTTCAGGCCATTTTGGAACTTTCGACTAGGGGGTGGGGTGGACAGGCCCAACCAAGAATCCTTGACTCCTGGGCCAACCCTTCCCCCACCCCCTCCAAAGTTCCGGGCTGAGGGTTACTACCCCGGGCTCCACCCTTTCCCAGGGCTTGGACTCATGGCCAAAAAGTGCATACATGAATATTGTATTACAGTATACCTCTAAGTAGGTGTATACATAAACTACTCAAAGTTTGCTAAGCACCAAGTATATCCAACTACCTGTTTTACGTTTTAGTTGAAATATTGTGATGAAAAGTATATATATTTTTTATTTAATTATATCTTTAATGATTTAAATACAGAAATTAAGATTTTATTTATGTTTGAGATTATTTTTTAACTTTTGATTACGATAACCATGGAAAATGGATATTATTGGTAAAAGAGGAATTTTTTCAATTTGCCAAAAAGATGACGGAGCGAACTGGTATGGGTTCATTATCGAGTATGAGACCCATTACTGTTAATTGCAGCTTGACAACGCCTTCTCATGCTCCCAATGAGGTTCCTGGTGGTCCTTTGTGGGATGTTGTTCCATTCTTGGACCAGCATGGCACCAAGGTCCTGGACACTTCTTGGCTGGACTGGACGGGCTGAAATTTCAAGCGGCAACTCATTCTAGACATGTTCGATTGGATTGAGGTCAGGGGATCTTGCAGGCCACTCCATACGCTCAATCCCCCCCCCCCCCTCTGTCGGTACTCCCCGACAGCATGGGCATTATCGTCCATCAGAATAAATCTATCACCCACTGCACCTGCATACAATCTGACGTGGACATCCAGGATCTCATCAATATACCGCTGTGTAGTCAATGTACCACGTTCAAGGACACAGAGCTTTGTACGTCCATCCCTGCTGATGCCGCCCCAGACCACGATTGACCCTCCACCATAACGGTCATGCTCAGCAATGTTGGCTGCATGGAATCGCTCTCCTGTCTTCTCCATACCCTAGAACACCTATCTGAGTGGTCTAGGCAGTACCTTGACTCATCTGTAAAAAGGACAGGTCGCCAATCTTCTCTGGTCCATCCAACGTGGTCCATGGCCCATTCATATCTTGCCTGGCGGTGGTTCTGGGACAGCGGAATGCGAATACATTGACTTTTCTGTACACTGTCCGTTATATAGTTCAATATTTGTTCTGTCTATTCTGTTATCTCTGATGTGTTCGATCACTTCATTCTTCATTCACTTTGTTCGCTCCATTGTCATCATTAGTTCTGGTGACATTGTGCCTTTTCACATAAGCACGTATCGGCACATAAAGCATGTGCTTATGTGCTAGGGCACATTGTGTCACATTGTGCCTTTTCACATAAGCACATGCTTTATGTGTCGATACGTGCTTATGTGCCAGGGCACATTGTGTCACATTGTGCCTTTTCACGTAAGCACTTATGACAAAAAAAAAGGGATTCTCCAGAAGGTATCCTAGATAGGTATCCTCAAATAATACAATACCAGGCCATGGGTATTCTCAAATACCCGTGTGTGGCTATGTGCTAGGGCACATTGTGTCACATTGTGCCTTTTCACATAAGCACATATGACAAAAAAGGGATTCTCCAGTAGGTATCCTCGAATAAAACTATACCAGGTCATAGGTATCCTCAAATACCCGTATGTGCCTATGTGCTAGGGCACATTGTGCTTTTTTTCACATAAGCACATATAAGCACATCCAGCATGTGCCTATGTGCTAGGGCACATTGTGTCACATTGTGCCTTTTCACATGAGCACATATGACAAAAAGGGGTGCCGAAGGCCATATGTTTTTCCAAAAAGGGGTGCCGAAATTGGGGATGCCCGGGGATATTGCCATTGGATATAGAGGTGATGAGTATCGGATACAACTTCGTTGTAATAAGGGGAGATAACTCTTGAGACAGATTATGGGAAATCAAGCAATCTGATTGGTTAGCAATAATCTATATGAATGATGTAGATAAATGAAACATCAAGAGTACTCGGAATAGGGTCAGCACTAACAAGAATAGACCAGAAAAGCTAAACATAATAATAATAAGCAAAGCTGTTCCAGCTGATAGGCTCTTCTTCTCTACTGGAGTATACTCCAGGACAAAGGAACATGCCCAGGTGGACGAAAACTATTGCATATATAGATAGAAGCAGAGAATTCTTAAAGAATTCGAAATAGTAAAACTTGTCGTGTTGTTTGTGGTAATTCGTGATACTCCGATTCAATCGAACATACCCTCCGAACATACCCCTGTCTTGTTGTAGGCCTTTGGGTTACATAGCAATCACGTGCTACCATGGAAACCAAGATGGCGGCCTCCAGTATACAAAATGGACGACGGAAACACGTATCACTCTAACAACACGCGCTGCGCATGCGGACTCACACCACGTATCGCTATGGGGATGACGTTACAACATGGCCGCTCACGCGGGTTACCTTGACAACACAACATGGCGCCACTGGGTCACGTGACATGGCGTCACTTCCGAGGTCCCCCACCGAGGTCCACCAAATAGGTCATGTCCGGGTACATACTCATATTATAACGTATAGACGGCTTACGACGTAAGCTTTTTATATCCAGGCCTATGTAATGGGTATACATGGTTTGCGTTTCTCCCGAGAAGGAGGCAAATACAAGTTGAAAAATCATAATTTCAACAACTGCAGAGATTGTGTAAAACTGATAAAGTTTCAAACAAACCAAAGGAAGAAAAGACCCAGTCTATGCAAGTGTCTAAAATAGCCAAGTTAACCAAATCTGAGAAAATAAGTGGATAAAATGACATAGACTATAATGCCTAAAACAACATTAAGCAGGAAGGTAGAAATCAAATCGAACTTGGATTGGGGGAGGAGAGGGGGTGAAGGAGGGGGTGGTCACTATCATTCAAGGGCACCCATACTCTAATATATATTGTTGTGACCCGTGTGCCTTTGTGGTATGTTAAGAATACAATACATAAAGCTATGTTGGGGACTCGCGCTCCTCTAAATTGACCCTTTGAAGCCTGGTGGTATCTTCCTAGTCAGTTTAACGGCAGCAATTGAAAGAGTCCATATTCATTATTTGGGGGTAGACCGATTAATATTTTCAACGAGCAGCCGTGGTGCTGCACGTTGAAAATATTAATTGTTCAATGTAATGGCTTACTGAATGTATGGCCCCCGGACAATTCTGGGAGCACCGTTTTAATGTTTGAATAAAAATTGTATCTCAAGCCTTGTGACATCTACCGAACCGCGCCATCAGAAATATCATATTTTCAGAACAGAGCCATCACAGTCTACTCCATACATTCACTCTGAAGACATCCTTCTTAATTAAGTGTGATGTTCCCGGGCAAGAGATGCCGCCTCTCATGTTCAAAGGGTTAACAAAAATGCATATTCATGGCTCCGTATTTTACACATTTCTCCATCGGGCCGAAACAGTGTTTGTTAACCCTTTACCTAACAAATCGCCGCATACGCCCGCGTAATATGCAAATTGAGCAGTTGAAAAAATTAAATTTTTCAAAATATTTCAACAAAACCATATCATGTGACCCCCTCATTGGAACGAGCTCATTGAGCTCGTTCCAATGAGGGGTCACATGATATGGTTTTGTTGAAATATTTTGAAAAATTTTAAAAAATTATATTTAAAATAATAAATTTTGATATCGTCTCCGTTGGGTAAAGGGTTAAAAATGGAGCCAAAAATATGCATTTTTCTCAACTCTAAAGATCTCAGAAGAGAACAATCAAACGAGGGAATCTTCGGGCACATCTTAAGAGTAAAGAGTCAATGCGTCCCTTCCTGTTAATTCCCAGGAATATTACATTGACAGGTTGGTGAAGATAAAGTTTGTTTGAATTCCCTCTCTCCCTCTCTCACCTTCTCTCTCTCGCTCTCAACTATTTCTGAAAAATGTTGGAGGGTGTGTGTATGCTGTACATCCGCTTCCTTCGCTCCTGACGTAAGATACGAATTAAAATGTGGGAGAAACATGACGATACCCCATTGAAAACTATTGAATGTTAGTAACGTTTTAATAAATGTTTCAAATTCCAGAATGTATGAACTTATTGACTGAAGGCCCATATATAGATGGATATGGATTCACATGACACAGATAGGCTGCAAAGTAGACTTGAAGAATGTGAAGTAAGTATTTTCTGAGTTGTATTTAACTGGGTAGGCAGGAGCGTTAACGATAACACATTTGCTTTCATCCCACTTTTTCGATATTCGACATTGTTTTTTTTAATTAGCTAACCTGACTGAAAGTCTGGATGAGCTATAGTGATCACACATCGTCCGACATCCATCATCCGTCGTATGTCGTCCTATGTCCATGGACATGGTGTTTGAACCTTCTCCTTCAAAACCTCTGAACTGATTTCAGTTAAATTTGAGGTAATTGTTTGTTCTGACATCGTATTTTGTTTTTGTTCAAATCAACTTCCCCAGCCCCAAGGGAGGGGGTGGGGGAAAATACTCCAAATTTTAAAAAAAAATTCTCATGAACCAATGGGTACAGAGACTTGATGCTTGGTACCTTTTGCGGTGAAGAATCAAATTTATTCAAAGTTCGTGAAGCAATATTTGCCGTTGTAATGGGAGGGACAAAATTTTTGGCCCCGTCGGTAATTTCTATTTTCTGAACCGATGGTCCGATTTGAATCAAATTTAGTGTGTGGTATTACTGAGTCACAAGAACTTGATTCATGCCAAAAAATTTCCCCTGTCCACGCGGGAACCCCAGGAGCTAAAAACAGTATTATTTTCAAACGCCGATATTTCCCAAACCACACGGAAAAGAGAACTGTTGTTTCGTCCTCATGATCAGAAGAATAGAATGGTAATTGCCATCGATTCTGTCAGGGTGTTCTCTTGGGTGGCATCGAAAAAATATTTCCAAAAATTTAAAAAAAATTCTTCTTCAGGACCACTGATCAGAATCTTTTGATATTTGGTATACAGCATTCATGAGGGGCGGGCGTGTGTGAAGAGGGGGGGGGGTGGTCCAGATACGAGTTTGTTAAAATTAAACCCCTTGGCTCATAACTGGACTCAATACAGGAGCCCGAATTTTAACTTAGAGCAATATTGCGAATGATCTTTAAAAATCTTCTTCAGAAACACCAGTCAGAATCTTTTAATGTTTGGAAAACACGATTGTTACGAGGGTTAGATTCACGAATTTCAAATGAAGTCTCTCTCTTATTTGGACCCAAATTTTAACTTAGTGCAATATGGGGGATTGATTGATTGATTGACTCTTTATTCAACAAAAAACTGAAAACTGGAAATGTACATTCATACAAAAATACTACAGAGTAGTTGTGTTATAACGTGTATACTGCAGTGAGACGACATAGCCAGATTAGCTGTCTACCGGAAAGTTAAATCGTGCAACAGTGGAATATTTTTGTTTTATTACTTTCCAAAGTGGGATTTACTGGGATTTCCGGGTTTGATTATAAACGATAACTTCACAAGTGAATTATGCAATCAACAATTGGGTCATGTATCCGTGCGCGCAAACGAAGATGCTTTGCCGTGGGTGTAACGAGGACTTCATTGTTTTTTTTTAATCCTTTACCTACCATGAAAAGCAGACGACACTTGCAAAAAAAAAAGAAAATTCTTGAATAACTATTATTTTCATTTTTTGTCTCAAAAACATAGGTTATGACCCTCATTGGAACGAGCTCGACAAGCTCGTTCCAATGAGGGGTCATAACCTATGTTTTAGAGAAAAAATGAAAAACTAATGAAAATTAATTGGCGATTTTTGAGAATACTGCGGTTTTGGCAGTTACGTTAGGTAAAGGGTTAAATAATATAATTATCGTTAATAATGAAAATAACAGAGTAATCGCTTGACTGAACTGGTTACGTGAAATAATTCATTCGAGGCGAGGACTATATTGTAAAACACTCGTGCGCTTTCGCGCACTCCTGTTTGTACAACGTCCCTCACCTCTCATGAATTATTTTATTTCACGTAACCAGTCCAGTCAAGCGATTGCTCTCTATCAAATCAACTTGCCCAGCCCCATACGGAGGGAGTGGGGGAAAATACTCCACAATTTAAAAAAAAATTCTCATGAACCAATGGGTACAATAACTTGTCACTTACACTTCTACCTACCCACCTTCCCTGATTTCTCAGTCAGTTTGCTGTGTTTGTTAACATTTGTCATCCAAATTATGGTTCACACATTCGTGTTCACTCTGTTCCCAATTTAATTTTCCACCTAAATCCCAATGAGAATGTGAACGAATAATGCATTCAAATTGTAGCTATCAATTACTGATAACAATAGCCAGTCCATTCCAGGAATCACAGTGTGGTTAATACCATTTTTAGCCCGACTGTTTAAAGTCAGGGCTATAGTCATCACTTTTGTCTGCCTGTCCGTCTGTTAACATTTAGAGTTTTGGTTAAAGTTTGTGGTTAAAGTTTTTTACTGAAGGTTAAAGTTTTTTTTTTTTTTAATTAATATTAATTACTATTGATTGCACCATTCTCTTTATGTTTCATGTTATTTTGGGAAATAATATATAGAGGATATTCACGAAAATTTGATGAATACCGAAAATATCTCGTGAGCGGCTACAAAGAAATATGAGGATCTTCACGAGCGACGCAGTCGCGAGTGAAGATCCTCATATTTCTTGTAGCCACGAACGAGATATTTTCGGTATTCATCAAATTTTCGTGAATTTTCTTTTTATTTAATGCTCTACGACTACAAACTCTCCAATTTGTGGCCTTTATTTGCCATTAAGGCGCAAAATTTATGTGCCGAACCGGCGTCCATACAAAAATTACAACAACCAAACTCCAACCATTGGAATGTGTGAATATCCGCACAAAAAGTAGTCCCGTCTTATTTCTCCCTTAACTTTACGATTTACCAAGGCTGGCGAATTGAAATAATCGCAATGTGTTTCGAAGAAATAGAACAATAACAAAAAACACCACTTTCTTATTTTCAATAACAAGACACGTCATTTTATTTTTTTTGAACTCAATGCAGACCCGTCGGAACGAAATTTATATTGGGGGGGCTGATATTGCTAATTTGGGTGAACTGGCTGATACTAAATGGGTATGGGGTATTCAGATGCCGAAGGCATCTGGCGCGAGTGCTGAAGGCACAAGCTTTTTGAGGGGGGGAGGGGAGGGGGGGTTACTCCCCCAGAAATTTTTTTGAAAAGGGCAATCAAAGGAAGCATTCTGGTAGCTTTTGAAGCAAAAATCTCTTGATTTTTTTAAACGGCAAAAGTTGTTTTTTTAACAAAATGTTTCAAAAATCCCAATAGAACCCCATAACATTTGGGGACGGTTCTCACGCCGGGCTCACCTGCAGGCCGTGGCCGTATTCCGTCATGCTAAAAAACAGTCAGGCCTTATGGTGGATTCATTAGTTTTATCATTATGCCAACAGTTGTCGTGGTCTTCTGAGCTGCCAAAGGAATTGCTCAAAACGTTTGCACATCAACATATGCAGGTGCATGTTATACATTCAGTGATCCGTTCATTCATAATTCTAATCCAGGGGCGTAGTAAGCTAATTTTACTGGGGGAGGGGGGGGGGGGTAGGACCTATATTCCCATGACGCGATGCGTCATCCGAGCGGCGAGTGGGGGTGAACACGAGAGGGGATATCCTCCGTCTCGTTGGTGGGGTGTCCGGGGGCCTCCCCCGGGAAAATTTTCGAATTTAAGATGTAAAAGCATGCATTCTGGTTGATTCTGAGCAAATAAATCGTATATTCCTATGACGCGAAGCGTCATCCGAACCGCGAAAAGGCGAGTGGGGGTGAGCACGAGAGGGGGTATCTCCCCGTCTCGTTGGTGGGTGTCCGGGGGGCCTCCCCCGGGAATTTTTTTTAATTTAAGATGTACAAATATGCATTCTGAGTGATTCTGAGCAAATACATCGTCAATAAGGAAATACGTCAGCTCTCTGATCAGTTCAGCGTGATTTCCGAGCAGAATGACAGGAATAGTGAACATGCAATGAATTACCCTGTGGTTGGTTGGGGTTTAACATCGCTTTCCACAATTAGGCGAAAACACGACTGTCAGTTTTATTGGTGGAAGAAAGCCCACATGGAACCCACTCAATCCAGTAATCATTAACAGTAATGTCGGAATATGGTAACCATTGGGCATCCCGTGTGGAGAAACCACCAACCCAGCCCAGTAAAGCCTACTTTTGACAAATTTGTGGGGGTGGGGGAAATATCTCCCTTAACCACTCCCCCCCCCCCCCCAACCGGTTCCTACGCCACTGTTCTAATCTGAGTTCAATAATGTAATGTCCAGTTTTATTCAGATTACATCGGTTGCTACCATCATGGATAAACTAACGACAAAATATGAGCAAATTATTGGGGGGGGGGGGGGGCTGCAGCCCCCCCAGCCCCCCCGGTTCCGACGGGCCTGCAATGCACTGAAGACGTGTGAAGTTGAACTGAAGAAATTTGAAAGTGATTTCGGCTTTTCGCTGGAAGGTGAATGAGAAAGTCAAACTTTGAAACCGCTGATTTAATGAATTGATTTAGTCACTGTCACTATCAATTATTCGAATTCGTTTGTATTTGGGACTCTGGAATTCATTACTGATGTGCTGACTCATTTAAAGTACATGTGCTTCGTCATCCGAACCTACGATGAAATATCGATTTCTAAATATCATTTTGATATTTCGTTTTGCCGACCGACAGGGGAATATGACTTAATTTTTCAGCGTGAATTGATGCCTGAGCATTAAATAAAACCCTTTTTTGCAGTCGATTTAACTTCGAACTTCCAGGTTAAAGTTTTTTGTTTACAAAGTTACACCTTTAATTCTTCAAACAATTTAGTGGAATGACACTGTTTCTCAGCTAGGACAATGTATACTGTATACAGAATCTTTCTGCGGAGATTTTCATTAATATTGGCATGATTTAACCCCTTTTCACCAGGTTTTTAGACTTGGTTTCTTTGTATTTGAAATTAGGCTTTTACCACATTGTTACTTTAATTCTTGCTTGTTCAATACAACTTAATGATTGCATTTCCAACAATGATTTCTTTTATCAGTTTTAGGAAATATTTAATCCTTTTTTGCAGTCAATTTTACTTAGTATTCCCAACTTAAAGGTTCGGATTAAAGTTTTGCTTTTCAAGGTTGTACCTTTCATTCTTTAAACACTGTTACAACGTCATTGTTTTTCATTTGGTGGAAGGTCTAATCAACCTGTATACAGTGGTTTCAAATAATATTGGCATTAAATTAACCCATTTCAAAACGGTTTTTGAACTTTGTTTCTTTAAATTAGGCTTTTACCACATACTTTATTACTGTTTATGCCCCCCCCCCACCACAAGGGAGGGATATAGCGCAGTGCTCCACCCATCTGTCCATCCGTCCGTACTTTGTATATGACATAACTTGAACAATAGGTAACGGATTTCATTTCTTTTTGGTGTATGTTTCTGTAGCAACAATGTCTACGTTCGGTTCGATGACCACCGATATCGCTTGAAAATGATGGGAGTTATTGCCCTTTGTTAAAAAATATTCTGAAAATCTTGTTCACGACATAACTTGAACAATAATTAACGGATTTCAATTCTTTTTGGTATATGTCTCAAAAGCAACAATGTCTAAGTCAAGTTCGATGACCAGCGATATCTGATGACAATTATGGATGTTATTGCCCTTTGTTTAATAAAGAATATCAGGTAATGCTTGGTTATGGTATAACTTGAACAATAGTTAACACATTTCAATTCTTTTCGGATTTAGAGTGACTACATATGGAAGAAAATTTGACTCCTATATCCCCCCCTCCCCCGCTTTGGTTCCGGCAATTTTTTTTTCTTTGCTCCAAAATGCATTTTGAAGGTTTTAGAGTAGCTACATGCGAAACAAAAATTACTCCTATAACCCTACCCCTCCTTCTCCCCGCGTGCCAATTAGGCATTTTTTTTTCTTTGGTCCAAAATGCATTTTGAACGATTTAGAGTGATTGCATGCGGAAAAAAATTTGACCCCTATCCCCCCCCCCCACCCCCGTGTCAATTAGGCATTTTTTTCTTTGCTTAAAATTGCATTTTAAAGTTTAGATTTATAGTGATAACATGCAGAAAAGAATTGACCCCTGACCGAGAAACATCATTTTAATGAGTTTCGAAGTTTTTTTCATAACATTTGATACCTGACCAGAGGGTTCGAGTTGGACATAGAGAATTTTCATCACAAAATCGAAATTGGCCAAAGCTGGAGGAAAATTTCGATGTCTGTTTTTCCGCGTCATTCGCTTGTTTTCAACCCGATTCGCGCTTCCCATTAGGAATTATAACCGAAATCGCACGTTTTCTCGAGTTTTCAGCTATGTAAAATGTCCCAGTTTAGTAAGAATTTTTTTGCTCTTTTGTAAGAGGTCCCCACTTTTGTAAGAATTTTTTAACCCTTTTGTAAGAGGTCACCACTTTTGTAAGAATTTTTTAGCCCTTTTGTAATAATTTCTTCTGATGACCGGGAAACATCATTTTAATGAGTTTCGAAGTTTTTTTCATAACATTTGATACCTGACCAGAGGGCTTGAGTTGGACATGGAGAATTTTCATCAGAAAATCGAAATTGGCCAAAACTGGCGGACAATTTCACCATGATGTTTGTTTTTCCGCGTCATTCGCTTGTTTTCAACCCGATTCGGGCTCCCCATTAGGAATTATAACTCTGGTTCTATTTCGTTATAAAATTAATAGTTTGCGACCTGATCAGAGAGAAAAGATCGAGAGGGGCGAGAAAGAAAGGGACCATTACTTTCTTTTTACTTATCTGACACAGCTATCACGAGGTGTCCAGCGGCAGGAGTCGATAGGCGAGATGTGTCCCCATGTGTATTTTTTCTTGCAATACGTTTGAACAGTATTATCTTGGCCATTCAGGCTCACCCAATTACTTTTGGAGTATTCTGTCTATCACAGCCAGTCAGGACAGTAAGGATTGTTACAATCGATATTATCCGAGTAGAGGGGAAGTAATTTTAAGGTTAAATGTTTTTTGAAAATATTCCTGTTGATTATGTTACGTAAATGAACGTCTAAGTCCTTCCGGATTCTAGGGTACACATGTATGATTTCCGGGAGATTATCAAGCGATCTTGTTCTCGTTTTGCTAATTTGAAGAAGGTGGTCTGTCCGTCTAATTGCTCTTCCCAAACGATCGACTATCAACTGAAAAAAGTCATTGAACGATACTGGCAATTTATTGTGGTGCCAGTCAGGTACGAACAGACACGCTTGGAGTTTGAAGAGGTCATTTACTTTAAGAATCTTATTGTCCAAAAAAGGGAATCCGCGTGAGCGTTATATCTCTTATTATTTATTATTCGGAGAGAGCGTTTTTGTAGAAACATTAATTATGTCTCCCCTTCCCAGAAGGGAGACATATTGTTTTAGTGCATATTCTTCTTCTTCTTCTGGTGTGCAGTGTACCATAGTGACCTTCATGTAACCTTGACCTTTGACCTGAAGGTCAGATTTATGTGTTTTTTTAAGGGAAACATCACACAAACTTTGTCCGGGCCATAACGTTTTTGTCTTTTGACCTGCACCTTAGATACTTGGCATGTGGATGTATCACCATAAACCGGTGTGCAGTGTACCATAGTGACCTTCATGTGACCTTGACTTTTGACCTGAAGGTCAGATTTATGCACTTTTTAAGGGAAACTGTCTGGACCAGAACTTTTTTGTATTTCGAGTCAGGCTTTAGATATTTGGCATGTGGATGTATCACCATGAGCCGGTGTGTAGCGTACCATTGTGACCTTCATCTGACCTTGACCTTTGATCTGAAGGTCAGATTTGTGCTTTTTTCAAGGAAACTTTGTCCGGACCAAAACTTGTTTGTCTTTTGAGCCAGGCCTTAGATATTTGGCACGTGGATGTATCACCATGAGCCGGTGTGTCGCATATCATTGTAACCTTCATGTGACCTTGACCTCAAGGTCAAATTTATGTACTTCAAATAGGGAGTAATTGTCCAGACCAGAATTTTTTTGTTTTTTGACCTAGGACTTGGTTATTTGACATGTGGATGTGTCACCATGAGACCGCATGTCATGACCTTCATGTGACCTTGACCTCAAGGTCAAATTTATGTACTTCAAATAGGGAGTAATTGTCCAGACCAGAATTTTTGGTTTTTTGACCTAGGACTTGGTTATTTGACATGTGGATGTGTCACCATGAAACCGCATGTCGTGTACCTCAATGACCTTCATGTGACCTTGACCTCTGAACTTTTTTGTTTTTTGACCTAGGACTTAGATATTTGACATGTGGATGTAACGCAATTAGACCGCATGTCATCATGACCTTCATGTGACCTTGACCTCAAGGTCAAATTTATGTACTTTTAATAGGGAGTAATTGTCCAGACCAGATTTTTTTTTTTGGACATGTGGATGTGTCACCATGAAACCGCATGTCCGCTACCTTGATGAACTGCATGTGACCTTGACCTCTGACCTCAAGGTCAAATTTATGTACTTCAAATAGGGAATAATTGTCCAGATCAGAATTTTTCTGTTTTTTGACCTAGGACTTAGATGATTGACATGTGGATGTATCACAATGAGACCACATGTCATCATGACCTTCATGTGACCTTGACCTCAAGGTCAAATTTATGTACTTTAAATAGGGAGTAATTGTTCAGACCAGAATTTTTTTTTTTTGACATGTGGATGTGTCACCATGAAACCACATGTCCGCTACCTTGATGAACTGCATGTGACCTTGACCACTGACCTCAAAAGGAAGGGGAGACATATGTTTTAGTGTGCTAAAACACTTTCTAGTTTTTAATTGTTCTAGCATTTCCCCATATATTTATTCCATACGTAAGTTGGTAGTGTACCATGGCATAATAAAGTGTTTTCATAGCTGCTCGAGGAAGTATAGATTTTACTCTATTCAAAGCGAAATTTGGTTCTCGTCAGATCACCGAAGTTAAACACTTGGATGGGTGACCGTCCGAGCGATCGATTCGGAATCCCGTGTTGTGTCCTTAGGCAAGGCACTTAACCCCGATTGCCCACATAGGGGCACAATGACGCCGTGTACTAAGGCGTACTGCACACGTCGATGGTACGCATGTCTTCAACCAATCTGACCCTGCCTGTGCTGAATAAATAAATAAATAAATAAATAAATAAATAAATAAATAAATAAATAAATAAATAAATAAATAAATAAATAAATAAAGCGAAATTTGCACGAGCAATTTTGGATGAGAGGTAAGAGATATGATGCTTGTAGAACAGACTCTCAATAAAAATATGTATCCCTAAAAATGTTATTGATTTTTCTGTATCATTTGGACCTACTCTTCCTAAAACTCGTCCATTGATTAGTATATCGTGGTGCAGAGTTGATCTTCTGCTTGATGGACCATAAAATATACTTAGTTTTTTTGTAGAGTTTTGATCAAGACGGTTAGTGCAGCACCATTAAAATATTTTCTTGAGTCGCCAATAAATTTGGATCAGGACCTGAGGAGTGACCAGTGGTATCGTCAACAAAAGATAGAAGAATTATTGATGTCGCATGATATACATCGTTAACATATATCAAAAACAGAAAAGGGCCGAGAATCGATAAATAGCTTCTAAACCAATCATTACTTAATCCCCTGATATCATATATATATATATATATATATATTATTAAAATGTCATGATCTATTGTACCAAATGATTTGGAAAGATCCAAGAATATTGCCAAAGTGCTGTTTTTACTTTTTTGTTGTTTTCCTCCGATTTGGTTTTGTGCAGTTGTATGACTGGAGGCACCGTACTGCGGTTTTTCCTGAAACCATACTGGTTAGGATGTAAGATACCGAAGCGATCTGGATATTTTGAAATTCTTACCGACATAAGCTTTTCTAAGATTTTGGAGAATATGGGAAGTATTCTGATTGGTCTATAGTTAGTAAGACGGTCCTGGTCGCCTGCTTTAAATATTGGAATGAGTTTGGCAATTTTCATTCCATCAGGGACGTAGCCTTGTGTAAACGAACAATTAAAAATATGTGTTAAAGGCGTGACAATGGGCTCGATAATTTGCTTGATGAGTTTTGAACTAATATCTTCAACAGTCTTTTGTTCGTTTTGACTTCAGGGATTTTGCAATATTTATGACTTCGAAGACACACGTTGGGCTTATGTCGAAATTATTAGTCGAATTTGCATCGAGGAAGTCGTAAAATGACTTGTCAGTACTGCGTATGTTTTCACTCGATCGTTTCCCTATATTTGCAAAATTAAATTCTTCAGATATTTCGAGCGGTCATTAATTTCTTTAAGAATATAAGTGAAGAAATTTGGTAAGCTACCTGCTCCGTTACGTTTTTTGAAGGGGTCATTTAATGTCTGCCATGTTTTACGCAAGTTATGTTTATATTCATTGAGAATGCTTGCAAAATAGTGAGATTTGTACATCTTTTTTTAAATGTTTTACAGTAATTTTTATAGTTTTTAGCTCACCTGCTTCTATTAGAGGTGGTAAGCTATTGTCATAACCTCGGGCGTCAGAGTCGGCGTCGGCGTCCAGCGTGCCCAATATTGTAAGATTTAATGTTAAGGTTAATTTCTCAAAGATCAGTGGGCTCAGGCCTTTGATATTGCATATGTAGGTTGTAGGGGACTATCAGAACAGTATTTAATCCTGATACTACGACTTTTTTCCAAATTTCACCTAAAATTTTCTGCCAAAACTTGTAAGAATTTGCGTTTAGGTGTTGTAAGAATTTGCGTTAAAGTCAGCTTTTGTGCAGATTGTACTGCTTTAACTTCTCATTACTGTTGATTTTCATATTTCACTAACAACTGTAGGTATTAACCCTACTGTATGCAGAAATTGAACGGAAATTTTTATTTTTTTTCAGTCAAAATTTTCATGTTTTTCTCGGACTTAGTAAATTTTAAGTTGTAAAACTTTGTAAATTTTGTGTTTAGGTGAGTTGTGTTTCTATGTGTCTTTCCAGGCGATTAATATTCTACACTTGGGTTACTGAACTCCATTGCAGTAATATTTAACCCTCATTACATGCATATTTGAGGAATTTGAGGCTGATGTTTTGCCAAAACTTGTAAGAATTAGCGTTTAGGTGTTGTAAGAATTTGCTTTAAAGTCAGCTTTTGTGCAGATTGTGGTGCCTTCACCTCTCATTACTGTTTATTTTCTCATTTCAATAACAACTGTAGGTATTAACCCTACTGTATGCAGAAATTTAACTGATTTCTTTTCTTTTTTTCAGTCACAGTGTTCACGTTTTTCTCTGACTTACTCAATTTTAAGTTCTTAAAGTTTGTGTTAAGGTGAGTTCTGTTTCTATGTGTCTTTCCAGACAATTGATATTGTACACATGGGTTACTGAACTACATTGCGGTAACGTTGCGCCCTCATTACATGCATATTTGAGGAATTTGAGGGGGATTTTTGTGACTTATATTCACTTTCTTTAAAAAAAAAATTTTTTAACTTTTTTTTTTTATTTAATACTTTCTCATACTTGTTACTAGTAACATTAAGGCTTATTTTAGTTGTTGATGTGATGTATTTTTGTTGGGACTTATAGTCACTTTCTTGAACGAATGTTTTTCCGCAACTCCTCTTTAACCAATAAATGTACTTCAATTACAATTTCAGTGATTCTTCATTACATAATGCCATTTTGCACCTCCTATTTTATTTTTTATTAATCTGATGTATTTTTATTTTGTAAAAAATAAATTTATGAAAGCCTTTCTTAATTCTTATTTATGATTTAATATCTGGCCTCACGATTCATATTCTTAATCATCAACATTTCTAAAAGAAAACAATGCTTTTATATCCAGTGATTCTATGTTGAATTGATATATAATAAATGCAGAAATATAGACTTTCCAAAACCATCGCATAAACCACATTAATCATTTGATGCCTAGTTAATGACTTATATTAAGTAAATATTAGGCATGTTACATTGGAACGACATTATCAAACGCGAATGTAGGTAAGCCTTGGGATGTAACATCCCTCTTGTTTATATTGGATTCGGTTGGATATTTTATTTTTTTTTTTGTGGTAAAACTTGCTTTTATTTTTAGATGAGACTATTAGTCCTCTGGTCATCCAGGGTTGTCGTTTTATAATTTGTTACGATAATCTTTAAAACTCTTCTTCTTCTGATGCACCAGTAAGAATCTTTTGATATTTCGTATATAGTATCTTTAGGGAGGTTAAATCTAATTTTGTTCAAACCAAGCCCCTGGGTTAATATTTGGGCTCCCCATTGGAGCCTGAATTATTACGCAGTCCAATATGAGGAATAATCTTTAAAACTCTTCTCCAGACCAAGTGGTCAGAATCTTTTGATATATGGTATACAGAATCTTTACACGGATCGGTGTCAAATTTGTTCAAATCAAGCCCATTGGTTAATAATTTGGCTCTCTATGGAAGCCCGAGTTTTACCTTAATGCAATGTGGGGAATAATCTTTAATAAAAATCTTCTTTTTCAGATCCACTAATCAAACTCTATTGATATTGAGTAAACAGTGTCCTTACGGGGTCAGATTCAAGTCCCTGAATTAATAGTTTTAACTCAGTGCAATGTGGGGAATAATCTTTAAAAATCTTCTTCAGATCCGCAAGTGAGAATCTTTTGATATTTGTATACAGCATTCTTAGGTAGGTTTGATCTCATTTTGTTGAAACAAAATCCCTGGGTTAATATTTGGGCTCCCTATTAAAGCCCGAATTTTAACTTATAGCCCAATATGAGGAATAATCTTTAAAATCTTGTTCTTAAGATACAATCAGAATCTTCTGATATATGGTATACAGCATCCTTGGAGGGTTCGGATTCAGTTTGTTCAAATAAAGACCAGAGTTGATATTTGTATTCCGTGCAGGAGAGGGGTGAGACTGCAAACTCAAAATCTTCTTCTCCCGAATCACCAGTCAGAATCATCTTGATATTTGGTATACAACATCCTTCACGTTTGTTTAAGTTAAATCCTTAGGTTAATATTTGGACTCCCTACTTCTGCATTACTGAAAATCTGGGCATTATTTCTGTGGTAGCATTCCAATACTAAAAAAAAATAATCTGGCATGGACAACAGACTTATAAATAATTAAATAACGTCATTCCTCTGTAGTGTTAACTAGTCATAGCTGCTAATTAAATCCTTCTTTGAACAGCTTTGGTCAGGTGAGCACATCTGGCCCCATGGGGCCTCTTGTTTACAAATCTTTGAAAAGTGCTTTAGGAAACGTATGTTTTCAAAGCAACGACACCATCTTTACTGCTAGTGTGCCGCATGTAAATTATATTTGGTAGAGTGCCACGTGTAAATTATATTTGGGCATCAAAAACCTCAGATGTCTTGATTTGTTTAAAGGCACTCTTCCATAAATTGTTCAAAGACAAATGCATACGGATGAAAATAATTCATTTCAAGGATGATATGAAGCAAAACCAGCAGAGAATGTGAAGCTTTTAAGATGAAGTACCTGAACTTCAGAATGGTATCCGGAAGACAGATCACAACGAGGGCGGAATAAACGACCCTACGTGGAGTTTTTCTTGTCTTTCACGAGCGCCGAAGGCGCGCGTGAAATAAAGGAACAACTCCACCAAGGGTCGTCGATTCCTCTACCCCGTACTCTACCCGAGTGGTGTTGTGTATCTATTCCACGATTGAACTTGAATTAAGTAAATGAAACTGATGGCTTTAAAGAAAAATATCACCTTCGGCGGTCTGATAACTTTCACTGTTTTATGTCAAGCATTTCAATCACGTCATAACGGGTCATTCATATGCGTAACGTCCAATCAGATGTGTTCTTACATGACGTTCTTATGCGTAATCCAGGTTCCACGCGAAGTGTATCAAGAACATTTCCCAATGTATGTATTGCCTCGCGTAACGCTGAATACGCATAGCAATTGTTGTTTATAATGGGCGACTATGTAGAACGAATAAATCTTCCAATTTTCTCCAGTATTCCTTTCCTCTTCAACCTTCATTTTGGTGTATTATTTGTGTATATTTGTTTGAGTTTAATGGAATTTCAGACTTGGTATTTTCCAAATAAATTGGTTTGTTGTTACTTATTTTGTACCTTAAGTTGTGGTATCTGTCTGAATTTCAGAACAAAACCCATAAATAGATAGAGCGCGATAGGTGTTTGAATCGGTGGGTGTTTTACATAACGAGTTGGCATGGCGTAGTCATATTTCGCGAGAGCTGAAGTCTCGAGCGAAATATGACCACGCCATTCCGACGAGTAAAACACCCATCGATTCAAACACACATCGCGTTCTGCGTTTATTACACATCCCATGCATTAAAATTCATTTAAATAAACAAATTTTAATTCCGATGTTTAAACCCAATTGTGAAGAGTCCGTTTGTTTTGTTTGAAGTTATACTGATCAAATGGATCGATACAAAAATCAAAACGACCTTTTGGGAACCAGTCTAAATTACGTTCGTTATCTTTTCTATTGGACGTGTATGTTGAAATTCATGTCGCTGTGTCTCTTCGGCTGGTGTCCATTCTCTCCTCCACTTGGTGTCTATTATGTTAGTAAAAATATAAGCACAAATTTGGGTAGATTTGCAAAACAGCTGGGAGAAACTTTTTTAAAAGAAGTTCGAAGCATTTACCAAAATAAAGTTGACAAATTTAGATATAACGGGATCCGCAGACGAGACGGCCACGCTTCGGGTTAATGTTGTGGTTGCAAATGATTGTTTATTTAATATTATCTCAATTATGGTTAACCTTTTTGTGAACCGACTTTATTTTGCTCTGGATGTTTTCATTTTAACACTACGCGACAGACGATCGATAATTGTATAACGAAATTTAGAAACTTTTCGAGGCGTAACTAATGACTCGACGGGAAAGGAATTAGTATAAACGGTGCTGGGAAAACAGTTGCGGCTTGGACATCACCAGTTGAATACAGAAACATTTATGTCATAAAGGCGATTTCATAAAACACAAGGGTTTAAAGTTTAATGGATGTGTAATAAATGGGCTTCCAACACTCTATCAGTTAAGATCTCCAGTCTGAATTTGGTGGGACCAAAGATCGACCCGGCTCCCTATAAACTCTGTCTGTCGGAAATATATTCTTGCCGCTGGAGGAAAAATGTGCTTGACAAACATGAATTTTGATAAACAGCCGGACGACCCCAGGAACCTTCGATCTACGGAGGAAAATTAGGTCAATCATTTGTCCAGTATATCCCCGTATACATTTATGTAGAGCGTATATATTTTTGAATGTTCTCTTGGCACCCCCAATGGAAGAATAACACTCCCCACTTTCCACCCAAACTCATTGCCTTGAACCTCGCCCCAGTTTGCACGTATACCACGTCTCCTATGTTAGAAACGTTTATCTCTCTGTTCCTTCATGTCGGCCGCCCCAAAATGCTGACCAAAAGAATCCCATTGCAGAAAGAAACATGCGTTCAGTTTTGTGATACTCACTGCAAATTTTCAAAGGTACACACATTTCCTATATCGTCACTTGAGTGCAACAAGGCGACATCTGCGACGCTAAAGCAATGTCGACGGCGCCTTGTTACACCCTAAGAATTATATGATTATTTCCAATTCGATTTTTTTTATTACGAATGATTGTTCATTTGTATTTTTTTCTTTTTTTTATTTATCAGGTCGCTGTAGAAGAAACCGATGTATCAACGTACGGTAGTGTAAGTAAAAGTACATCTAAGAAGTCACATAATGATCATACACGGACCCCAGAATCAAAATATCTTTTACGTGTAAGTATGCTTAACCCTTTACCCAACGCATCGGCCACATCCACCCACACAATATGTAAATTCAGCAGCTTGAATAATATTTTTGTCATAAAATTTTAACAAAACCATATCATATGACCGCTCTTTGGAACGAGCTCGTTGAGCTCGTTCCAATAAGGGGTCATATGATATGGTTTTGTCGAAATTTTTTTAAAAAAAAATTAAAAAATGATACTTAAAATAATAAATTTTGATATCGTCTGCGTTGGGTCACATTCCATGACGTGATATGACCCTTTGAAACCGAAAACCCACTTTTCGGTCCAAGATGTCATAATCGCATAAAATAAATGTTTTACTCAAATGCGACAAACACCGAATTCGTTCATTGATAAAAACTTGCCTTCACTTTTTGAACGTTAGTTTTTGCACGTACGTGACAACCGTTACTTATTCCCAGTTCATTATTCGTCATTCGTTGTCAACCGATTTTACACAACATAGATGACGCAGATGATTGTCGAACTTTCGATATTTCGATTTGAAGTCGAATGTGCTAAGCGACAAACCAACGCGCTTCCGGTTAGTCTGTTGTATTTGTGTTCGAGATGCACCTTTGAATCTTATAAATGTCACTTTACATTTTGTTCTTGTGTATGATACGTCTTTGTAAATGTTTTGACGAGCTGAAATTTTCAACGATAATACATGTAGTAATAGACAACGGGGTGAACGGTTGTATTAACTCCATGTCCAACACAAAACCCTACACTGCAAAAAATACAGGTTCTCTGTAGAACCAAAACTGGTTCTAATCTTGTCCCTGAGACGGAACCAGCTCTGTTTAAACAGTATTTATTTCAAATCAAATAAATTTACCATGATTAGCATTCAGTTTTAACAGATTATTACATGAACTGAAGTAGATTCAGCACTAAACTTGGAGCTTGTTCAACGCAGTCGCCAAACATTTTGAAACAAAGGAGATATGAACAGTTGGCATATCGAACCAGTTTTGGTTCTGAAAAGAACCAAAACTGGTTCGATATGCCAACTGTTCATATCTCCTTTGCTTAATAATGATTTGAGACAACGTCGTATAAGCTCTAAACTTACGGCTGAAACCCCCTCAATTTATGTTTAATTCTGTTAATATTTAATGTTAATCTTTATAAATTTATTTGATTTGAAATAAATACGGTTTAAACAGAACTGGTTTCAGCTCAGGGACAAGATTAGAACCAGTTTTGGTTCTAAAGAGAACCTATATTTTTTGCAGTGTAGTGTTGTGGGGGACACTAAACGCAAGAGATGCAGGAATGAAACCGATGTATGGGGTGTGAACTAAGAAGATACCAGAAGCTACAAAGAAACACCATTGACTCCCAAAAATCTATCAACTATTAAACCAATGATTTCACTGAGCGTCCGCTGTAAATTAGGGAGGTAATTGTAAGTACTTATCTAACCGGACACAGAATAAACGTGGATGGCTGGGGGTAAGGTTTTGAGATCTCACCTGATCTCTGACATCAGTGTCTCAGTGCTGGATGTACGTCTCGAAGACTGTACACCTCCATGAACAACGAATTAACTTCTTATCTCCGACACAATCCAACTTTAAAAAGTACTACACTTCGGTGAATATTGTGTATGTCAACAACTCGCATTGTTATAATCTTGTTGTGTTAGAATGACTTTGCGAATTGTCCCTTAGGGACTTCGTTCCAAGTTTCCCCCAAAAGGTCACGGTCCTACTTATACACCACGATTAATTATTCACAAATAGGGTTTTTATTATTATGACACATCTGCATTGATTTCCATAATAAAAGAACTGAAAAATGACCCTCAATGGACATGGTGCTTTCTTCGTTGGATCGCACGACATATCTGCCTTGTTTTAAACCAACACAGCTTTCGAAAGCAGTACCCGTCTGATATGTTTTATCGCTTCAGTTTGTGTGGCCCCCACTTATTTGATGATTTGTTGATGAATTGTTTATACCTTGACCCATCTCTCAAGCCACCAGTCAAATTCTGTATGCAATTCGACGCAGTGTCGGGGACAAACCGCGTTGTGTCCTTGGGCAAAGCACTTTATCCCGGTTGCCTACATGGGGGCACGGTGACGCCGTGTACTAAGGCGTACTACACGTCGATGATGCATATGCCTTCAACCGCTTAACCCTGCTTGAGCGGAGCTTGAACAGAGTTAGAATGTTGAGGAGCTGACAGTTGCTCGTCACTGCTCGGTGGTTCTCTCCGGATACTCCGGTTTCCTTCACCCGTAAAACTGTCAAGGTCACGATTAGCCATTATGCATAAGTATGTGACCTTAAACACCAATAAATAATAATAAATAACTCAAACCACCAGTCACATTCTGTATGAAATGCGACGCAGTTGTGGCCTAGAACCAGTCTAACCCGTAAATAGTCCATCGCCTATCTTTAGATTCACTTGTCTGTAATATTCCAGTTGGTAGGAAAAGCGAACCTAGGGTTCGCTTTTCCGACCAACTGAAACATTCCAGACGATTGAATAAAAAAAACTACCATAAATGTTCATTATATTTGAATCCACGCAAGAATTGTTTCTCAATCGATACTTGATTTGATCGAATCTTTGAGGACAATACCATTAAGAAATCAAAACTCCTCACATTCGTCGTTTTATGATGGCGCCGCGTAGTTCCACTAATAGGATTAATCTTGATGGTTCCATTGTGAAATAAATACTATTTGATTGGGGTATCTATAACTGGAGCACGAAAGAATATATGTATATACTTCGAGTGAAGGAACATTACATTACATCAACGGTAGTTTGCACGCAAACTCCATGAAAAATGTGTGAACAAACAGCCCATAACAGCGTCGGATTCCTTACGGAATTAGACTGGTGGCATGAGAGTTTAACCTTGACCCAATATATTGTGAATGGTATTTTTGCCCATGCAACATGTGACTTCTTAACTAATAGAATTTTGCTGGTCAGTTTTTTGGAGGGGTGGAAATGATGATTGATGGTGTATATTTTTCAGATTGGACCTGCTCCTAATGTCGCAAGATTTCAAGACGAGCCACGATCTTATATGACTAATTCTGTTCTTGTGGCTATATTTTGCTTCTTTCCTTTTGGAATTATAGCAGCATATAAATCTTCACAGGTAAGTCTTTACATAATAATAGCAAAATTTTAAGCTTTGGATTGTCGACATGAGCGGTTTGTTGAGTCGGCAGATTGGGAGATTTCAGAGGACCCTGCTAATGATTGAGATTGAATTCTTTCTTTAACCCTTTACCTAACGTAACGGCCAAAACCGGCCAGCGCTATTCTCAAAAATCGCCAATTAATTTTCATTATTTTTTTCATTTTTTGTCTCAAAAACATAGGTTATGACCCCTCGTTGGAACGAGCTCGTAGAGCTCGTTCCAACGAGGGGTCATAACCTATGTTTTTGAGACAAAAATGAAAAAAATTAGTTATTCAAGAATTATTTTTGCAAGTGTCGTCTGCTTTTCAGGTTAGGTGAAGGGTTAATAACATGAATATTACAAGAATTCATAAGGTATTGTGGGAACACACCCATATACATTACAAATACAGGGTGTTTCAACAAGACTGCTTTCAACGTGAATATTGGAAGTAGATTTCATAGCCAGACTGGCTAGCTTCCTGTTATCTCTTGTGGGTTGTGGGAGTGGGGGTGAGGGATGAAGAGTAAGAAAACGACGAGTCATTGACGCGATACAACTCAGTAGGTAAAAAAGCGGCAACCGTAACTGGATATATTCAGGTATGTGTCAACAGTAATAAAATGAGGAGTCTTTCACGCGAGGCAACCCATTGGGTAAAGGGCGACAACGGAACGTGGATATACACACGTATTTGTCTTATAATCAATCGGTTTTTCCCCTGATACAAGCTAAAATGTCTGGACTGATACAAATTTGTATCAGCCACGGTAACTCCTGCGAGCAAGTGCGATCATTCGATTCAGAAAGAGAACGTTTTTACATACAGTCATCGAAAACCGATTACACGTGTCGAGGTCACCGTTTTGACAACAGTAATTACATGACAAATAAATCACCAACTCAGCGAAATAAATTAGATTAGGTCAATTTTTGTCATGATGATATTTTTTATGTAGGCCTACCAAGGGTTAAAGCTGAAAAATAAAACAAAGGAGTACACAGCTGAAGCACTACTGTAATCTTGGGCTGTTTTAGTATATGTGGAACACTGAATGGGGATCACGTCATGCACAGCCCAAGAACGTAATACCATGACGACGCCATATTCTTCGTTCATTAAAAATCAATTCATAGATGCTGAATGGTTGTCAAAATACATGCGAACAAGTCAAAAAAGAGGAATATTGTAAGATAAATTGGTTACCACCAAGTAGGCTTCCGAGGTGGTAAGATAAATTTGCCGTCACCGCTGTGTGTTGATAGGGAAACTTGTATCAAGCCCTGATGGCGTTCCTATTACGTATCACGACTCGTCCTAAAGGGCTCGCCGCGACACCTAATATACTACCCAAAGTTTGCTTAGCACCAAGTACATCCAACTACCTGTTTTACGTTTTAGTTGAAATATTGTAATGAAAAGTGTATATATTTTTTAGTTAATTATATCTTTAATAATCTGAGTACAGAAATTAAAATTTTATTTGTGTTTGACATTATTTTTTAGCTTTTGAATACGATAACCATGGAAAATGGATATTTTGGGTAAAAGAGGAAATTATTCAATAAAAAGTTGACGGAGCGAACTGGTATGGCTTCAGTATCGCAGGCTCCCAATGAGGTTCCTGGTGGTCCTCTGTGGGATGTTGTTCCATTCTTGGACCAGCATGGCACCAAGCCCCTGAAATTGCAAGCTGCAACTCATTCCAGACATGTTCGATTGGATTGTGGTCAGGGGCTCTTGCTGGCCAGTCCATACGCTCAATCCCCTCCCTCTGTCGGTACTCCCTGACAGCATGGGTAACATGAGGACGGGCATTATCGTCCATCAGAATGAATCTATCACCCACTGCACCTGCATACAATCTGACGTGGACATCCAGGATCTCATCAATATACCGTTGTGCAGCCAATGTACCACGTTCAAGTACACAGAGCTTTGTACGTCCATCCCAGCTGATGCCATCCCAGACCATGATTGACCCTCCACCACAGCGGTCATGCTCAGCAATGTTGGCTGCATGGAATCGCTCTCCTGGTCTTCTCCATACCCTACAACGCCTATCTGTGTGGGCTAGACAGTAGCTTGACTCATCTGTAAAAAAAACAGGTCGCCAATCTTCTCTGGTCCATCCAACGTGGTCCATGGCCCATTCATTTCGTGCCTGGCGGTGGTTCTGGGATAGCGGAATACGAATGCATGGTCTTCTCGGTCGAAGACCACCTTCGAGCAACCTTTCCCGGATAGTCTGCGTCGAAACATCATCCCGGATGCATTCTGAAGCTCACTGCGAAGCTGGGTTGCTGTGGCAAATTGGTTCCTATGGGTCTGAATGATCAAAAACCGGTCTTTAGCTGCAGATGTTGTCCTGTCTCCGCCACCACCATGCTGTCTTACTGGTGTGCCATACTGCTAAAATCTTGCCCAGTCTCTGGTGATCACCATATAGTGCACACCAAGGGCTTCACCTACCTGACGATGGGTAGCCCCTTGCTCCACCATCCCTACATCCCGCCACATTTCTACTTCAGACAAATGTCTTCTTACATTTGCATTTGCCATATTCAATCATTAAATCACAAGAGTTTGTGTTGAAATGAAGACTGAATACCCTTCACATGTCATGTACATGTAGACAGTACACGAAAACATCATGAAAATCAAGGGGTACGTGCTTTCCATGACTGTCACGAAAAGTCTGCCTGTCAAGAGAGCTAATGTAAACACTGGGGACCATCTCAATACATTCCTCAATCATATCCGCCAAAAATATCGCAAATATGTCACAAGCAAATTTCACAATGATGTGTCAAATATTTGGTGCTTAGCAAACTTTGAGAAGTATATGAACACCATCTCGGTGATAAAAGTTTCTCGATTAACACACAGTAGTGATAACAAATATGTATCAACGAACGCTACGTATATGTTGGACAACGTAATAAGCAGCACGAGAGAATCAGTAATATTTCTTTCCTACAGGCCCATTGGACTTTATCTAACGAATCGACAGCACCCGCGTAATTTACAAAGCGAGCAGTAGCAAAAAAAAAAATATGTAAAAAAAGATGTCAACAAAACTTTATCATGTAACCACTCATTGGAACGAGCTCTTCGAGCTCGTTCCAACGAGCGAGTGGCCAAATGATATGGTTTTGTCAATATGCTGTGAAAAAAAAATTAAAAAAACAATAATTAAAATAATAAATTTTGAGATTCTGTGTATAGTTAAAGGGTTAAACTATAACACATTCTGCCTTGATTGATATATATAGAATAAACGTATAGTGTTTTCAAATTAAACATTTATTCTACTCGTAGAATTAAGAATGAAACCGACTCGCCAGAGGCTCGTCGGTTTCATTCTTAATCCTACTCGTAGAATAAATATTTTACTTGAAAACACTATACTTTTATTTTGTTCATCCCATAAATCTTCTACAGGGCAGTAGCGGCAAAATCATGCTATAATTCGCTCCAAAACACAGCGAGAAGTGAGGAGTACATTGATCCAATTCGCTCGACCAGCAAAATTGGCAAAAATAAACAAGGCGCAGTAATACATTTCTGTCTAAAAATAATTCCCCTACAAACTTGAGCTTAGCTTGCAAAAATACTTGATTTTTGAGCAGTCGGTGGTGTTTTCTACTGGCATTGTGTAATACTTTCGAAAAGATTTAAAGAAATCAACAATCAAACTAATAATTATGCTAGACAAAATGTTGTAGAGGCCAGAGGTCAACAAGTCCGTCGCTACTAGGGGAATAAATTCTTTCAATTTAACCTATGGGGAAAATTTATCACCCTACTAGGTGAATAAAGCAAAAAATTATGCAAGGCCTTTATTGTTCAAATAAACGTTCATTTATGGGATAAAATACGGAATAGATTTTCCAATTAGCAGTGGATAATATTGAAAAAGACATGACCATTCAGAAACGGTGTGTTGAAAATGTTTTTGACCCCGAACATTCAAGGCTCCATATCAAACGTAATTGTTAAAACATTCAGGTGACCAAATTCGTCTAGTCCGAGGCAGGGTAAGCTTCGTAATCACGCGACACAGAAGGTTCCCTCGCGATTGAAATGATGCATGGTCACCGAACATAGAACTGTACGAGAGATTTTTCAGAGCCGATTTTGTTTTCCAAACGTCCTTCATTAACATATTGATAATTTGAGGAAATTTTTTCTTGATATTTTTCATTTTTTAGCTTACCAACTTCGAAGTGGAGGTGAGGTGATGTAGTGACCCCGGCGACGTCTGCGTCGGTGTTCACGACCAATTGTGTATGAGTTTGTGTTTTAAAGTAAATTTCGTTGAATCCAGTGGCCCCGGTCTTTCAAATTACAGTTACGGATTATTTAGGGCCGTGACGACAGTACGCAACCCTTATTGTCTGGAATTTTTTTAGTTGTTTTTTTTTAGATGAAAGCTTTTCTGTTGTAAGAAGTTGTGTGAAAGTAAATTTTATTACAAATGATGATGCTCTATATTGCTTATAGGTGGGTGTGTTTTATAGTGAGTGTAGTTTCTCTTAACCCTTACATTAAATATATGTGCTGTTATTTTGCCCGTTTTTAGAGCAAAACATTTGTGAACTTGTACTTGTAACAACTAATGTTTCAGCCAGCTCCAATATCTGAATTGGAACAGTTTGTGTTGGAGTTGGTTTCTGCAAACCTAGTGGCTCCATGGCTTTTATATTGCTGTTGCTGGTTGTTTGTGACCATGGCTACAGTACATGGATCTTATTTTATGGAAGCTTTTCTTCACTTTTTTTCAAGGTGAAAACTTAGTCAATTTTCTGTTGTAAGAAGATGCGTTAACCCTTTACCCAACGAATCGCCCGCATCCGCCCGTGTAATATGCAAATTCAGCAGCTGAAAAAATATTATTTTCGAAAAATTTCAACAAAACCATATCATGTGACCCCTCTTTGGAACGAGCTCGTCGAGCTCGTTCCAAAGAGGCGTCACATGATATGGTTTTGTTGAAAATTTTTGAAAAAATTTAAAAAAAGATATTTAAAATAATAAATTTTGATATCGTCTGCGTTGGGTAAAGCCTACTAAAGGGTTAAAGTAAACTTTACTGCACATAATGGTGATCTACATTGTTCATAGATATGTTTTTTTGCAATTATAGTTTCTCTTAACCCTTCTATTTAGTATATGTGCTGTTATTTTGCTAGTTTTTTCAGAAAAAAAAATCTGTGAACTTGTTCTTGTAACCATTAACGTCAGCCCCAGTATCCGAATTGGGTTTATTTCTTCAACCCCATTGGCCCCGGGGTTTCCAGCTTGCGGCTGGGGGTTATTTAGGACCATGACTACAGCACTTAACCCTTATTTGTTTTCTTTTTTAGATGAAAACTTGGTTAATTTACTGTTGTATGAGGTTGTGTTAAAGTAATGTTTAGCTCACCTAATTCAAAGAATTTATATGGTGATTCTGTTGGGATCTGCGTCAGATGTACGTGTCCAGTTTTGTTTGTGTTTGGGTTATGTTCTCAAAGTCCATGGGACGGATATTTTATATTGCACATGTAGGCTGTAGGTACTATCACAACAGTGTCCAGCCCTAATACTGTGACTTGTTTTCCAATTTCTCCTAAAATTGTCAGCCCAAACTTAATCAATTTCTTGTTGTTTAGGTCGGCTTTTGTGCAGGCTGGGGAAGGGGGCGGGGGGATTAACTTCTCGTTATTGTGTATTTGTTTATTTAGAAATTATCTTTAGCTATTAACCCTGCTGTGTGTATCATTTGTTGCATCAGGAACTTGAAACTGATCTCTATGTATGTATGCATGTTTCACACACAATCATATTTTTTGCCGTTTGAGCGCTCAAGTATGAAATGTATGTTGGTTTGACGGTAGAAACCGTTTGTTAACCATTCCAAAACTTAAGAGTTCTGATAAATATGTAAAGAATGGTAAAAGTTTGAAGTGACGCACCCCCCCCCCCAAAAAAAAACGGTAAAAAAATCGTGCTACATCGAAAAACTAAAAACAGCTATCTCCCATTTCTTGAGCTCTACAATATACTAAATTTTTTATAAAACGCCAACGTCATTTAATTTTTTATGACGTCGACGTGAGTAACGTCAGCCTTAACCCTTTGAACACTGGTAGTATATTCCATGCCAGTTGAATGGCAGAAGTTGGAAGAGTCCATATCCATTATTAGGGGGTAGATCAATTAATATTTTCAACGTGCAGCCTGAAGGCTGCACGTTGAAAATATTAATTGTTCTACCAAACACGTTCACTTAGTAGCCATCCTACTTAATGAAATTATGACGTGTCATCGTGTTCCTGGACCGGAAAGCGGTCTCTCGCGTTGAAAGAGTTACAGTCGTCCATACCCGTTGAGAATTTTCCAGGTCCCTAAATGTTTATATAGAGAATAAATAGATACTAGGGTTGGTAATCAGATTTAAACCACGAGTGTGATAAGGGTTTTAACCAAGAGGTTCTGTCGAGTGGTTAAAACCCTTAGTCTACGAGTGGTTTAAATCTGATTACCGGCACCTATTTGTTTTATTCATACCATGCTCTTAATAAATAATCGACTTTGTCCCTTGAAGAGGAGAAAAAAACCCCGATACTTTCTATCGCAAATACACGGGTTTGTTTCGTTTATATCTGCTCCAGTTGGCAGTACTTCCGGCTGCATATGAATGCCTAATTGACAGCTAGACACATCGTCGAAGTTGATTGAATTTACCTTGCTTTTTCAGTCAAATTATTTTTAACAATTCTTAAATTTTATTTTAAATATTTAATTGTAGGTATTTTAAACTTTATTTTAAATATTTAATTGTAGGTATTTTAAACTTAAGCCATTGCACGTAGTACATAGTACCACAAAACGTCGTATGTTTAAATGAAACATCGTGAAGTGTGAATGTTTCAAAGTCGGCAAATTGGGTCATGTCAAAGGTCAAGTTGGATGTAGTTCCAACTGTAGGTGTATATTTTTGTAATGGAATTCCCACTGAAAACGTTTTAACCGCAGTAGAAGCTTCAGATAGGTATTGGGTTTAAAACCTAAAATTTAACAAACGGACTTTTCACAGGTAGTAACATAGGTGAACATGGTATAAATACGTTTTTTGTCGGAGATGATACAGTGCGTGGAGAGTGTATTATCATTAAATCACTCGCAGAGTGGAGAGTCCACCCAAGCAATAATTGCAAATGTGTTGCAAAGCATAACAAGCACAGGCAATGTTTCAACCAAAGGACCTCCGGGTTATACCCGGAGGTCCATTGGGTGAAACATTGCTTGTGTTTTTTTGTCCATATGTATAGAATTTGAAAGTTATAGTTTGGGTGATAACTCCACTCCGCGCGTGATTTAGTTACAATCCACTCTCCACGTACTGTATATCCAAAAGATGAAAGACGAAGGCTTGATACAAGAATCGGTATTAAAAAATAGAGAAAAAACCTTAAAACTGAAATTGTTTGAGATGAAGATGGAAAATTAAAGATGGAAAAATAGCGTGTTCTAGATCTTAAGTCAAAGAATAAGGCTATGGAGTTCCATAGCTTTAGATGGATTAATGAGGACGTTATGCGTGTCAAAGTTTAGTCATTTTGAGGTTTTAAAAGATAAAAAGTACTGAAACTCCAAATAACGTAAAAACGGCAAAAACCTACGATGAACTGAAAAACTAAAAAACAGCCATCTCTTAATGGCTGTTTTTTTTTATCTCGTTGACTTCAACAGCGCCGCCCTTATATTGGCCATAATGAACTGGTATGGAAGATACCACCAGGGTTCAAAGGTATAAGAAAGGTGAAAGAGATTTAAAAAATGTTAACGATTGCATCTTTCTTTTCAACTTGGGTGAATGATTTGATAATAATAAATAACTTTTTTGTAAGCATAAGGGTTATAAATTGGGGAGAGTATCTGTTGGTAGGGTCGTCTTTTTGGAGATGAGACAGGAATCTGGAGTAGCAGAGACGACGCAAGAGTTTGCATTTTGTTTCGAACTTGATTGACTGATAACGCCGATGGTCAAATAAATTTCGTCGCTGATTGTTTTGGTGTATACAACATTCCTGACTTATCTCGTTATGAAAATCGACTTTCGATAAAGTTATCTTCCCCGAAATTATTAGACGGGGGAGGAAGGTCCAATTAAGAAGCATGTAATTGTTGAGAAAACACCTATGACATTAGGAGAAAATAAAGTGAAATTTACTGTTTTGTTACTTTTAATAAACGAAAACTCCCGTGGCCGTCTGTTGTTTACGTTCATTAAAAATCACAAAAGGAAACTAGGCTTTTTATGGCAAGCTAACTGAAAGAACCTAGTTCATAGATAATTCATCATTAAGAATATCAATGGGTATTACACATACCAACACTAACGGTCCACTTTGCCTCTTTGTTTAGTTAATGTGTTTTTACTGCAATTTGCAAGTTTTTTATTTTTCCCAGGAAAAAACTGAGCAAATCTGCCTAGATTTTTATATTAACGGAAAGAATGGGCCTGTATTTCTGTTACGATTTGCAAACTGTTGATATAATGAAGAGAAAAAAGTTACAAAACATTTTCTTATTTTGAAATGGGTTTAACCCTTTACCCAACGAATCGGCCAAATCCGCCCACGTAAAATACAAATTCAGCAGCTGAAAAATATTATTTTTCAAAAAACTTCGTCATGTGACCCCTCTTTGGAACGAGCTCGTCGAGCTCGTTCCAATGAGGTGTCACATGATATAGTTTGATTGACATATTTTGAAAGTTTTAAAAAAAATGTGAAATAATACATTTTGATATCGTCTGCGTTGGGTAAAGGGTTAAGTTGGGAATAATGGTCAAACGTTCAAATTTATTGGGGAAAAAATGTAAAAATCCAGCTTCTGTATTTTTATCCTAGTCCACATGAAAATGCCTGACTGAAGTTTGTGAAATGATGCGCACATCGGTCATACAGCGTCGCTAACATTTAAACTTCAATTTTTATATGAAATTGCCATACCTTTAGTGTTAAATTTACTGACAACTTTAAAAAGTTAAGGGGAGATAACTTTCGTGTATATCTCACCCGATGACGAAAAATGGCAGCCATGGTTTATTATTGTCTCTGTGAACAATCTCGAACAAATAGTAACAAGAAAGCACAGAAAAAGTGCATCACTCATTTATCGTCTACAACACAGTATTGTATTTAACTGAAAATCGTGTAGCGGTCTATTTGTATGTGTTTATTGATTTGTAATTGTATTTTCTCTGTACCTGTGCACTTCTTACAGCACCTTTCCATCAATATTTGAACAGTGAGAATGCACCAGTGTTCGCACTAGCCAGGAAAAGTCTGGTACCAAATTTGTAACCAGCCAAGATGTTTGTGTACGACAACAAAGACAATTGACGTGATTTTTAACCTTTTACCTAACACAAACAGAAGATAGCCATTGAAAGAAACTTCTTGAACAGATAAAGAACTTCAATCTTTGCGTTGGAAACTTATTTTATGATATGACACCTCAGTAGAACGAGCTCAGCGAGCTCGTTCCAATAAGGGGTCATAAGCTATGTCTAGGGTCAAATATTTTCGTGAATAACGCTGGTCGGTTATGTCCAAAACGTTAGATGAGCTACTATGTTGACACAATCACTGGGTTTGAGAGGGTGTCGTGAAAATCGGTTATTGTCTTGCCCCCCCCCCCCCCATGTCAGTTTCATTTCCAAGGAAGTGATAAAATAATTCTTTGAATCGTGCTATCCATTCCTGCAGCAACTTTTTGTCGTGTGTGCAAGGGTATTTTTTGGTGTCAAGGGTTTAGCCAATTGGAGACATTTAATTCGGTAGCTTGAACACTAGATGTGATGCACTAACCCCCCCCCCCCCCCCGCACCCCACCCCTCCCCCCAACAAATCTGAACTATTTTACTTTGGTATGTCGATTGGAAATCAGAGGTTTTCTTTTTTTGAAGAGATTAATTCACGCAACAACAGGGTCCAAATAGCGGCCCCATTCCTAGTGCGAATTGGGCCCGTTTTTTTCCTCATTTACGGCCGTCACAGATCCCAATCCCCCATCTAGAAGCCTGGTGATAGTTTTGCTACACTATAACCGTGTACATCATATAGCCATGCCGTTATTTCTAAAAGTCTTGGATGCTGATTTTGGCAGCCCAGAATTGCATAGAAAGAGCTGCCAAGGTTCCCGACCTTGCGAGTTTATCCAGACACTGATTATTGGGGGCATGCTTAATTGGTTGCAGTAAAGAGAGACCAATGTCGGAATTGCGCCTTCATGTAGCAGCCGTTACAGACAATAGAAACAGGCACAAATAATAAACAATCGACTGCGTATATGGTACCAGGTAAATCAAGAAGTATAGACAGAGAGATAGTTCACAGAGAAACTTGATCAGACTTTGTTGGTTGTTATTTAACCCTTTGAACCCTGGTGGTATCTTCCATGTCGGTTCAATGGCAGCAATTAGAAGAGTCCACATTCATTATTTGAGGGTAGACAAATTAATATTTTTAACGTGCAGCCTTGGGGCTGCACGTTGAAAATGTTAATTGGTCTACCCAACACATTAATTTAGCAGACATCCTACTTAATTACGTTTTGAAGTATCGCGTTCCTGGGCCGAAAAGAGGCCTGTCAGATTCAAAAGGTTTAGTGTCCAAATAAACAGAAATTTACTCAAAAGTTCACTTTGTAAACCTCTCAGGAAAATTCAGTTCTTTGAGATGCAAATTTTCTCAATGGAAAGACCTTTGTCTCTTTTTGAAAAAAGTATGGATAGAACGCTTCTGGAAATACCGTGATCCGCAATTTTGCCGCTCTCTTATTCACCATCGCTCTTTTCTCCAACCTCGGCTGACCGATAATCTAAATTAGTTATTTTCACTTTATTATACTTCATGAATAAAACTAGACAAAAGACGACGTCTGATTGGACAGATACAGTTTGCTAATTTGCGTGATCATGCCTGTTGACTCCGCCCATTCTCGACAACGTGTGACAGTCCATCGCTACGGTTGTTATTGTTTGTAATAACACACGCTATGACGCGGTGATTTTGTAATATCAGACGCTAAATCCGAAAATTGCCGAAAGGGAGAAAATAACACGCTGTTTCCGAAGATTTCCGAAGTTTTTCTCTCGCCTCAAATCAGACGACAACAACAAACATGGCTTTCGCAAATATTACCGATGAAAATATCGAGGCACTTTTGAGGTCAAAGGACAGTTCATCAACTGAGCGAAGTGTTGACAGAAGCGTAAAGTTGTTCAGGGAGTTTTTGGGCACAAAGGGGAAATCAACTGAATTTGAAACATTCGACGTATATGAACTGAATCAGTGTCTTAGTCTGCCTATTTGTTATTGATTTATTTATAACTCTGGAAGAAACATTCCTTTCAAAGGTCATTCAGGATAATAAAAAAACATAGTGACCGTTGTTCAGTGTGTTATGGTAGATTAGCTTCGGGTGCTAATCTACCATAACACACTCAACAACGGTCACTATGTTTATAATATCATTGGATTCCTTGTTTGTGTGAGTTTGTTGCTTTCGGCGTCTAGGATTTACGGAGTGGGAAGTCGGGGTATAGGCGAGAACAACCGAGCCGTGGCGCGCACTGTCGGACTCTTTTCAAGTTTTCAGCTTACAAAACCAGGGCTACATCAATGTACAAACGCCTTTGCATACTGTACTAACGTGATCACACCTTAACAGACGAGAGCCTTAGTGTTCGGTCCGAATATTCGAATATTCGCTCGAATAGCAAGTGCTGTCGAATATTCGAACATGTTTTTGATTATTCGAATATTCGGTGTTCAACCATACACAGAAATGGATGTGTTAGTTTCATGCAGTTGTCCGCCTACAATATGCAGAATGTCGTTCAGGGAAACTGTACACGTCTGTAATATCATTTCCCGCGTTAAAGGCCGTGTGTAGACTGATGTACAGTGATACACACGTCAAAACAGACAGGACAATGCACTGTGTTTAGTGTTCTTAACTATGCTACTGTCAACTATCGAGCGGCCTGGAATTTTATGCAGTATATACCGTGCAAGTACATGTCGCCCTGTAGAACAAGCATTAACATGATGAATATTGACGTCTGGAATTATTCTGATTGATTCCATGTCGTAACTATACCGCTTTATATTGTGAAAGTCTTGTATCATTCTTTGACAAAGATAACAGCGGGTAATAAGAAATCAGACATCTGGGCATATTTCACGCAAGGCAAACAAAAGAAAGAAATAGCATACAAAGCTAAACCCGAACATTTTCTAAAGTACAGTTAAAACTAAAAGTCCTGTCACGAAATGTGCGCTTATCTAGGCTTAATTGCGCGTAGGAATTGCGCGCAATTGCCATATCAAATGGCATCCAAAGCACGGCAGGTTCTCCTGGTTACGCAGAGCAAACACAAGCAATGTTTCTGCCAATGGACCTCCGGGTTTCCCGGAGGTCCATTGGCTGAAACATGCTTGTGCACAGGCCATATGTACAGAATTTGATAGCCTTACTATGGTCATAACGCGTAGATTAACGTGCAAATCGACGTGCTATTTGTGTGCATTTCATGACAAGAATTCTACTTTTAACTGTATTGTGGCACAACTACAAATCTGTGGAACCATATTAAGAATAAACATCGCTTACACGAATACCACAGCTTATTGCTCTTCAACAAAGAGGCACACGGCATACTTTACATGTGCCCCTTCTCAAACTGTAACACAAAAATGTGGACGCACCTCAGAGGAACAGAAAAAACATATCCGGAATGCTGAAAAAGTTTATAGCCAAACATTACGAACTCTCAAGGTAGTCGACAACGAATGTTTCAGAGATCTGGTGACTGCACTTAATGTACGTGATTCCGCCATCAAACACCATGAAGCAGAGCATAGAGGCAGTTATTCAGATTTGCGAAAAACAATTCGAAACTTAATCACAAAACCAGGCAGCATCCGTGATCGACGGAAACAGGGAGATGTCATCCAAATGCTTGGAAGTAAAATCTTGTTTTGGTTGACATACTGCAGAAAATCTAAAACAGCATCTTAGTGATACAATACAGAAGTGGGGAATATCGCTGCATGGGGTGGCAGCCGTATGCGACAGTGGGGCGAACATAAAGAAACTACATCAGAAATGGACTTCCGCCTCGACATAAGTTGTTTCGATCCTGTCCTGCAATGCGCCATATTGAAAGGAATTGCACAGGAATATGCAGCCACAGTTCTAAAAACTGCCAAAAAGATTGTAATTCAGTTTACATCAGTCCCCGCTTGAGACAGAGTACTTTAAGAATGAAGCAGCTAAGCACAGCTCCAAAAGTGATCGGATGACTTATAGAAAACTAAAACAAGAATGCTCGACAAGATTAGGAAGCACATATGAGATCCTGAGTCGTCTTATTGCCATGAAAAAGCCGGTGACAAACGTTTTAATGGACAGCAAGAAGACGGAAGTACATGAACTCGTGCCATCTTCGATGGGAGCAGGGAAATCCTCTTCCATTTCTTCGATACATGCAGTGGTTATGAACCTGCTGACCTACTTTCTGAAGCCAAGTTACACAGACCCCGCCTTTATAAAAGAAGCCAAGATGCTTTTTTCAGCCTACCTGGAACAGCGTCTGGACGTCGACGGTATTCGCGAGACGATGCAGGTCGCAGTTGTTCTGGTCCCAAGTAAAACTGGAATGACGCGTCTTCTACGGGGTATGGACAATTTGTAGATTTCGGAACGAGGCTTCCACTGGGTATGGGAAATTTGTCAGTGGCTGGGCGGACGTATCGTTGGTTTCAATGAATATGGTCTCATACCACGTATCTATCAACCAATCAAATAAAAAAATTCACTTTAGTTAATAGATAAAAGTATATCTTATATAGAAGATACCCAATGCTTTAGAGTAGGTATTTCCACCACTTGTGGAAATCTAGATTTATTTGCAGTCACTCCTGAGATAATTCTGGCGCCTACTCAGAAATTACAGATATTCCTATTATTTGTCTAGACGTAATGTGAAATGTGCGTGACTTCCGAAAATATATTCTCTGATATGTATCGTATCTTATATCCATCGTGAACATAGATTAAAGCTGCGAATTTCAAATTTCGGATTGAATCGAATCCCAAATAGAATTAGGCAGGGATTTCAAATCGAACTTTACCTCACGATTCTTTAAGCTGTAAATATTGCACCTCCTTAAAGCCATACATATTGCCAATCTCTACTCAAATAATATTTCTTTTCAACCCACTCACAATTGTTTACAATTGGCTGTAACGTCAGTGCAGGCCCTGCTTCGGAACTTAAAACTCAAGCTAATAACTTGTCCAAACGAAGTGCAAAAGCACGAGAAAAAAAGATCGAAAGGGCCGAGCGAGACCGGCGTTTGAAATTACAGGTACTCTCCCGGCACACCTCCTGCATTACCAAGCGAATGCGCGAACTACCGTGAGGTCAATTCCCTTTTCCCGTCATCTTACATGGTCGGACCTTTGTGACTCGTGTTGTTAATGCTCTCATTAATTCGTGAAGTAGATTAGTGAGAGCTAATTTCATGCAGTGTGTATGTTGTATAGTGTATCCTTTTACTCAAGCTTCAAAATATTATCTCCTTTATGCTAATTTTTTTCATTCATTCATCGCTTTGTTTTCGCGCGCGAAAACGCGACCCGCGTCGGTGATCGTGTTTCCGCCAGTGAGATTTTTTTGGTGATTTGGGGGACCTCGTGGGGTTTTCCGCCAATTTCTTTTGTCACACATTTTTGGACCATGCCTAAAACTGTTCCTTGTTCGTCATGTTTGCAGAAGAAACATGTGGATGACCTGCATACCTCTTCTGTCACCTGTAATAATTCTTTTCAGGCCAATCCCTTTAGCATCTGTGGGATTTGGTCTTCTAAATTCGGTCTGCGGTGAACAAGGTGGTTCTTGCTCGTGTTTGGCCACCCCGTTCACGGGGCAAAGTTAGCCATGCCTCCTCAGATATTGCTGAAAGTGTACGTGATGATTTTGTTACACAGGATCTTGTGCAGTCCTTTTCGGTAATAGATTCCTTCGCAGCTGTTGGTGGTGCTTGGACGCCTCACGTGGGACTCTGGTCTCCCTTCCTTTGGCGCCATTGATCACCCTTGGGGCGAAGGTTTTCGTTGAAACGAGTTCTGCCGAGGTCCGACGCACTCTCCTATGAAGCGGCTAAGCACAGCTCGGAAAGTGATCGGCTGACTTATAGAAAACTAAAACAACAATGCTCGACAAGATTAGGAAGCACATATGAGATCCTGAGTCGTCTTATTGCCATGAAAAAGCCAGTGACAAACGTTCTAATGGACAGCAAGAAGACGGAAGTACATGAACTCCGATGGGAGCAGGGAAATCCTATTCCATTTCTTCGATACATGCAGTGGTTATGGACCTGCTGACCTACTTTCTGAAGCCAAGTTACACAGACCCCGCCTTTATAAAAGAAGCCAAGACGCTTTTTTCAGCCTACCTGGAACAGCGTCTGGACGTCGATGGTATTCGCGAGACGATGCAGGTCGCAGATGCTCTGGTCCCAAGTATGAAGGATCTTCCTTTTGTTACCTAAGAATATCGCAAGCAAGCACGGAAGCTTGTCCGTTCGAAACTGGATAATATTAGTTACCCCGTGTCTGATCACGTGGTACGGGTTTTTACCTACCCGAAGCCAGCCGGATCCCATGAGGCCTTCGGCCGAATGGGATACGGCTGGCTTCGGGAGGTAAAAACCCATACCACGTGATCAGACACGGGGTAACGAATTTATCTATTGACTTTCCGTTTTAGAAGTACAATCTATTTCATGTGTGAACACACACAGCATGAGATCTTTTATCTTCCATTGTTGAGCCATACAGGTTTCTGTGGAATTTTTGTGCAAAAGAGTTTTTGTGAAAATATGCCGATATGACTAGTATAAAAAATTATTGAATTTCTTTTTTTCTTTTTTGTCTCAAAAACATAGCTTATGAACCCCACATTGGAGGGTATTCGACAAGCTCATTCCAATAAGGGGTCATGAGCTATATTTTGGAAATAAAAAATTAAAATATAATACATGTACACTGTAAAACTGGAATGACGATTTTTTGCGAATAGTGCAGGCCGTGATCAGACATGGGATAACAAATTTACATGTATCTATTGACTTCTACGGGGTATGGACAATTTGTAGATTTCGGAACGAGGCTTCCACTGGGTATGGGAAATTTGTCAGTGGCTGGGCGGACGTATCGTGGGTTTCCATGAATATGGTCTCATACCACGTATCTATCAACCAATCAAATAAAAAAATTCACTTTAGTCAATAGATAAGATCTTATCTAATTCATAGGATAAAGAATCCATACCCAGTGAGTCTCGTGACGATGATATTCAAGACGTAACTAACTCGGCGGGTAAGAAAGCAAATGCTAAATTGCTAAATAGCTGGAAAAAATAAGGCGCACAGAATTGAGACTAAAGTTATTGTATGGTTTGACATCGTTTGACTGCTGTGTATTTCCAATACCAAAGGGGTGTAAATATAACTGCCAAAAAGGTATTGGACTTCAACCTGGCCAAGGCCACTTTAGACCTTGATGGCGATCCCATGGATTGGTGGCGGACCAATGAAAGCAAAACACCCAGAGGTTGCAAAACTAGCTAAGGTCTGCCTTGGTGTACCAGCCACAAGCGTGTCCTCGGAAAGGGCGTTTTTAACCGCATGTTTAATAGTTACCGAGAAGAGAAATCGGCTTAAACCATAAACTGTGCGGAAGCTGCACATTTTAAACAAGAACGTGTAAAAGTTTCGACAGAGAGGAGTATACTAAACCTGTGTCATATTTTGTACAACTTTTTTTCATGAATCTTTTAATATTATACGAACATTCGCTCGTTAAATATTCGAATATAAAAATTTGCAGAATACTTCACACTCGATGAGCTCTGGTATTTTGTAACGCAAATTACGAAGGTCTGGATCTAATCACCTTGCTCCCAGAAGCAGTGGTAATAATGATGAATGAACTTTAATAGTAATGGCGAAGGCTTGTAGCAATGGTAGTAGGCAGACGAACATACCTCAGATTATCAGATTATATCATGACACCTGTAAGTTTTTAATGCCTTGGGTTAACCATTTACCCAACGCTCAAGATATCAAGATTTATTATTTTAACCCTTTACCCAACGAATCGCCCACATCCGCCCGCGTAATATGCAAATTCAGCAGCTGAAAAAAATATTATTGTTCAAAAACTTTCAACAAAACCATATCATGTGACCCCTCTTTGGAACGAGCTCATCGAGCTCGTTCCAAAGGGGGTCACGTGATATGGTTTTGTTGAAACTTTTTGAAACAATTTAAAAAATGATGTTTAAAATAAAAAAAATTGAAATCGTCTGCGATGGGTAAAGGGTTAAACATTGTTTTTTAATTTTTTCCCAACAATTTCAACAAAACTATATCATGTGACCTCTTATTGAAACGAGATTTTGTTGAAATGTTTTGAAAAATATATCTGTTTTAACTGTTCAATTTGTAAATTACGCGGGTGGATGCGGCTGATTCATTAGGTACAGGTTTAACCTTTTACCTAACATGAAAAGCAGACGACATTTGCAAAAAAAATTCTTGAATAACTAATTATTTTCATTTTTTGTCTCAAAAACATAGGTTATGACCCCTCATTGGAACGAGCTCGACGAGCTCGACGAGCTCGTTCCAATGAGGGGTCATAACCTATGTTTTTGAGACAAAAAATGAAAAAAATAATGAAAATTAATTGGCGATTTTTGAGAATAGCGCTGGCGGATTTTGGCCGTTACGTTGGGTAAAGGGTTAAGGGGGTTAGTTGTAAGAAAGGGAGCTTCTGCTGAAAATACACAAATATACTTATCGACTGTGCTGTTCCATTATCCTTCCATGTTATCTCGTGTACTTTCTTTTACGCCTGATCCAGTTCATAACAAAACATTGTTGCTCATAGCCGTACCACGCATTGTTAAGTTTCCGACACAGCGACTTGAGAAAAAATAAAAAGTAGAAAGAGTAGACCCGGGTTGAATGGATCAAGGTATAACAAGATAATTAGAAACGGCAACAAATTTCTCTCTGCATCGAACGTAGTCTTACTCCAGTCATTATATCACAGGACTGCCATGTGTTGGAAGAGAAACTAAGGGTAGCAACGACAGCTGCTCGTCGTTGCTCGGTGGTTCTCTCCGGGTACTCCGGCTTCCTCCACCCGTAAAACTGTCACGGTCACGATTAGCCATTGTGCATAAGTATGTGACCTTAAACACCAATAAATAAATAAATAAATAAATAAATAAATAAATAAATAAATAAATAAATAAATAAATAAGGGTAGCAACACGCGTCTCCTGGCCCAAAATATACCAAAATTACACATAAACTGTGCAATAAACCATCATGACCGAATATACCTTGAACATTTTCTCAGTACTCAACGAACAGAGTGTTGAACGAGTGGATAAGTATGATGGTCCCTCATGCCAAAGGTCCCAGGATCGATCTTCAGTCGGGGAAAGATCGCAAGGTGTCCGAACACTATGTTATTATCAATTGTGGGGTTGATGCTGTCATAGTGTACCGTCCTATCGGGTGGGGACATAGAGAGACACACTCAGTAGAGGCTAAAGATCCCTTCGTACTAAAGACCATTTTTGCATTGCTTCTTCTTACCTCCGGGACTCGATATGCCCATCTAAACTGACAAGCCAATCAGGTTTGTTACTAAAAATTGCACTCACGTGTTCTGTACAGTACTGATCGCCTATGCATATCGTTTGTTTCCTCTTTAGAAATATTGTTTTCCCAATGCTGTTATTCTTTTTGGTCAATAGGAAACTGGCTCGAATATTCGGTAATTTGTTGATAAAATAATGTTGATGGGGACTTGAAGTGGAGAGTTGTAACGAACGTGGAAATATACTGTTAAAAAAAAAAGAAACCCAAACCGGGTTTTCTGTGATGAGGGACGTTCCCGCGTTATGGGGTAATGGGATAGAGAACGAAATCAATTCATAACCAAAGTTTAATGGATGAATGAAGCACAAATGGAGACGTTTCAGACGTTAACGTCACGAGTCGACGTCATCCAAACTCAATATCTAGTGTGACCGCCATCTGAGTCCAAAACTGTTTGGCACCTTCTGTTCATTGAAGTAACCAGATTCCGGACGGAAGCTTGAGGTATCTTGGCCCACTCTTCCTGCAACGCTTGCGCCAACTGTGGTAACGTTCGAGGTTGTGGTTGACGTTGTCGCACACGTCGATCCAGTTGATCCCATAGATGCTCGATCGGATTCAAATCTGACGATGTGGAGGGCCTGGGCAGGACTTCGATGTTGTTATCTTGTAGATAAGCTGCCGTAAGCCTTGCTGTGTGCGGTCCGGCGTTGACATGTTGAGAAATGGCGTTGGCGTTCTGCATAATGGGGAGCACGTGTGGATGCAGAATTTCATCTCTGTTCCTCTGCGCCGTCAAGTTAACTTCAACATGGACGAGGTCCGTTCTACAAGTGTGTGAGATGTATCGATCCTGAGCTTGGGTGACCAATTGGGGTATCCCGGATCTTGGAAGGTCCTGCGTTGTCCCCTGGATTTCGTAGCGGTTCCACAGGCATGTGGTGCACGGTGAGACATTGAACACTCTCGCTACATTCGAAGTTGATTTGCCTGTTTCCAAGCGGCCAATGGCATTATTTCTATGAGCGTCAGTCAAACTTGGTATTTTTCATGAGCAAGATCCCTTTAACGCTGTGCGGAGAATTCCGACCGATTTCCATGTCCATTTATACCCCCAAACGCTCAGCTCGCATCGTGCAAATTATTGATCAGGTATTCACTGAGTTGAAACTTTGTTTTGTCGATTTGCAATATTTTGGGGGTCACAGTAGCCGAAATTACGCCCCATTGTCCAAAATGTTACATAATGTTTAGACCACCAAGATATGTTGTTAACCATATCTACAGTCACACTTCATTACTATACTCTCCCAAATTTGCCATGTTATCGTGACTATACCCGTTTTGCATTTCTTTTTTCTGAAGAGTATATAACGTCGCAAAATACACAGATTTCTAACACTCAACCTTTGTTCTCCTTAAGGATGAAAACGAACGCAACGTTGGTAAGTTGTCGAATTTTATTTGATAAAACGGAGGCGATAGACGAAGCTTTCAATGGCGATCAGCTGTTCAGTACACGTGTATGCTGTGATGAGAAACAAAGCTGGTTTGAACGGCATATCGTGACCGAGATGTAAGATGGCGCTATGCTAAAGTGGTCTATTCGAGAAGAATTCGAAGTTGCCGCTACGAAGTCATCCCATACGCATACGCCATTGGGCCAAGGAGAGGCGTTAATAGAAGTTGAATAACGTGCTTGCCAATCCTTATAAAATTAATAAGCTTAAAAAAATGAAATGTAAGCTTGGAAATTGACAATAACGCTTTTTGTTTACCCACTGAATATTACCAACGTGCTAGTCGCACCACATACCTGTTGCACAGGCGACATAAAACTACGTTTTACAATGACAATGACGTGCTATCATACTCATTGACGTGCGCTGCTTTGACAACGTCGTAACCTCCGCTACGCGATTATCTGACTCTGACGTCACTTGAGACCAACCAAACGATTTACACAAACAAATCTTCGGAGTACATGCCATACTCCTACGTACCGTGGAATACAAAGCCCACTACTTAGCTATGTTAATTAATTTTCGAACAACTGCTTATATGCGCTCTCATACCCGTTAAAAAATTCTCTTATTTGTTGAACTACAACTTTCCGTGCATGTATAGAGCAAACAAAAAGTGTTTTCTTCTCCCAGTATCTGATGCCTGTACTTGTCAAATTGTGATTGTCAGGATACTTATAAAATGCTACTAAAATCATTCGTACGATGCTGAGGTTATAATATTGGCGGTGCCGCAACAGGTACACTGTATATACGATACACAGACCCAAAAATATACATAATAAAAATAACAATAACAACAACAACAACAACAACAACAACAACCAAACAACCACCCCTCCCGCAAAGAAAACCGAAAACATAACAGCCCCCTCCCCCCCCCCCCCCCCACACATACACAAATAAAAAGAAACAACGGACGAAAATTCAAAACGTACCCAGACATACCAAGGAAAAAAAAAACTCATCACCTAGTTTATTATTAACCTTGCGTTCAATACACCAAGTACAGTTCTTCCAAAAATTTACGTAAAGGGGCCAATACTATAAAACTTTTACAATTGTATTTTCTAGAATTGTATTTTCTAGTTATGACTTTAAATGGGTTAAAAGAACCATCAGCATTTTCAAAGATCTTGCAATTTGCCAGTTGGCAAATTGCCATATCTTTTAAAATGCTAATGATTTATTTTAGTCAGTTATATTAATAGGTAGAAAATACAATTGTAAACGTTTTATAGTATTGGCTCGAGTTCTCAAAGTGTAAAAGTAAAAATATTAAGAAACGGAAACAATGGAGAAGTAACAAAGAAAATATGGGTATGTGCCGTTTCAGTTTTTCACTCACATACGCTCACATCCCCACCTGCGAACAACTTTGACCGAAATCAACTCTTATCAGCTAAGTGGAAATTTTAATCGATGTCCAAAATTGGGAACAGATGATCGTAAAAGTTGTATACATCAATGACAGTTTCCTGCTGGGAAGCTACAATTGAATTCCAGTAGTCATTTTCTACCTGTGTACAAAATTTAGGCAAAATCAAAAGAAAACTTATTGGATGCTGAACAGCCATTATGGTCGGCTACTGTGTAAAAACCCCACTAGTTTACTGTTCAGACGACAAGTAGTATTCCCTTCAAGTAAAGTGGCTGCATAAATCTTTGAAATATTGCTGACATGAAAATCAGATAATAAGCAATACGTAATAAGATATGTGTTGTCTGTTCTCTCCCATTCTCTTGGTATATACAGATTATCACCACAGTGTGTGGCTCCGGGAATTCAGATCAAGTCGAGTTGTAGGCACAGAATAGATTTCGACGAGCCCGTTAGGGCGAGTCGAAATGCGATTCTCTGCCTACAACGAGACTTGATCTGAATTCCCGGAGACACACACTGTGGTGATGATAAATTTATCTCACATTATTCACCTCAAACTGTGTTCTAAAACTATTTTAAGAGGAACTTTTTCATTTGCCTTATGGACGGAAAGACGCACATTGAAAAATAGAATAGCGTTCATGGAACTCCATATTGAGGTCAGTGATGACGTTACGCTTCAGAGAAAATTACGTCACTGAGATTCACTTTACTGGATACTGCTTGCGAAGTGGAGCAACTATGTGTTTCGTCAACGTGAATTTGGTTGTAACTTTTGCAACAATTACTGGTGAATTGAATATCCCTCTTGGTGTAGAGGTTTATTATATTTTAAAATATGCTGTTCATCGTTTATTGAGGTGGAGATTTCCACATTTCATAGTGAAAGCTAATCCTTTAACTTCAAGAGAGCAGCCTCGACTCGAGAGTTCAGGAAAATCCCAATAATAGGCTACAAGCCAGCCCAAGATGCCGAAAAGTGTGCATAATTTAACTATTCGTTGAGTTAACTTCCCCAGTGACATTTTAGCATGCCGTGCATAATAAATACATTATCTGGCGTTTAGTTGGCAGATACACTGTCATATACGGCTCAGAGAAAACAATATTAGGTTCGGCTTCACCTCACCTAATATTGTTTTCTCTGAAGGGAAAAACGCAAAGCGATCGAACAACGATATTAATGCCGTTGTTTTGGCAACAGCAGAATCACGCGCTTGTATCAGGGACCCTTGATACGGATTCGGAACAAGGGCCCAGATACATTAAACTTTAATTGCGTAACTGTGCAAAAACACCCCGATTGTGAGATAAAAGTATATCTTATATAGAAGATACCCAATGCTTTAGAGTGGGTATTTCCACCATTTGTGGAAACCTAGATTTGTTTGCAGTCACTCCTGAGATAATTCTGGCGCCTACTAAAAAATTACAGATATTCCTATTATTTGTCTAGACGTAATGTGAAAAGCGCGTGACTTCCGGAAATATATTCTCTGATATGTATCGTATCTTATATCCATCGTGAACATAGATTGAAGCTGCGAATTTCAAATTTCGGATTGAAGCGAATCCCAAATCCAATTAGGCAGGGATTTCAAATCGAACTTTACCTCACGATTCTTTAAGCTGTAAATATTGCACCTCCTTAAAGCCATAAATATCGCCAATCTCTAATCAAATATTATTTCTTTTCAACCCACTCACAAATATTTACAACTGGCTGTAACTTGAAACTCAAGCTAATAACTTGTCCAAACAAAGTGCACAAGCACGAGAAAAAAAAAATCGAAAGGGCCGAGCGCGACCGGCGTTTGAAATTACAGGTACTCTCCCGGCACACCTCCTGCATTACCAAGCGAATGCGCGAACTACCGTGAGGTCAATTCCCTTTTCCCGTCATCTTACATGGTCGGACTTTTGTGACTCGTGTTGTTAATGCTCTCATTAATTCGTGAAGTAGATTAGTGAGAGCTAATTTCATACAGTGTGTATGTTGTATAGTGTATCCTTTTACTCAAGTTTCAAAGTATTATCTCCTTTATGCTAATGTTTTCATTCATACATCGTTTTGTTTTCGCGCGCGAAAACGCGACCCGCGTCGGTGATCGTGTTTCCGCCAGTGAGATTTTTTTTTGTGATTTGGGGGACCTCGTGGGGTTTCCCCTCATCCTTATCCGCCAATTTTTTTTGTCACACATTTTTGGACCATACCTAAAACTGTTCCTTGTTCGTCATGTTTGCAGAAGAAACATGTGGATGACCTGCATACTTCTTCTGTCACCTGTAATAATTCTTTTCAGGCCAATCCCTTTAGCATCTGTGGGATTTCGTCTCCTAAATTCGGTCTGCGGTGCACAAGACGGTTCTTGCTCGTGCTCGGCCACCCCCTTCACGGGGCAAAGTTAGCCATGCCTCCTCAGATATTGCTGAGAGTGTACGTGATGATTTTGTTACACAGGATCTTGTGTAGTCCTTTTCGGTAACAGATTCCTCCGCAGCTGTTGGTGGTGCTTGGACGCCTCACGTGGGACTCCGGTCTCCCTTCCTTTGGCGCCATTGGTCACCCTTGGGGCGAAGGTTTTCGTTAAAACGAGTTCTGCCGAGGTCCACTCGGACGCTCTCTCCAATTTTCTGCCGGCGTCATCTACATCTGTTGAGGAATTTGTTCATGTTGCTCCTATTCTGCATAACGGCCTTCCTTCTATTTTTTCTATAGATGGTTTACAGATTCCGAGGCCCGAGTCTGTATCTGGTGTGGTTCGGTGGGGCTCCGAGCCTTCTCTGGCTTCTCTGCGAAGCTGTAGGGTTTGTTTGGCTGCTCCGTCTCGTGTAACTAGATTTACACCTGTCCAGCTGGGACGCTCTGCCGCTTCGGCAGCGATTCCTCAACCCTCGTCGAGCGAATCATTTGTTGTTCCTCCTTCCGCTGCTGGTTTGCCTACCAGCGCTATTGGGCAGAGACAGTGGCAACCAGTGCCTTCTGTGTCATAGAGGCCATTCACGACTCCTGTTAGCTCTCACTCTTGGGGACCTTCTGATTTCTCCCCGTGTCCCAAGTCTGGCTGTCGATCGACGCACGTCGTCGATCTCTGACGATTTGCAGTCAAAGCCTTCTGTAGCTCAGAGGCCAGTGGCAGTTTCCTATCACTCTTGGGACAATCCTCCGGTGTTTTTTCACTATGTCCCAGGTCTGGCTGCCGATCGACTCCCGTCATCGGTCTCTTATGAGGATTTGGGCTCTTCTTCCAGAAAGGGTCACTGGAAAGACACCTCGTTGGGCTCAGCTTCTCCGACGGACCCGCAGTTTGAGCTGAGGCAGGTCGCTCTGGCGCTCACCCCGGTTGCTTTCTAGCAACCCAAAAGGTGGCTTCTCTGTGCCTCCTGAGGTGCAACCTCCTTTGGTCGGTCTTAGAGATTCCTCTCCTGGCCCGTTGGATGCTGCCTAGCATTCACAGGAGGTGCCTGCTGGTTAGCTTGATTTGGACTACGACTTTTCTGCCACAGAGGATGATGATATGCTTGGGAGCGACGCCCACCCCCCTCTACTGTCTTGGGGGTAGGCCTTAGATTTTGCTTTTGGCTTCTTGCCAGACATTCAGCCTTCAGACCAGCACTCAGTGACCGACCGGCTGCAGTCGTCTGTGGAGCGTCACAATCCTGTCGAGACTGCTAGCTCCGGAATTTTGCGCCCTGTGCAATAGGCTCATGCTGTTGAGTCCTTCCAAGTTCTGGATGCCAAGATACCTTCCAAGACCCCGAAAGGTTCTTTCTTTTCACGTCTGACGACTTTCTGCCGCCAACGCCGTTTCGTGTTTACGATTCCGCCTGTCCACCGGTATTCCAAGGGTTGACTATAGTGAACGAGGATTCTTTCTCCCTTGAATTTACTAAGCCTAAATCGGCAGTTCTCCCGATGTCGGTGTTGAAGTCCGTTGTGGGCCTTTCCCGAAAGATACTGGGTATATGTGCTCGCGGATCACGTTGTCACTGCTCTGGCTTCCTACCTCCCGCCAGGGGAGTTTGATGATACACAGGCGCCGTTGCGACTTCTGCCTCAATCGCTAATGAACCCGAAGCACGTCCATGCCTGCACCACGGCTAACTTGGAACTTGCACGTTGGGATGTAGTGTTGGATACTAATCCACCCCGCCCGTCTGAGCAACGTGCTGTTCTGAGATCAGCTTCTTTAGTCCGACCTCAGTTGTTTCATGGTTACGTGGAGGCTGTCCGTGACGAGGTTCTTTGACATTCAAAGGATCAGCTCTTTCTACTGCAACTGAACTCACATGCTGCCGCGGGTGGTGGTCGTTCCAGGATCGACAAGCGCCCAGCCACGTCGGTCTCGTCGGCCACGCAAGCGGCGCCTTCGGATACGTCCACTCCAGCTCAGAATAAGCATCGACGTGGCCAGGCTCGCTGTCAGTCTCATGGACTCTGTTGCTTCCCGAGGTGGTGGTTTCTCCTCTCGGGGGCCTCGTCGAGGCTGCAAATGAAGTTCCTCACTACGATTCGCCTCTGGTCGGGGCAAGGCTGTCGCTGTTTTCCGACCGCTGGACGGAGATAACGTCGGATCCATGAGTCCTCGACGTCATTCATTCCGGTCTGTGGCTGCCCTTCCGTCGGCACCCCTGTTTATCTCTGGTGCCTATCCCGAGCCGAGGCCATTTCGATCCTCAGCATCGAGACCTTCTGGTGCAGGAGATCGACAATCTCCTCTCCAAAGGGGCGATCGTGGTGATCTACTCAAGACTATTCCTAGTTCCAAAGAAGAATTGCCAGCTTCGTCCAGTAAGCAGTCTGAGTATTCTGAACGAGTCCATCATAACACCTCGTTTCAGTATGGAGACTTTCAGGTCGGTACGATGGTCGATTCATCAGGGCGATTTTGCAACCAATATCGACCTGAAGGATGCCTATTTTCATGTGCCCATTCAAACGACGTCACGGAAATACCTTGGGATCTCGTTTCGGGACCGTGTCTTTCAATTCAAAGCTCTCCCGTTCGGTTTGAATCTGGCTCCCTTGGCCTTCACCTGACTGATGCCGCATGTGCTAGCACACCATTCTCAGTCGACTGAGACTTCTTCGGCCTACCTCGACGACAACCTCCATCAGCATCTCGATGCTGCCATTCTGGAATCCGATGCCCGCCGGCTTCTTGGCCTGCTAGCGTTGTTGGGTTTCGGAGTCAACTTCTAGAAGTCAAACCTGATTCCTTCTCAGTAGCTTCTTCATCTGGGCGTGGATTTCGACACTTTCCGCAATGTGGCGTCTGTTCCCAAGGCGCTGGGCGTGGATTCTTTCCATCTTAACTCTGGACCTGCTTCGATCCCTCTCGGACTCGGTCCGGACTTTCCTTCGGTTGCTTTGCCTTTGTGGTTCGGTGACAGATCTCATTCCGCTGGGCCGTTTGTTTACTCGACCTCACTAACACTTCTTGTTGGATCACTGGTGTCCGAATGTCGATCCTCGGGATCAATATTTCTCGGTCCCCGCATCGTCACCTACGCCCGTGGACCGATGTTCATTGATTATCTCAGGGCGTCCTTTTGTCTCAGACCGATCGCATCCTCACGGCGGATGCCAGCAATCGGGGTTAGAGTGCGACGCTGGACCCTCTAGGTCTATCTATTCATGGCGAATGGGACCGCGAGCATGTGGCCCTTCAATCAACCAGAAGGAGCTCATTCGATTCCCACGTATCGGCTTTCTCAGAATCTTCTACTTTTGGCGCGGGATGTACACGCTCGGGTGCCCGTTCGGCACATTCCCGGGTGTCTGAGCGTGCGAGCCGACGAGACAGCGTCCTTCCCACCGAATGGATGTTACATCGTTCGATATTTCAGATGATTTGCGAACTATGGGGTCGTCCTCTTATCGACTTTTTTGCCACTCGTTCGAATCATCAGGTAGAGATCTTCGCCTCCCCTTATCCAGATCCACTAACCGTTGCACTGGACGCTCTGTCTCCCGACTGGACATGGTGGGTCGGCTATGCTTTTCGTCCTGCACCGATTCTTCCTCAGGTATTGTCAAAGATTTGTGCTTGCAGTTGCAGGATCATTCTGATCACTCCTCTGTCTCCACAGAGGGTGTGGATCAGTCAGCTACGGCCCCTGTTAGCAGATTGGCCAGTTCGTCTACCTCTATGCCACGATCGTTTTTGGCAGGGCCGGCCCGGAAGTATCACTACAATCTGGCGAGTATGTCCCTTCACGCCTCTCTTTTATCAGATCCAGTCTTCGACGTAGAGACTTTTTCAGGACGAGCAGTGGAGTGCATCTCTGCATCATAGCGATATTCCACTGGCATAACTTATGCAGGCGAGTGAACGGTTTTCTGTCGCTGATGCTCAGATCAAAATGTGGATAACCAAAATCCGCCAATCGCTCAAACTGCGGACTTCCTGGTATACCATTTTGATACCAAAGGCCCTCAGCCTGTTACCATTAAGGGCTATCGGTCCGTGCTTTCGGAAACTTTCTCTTATGCTGGAAAGCGATGCATCGGTCGTAATCTCTTTCTCTCCATACTACTTAGGCATTTTTCTTTGAAAAGGATGCGAGTTTTGCGTCTTACACCCAAATGGAACTTGACATGGGTGTTACATTGTTTGGAGGGGTTACCCTTCGAGCCTTTTTCTGAGGCCGATATGCGTTTTCGCACATATAAGACTGCTTTCCTTCTAGCATTTGCCTCCGCAAGACGTGTCAATGAGCTTCATGTGCTATCTGTTGATCCGTCTTTTTCAGAAGTGAAGCTAACAGTGTTATCCTAATTACTGGTTACTCTTTTCTGGCCAAGAATCGACTTCCTGATTCTGAGCTGCCTCCCATCTGCATTCGGGCACTTCCCCCGAAGGCCTTTTCTTTGTCCTGTGCGGGCGATTAAGACATATTAATCGCACAAGATTCATTCGGAGTGGTCGGGAGGTTCTTTCTGTCTCTCATTCCGGGGAGGCAATCTATCTCTTCCCATTCTATTTCCACTTGAATTTATCTTGCAATCAAGCTGGCTTATTCAAGTTTGACTGCAACGGATCTTGTTTTGAACCACTTTAATGCTCTTAAGGTTCCTGCCATTTCTACATCTTTGGTGTTCTCCAATTCTCTTTCGCGTGGGGATGTTATGAATGCGGCGTACTGGAAAAATTCCACGCCACGTCTTTCTCAACATTTTATCTCCGCCACCTACAACAGCAATATGAGGACCTTTTTTCTGTAGGCCCTATAGTTGCTGTTCAGACTATTGTTCCGCTCGTTGATTTTGTGTTTTCAGGTTGGTGTGCATTTCATTCTCGCAACCTTATTTTCAGGTTCTTCCGCGGCATCTTCATTTCTTTTCCGTTTCAGGATGCCTTTCAACGCGACGGTGTTGTGCATTAAGTTCTCTTCTTTCATCTAGTTTAATGCCCTTTTCCCTTCGTTACAGGTCCTTGGTGTTGGTTCCGTGCCCTCCTTTCTTTTCGATCAGCTGCTATATTAGTGGTATTGGTTATGTGATTCACCTCCTCCTATTGTTTATTCACCCAAGTTATAAACAGTTGTGAGTAGGTTGATAGGAAATTAACAATTAATTTAGTAAATTTTATTTCTTAACATACCTACCACAATTGTTTACCGGATGTCCACCCTACGTGGGGGGGGGGGGGGGGGGGGGTATCTTTGATATCTTTTGCCTCCCGCTAAAACACAAAACTTCACGTTGGCGGAAATTCGGAATTGAGGTCACGGTAGTTCGCGCATGCCCTCGGTAATGCAGGAGATGTGCGGAGAGAATACCTGTAATTTCGAGCGCCTGTCTCGCTCGACATTTTCGATCTTTATTCTCGAGCTTTTGCCCGAAGTCGGGCTTAAATTCGGACTCCCGCGATGTGTCCTTGGCCAAGGCACTTAACCCCGATTGTCCACATGGGGGCACGATGACGCCGTGTACTAAGGCATACTGCACGTTGATGGTACGCATGTCTTCAACGAATCTAACCCTGCCTGTGCAGCAGTGGGGAGTTACGATGTTGGGGAGCTGGCAGCTGCTCGTCGTTACTCGGTGGTTCTCTCCGGGGACTCCGGCTTCCTCCACCCGTAAAACTGTCGCGGCCATGATGCATAAGTATATGACCTTAAACACCAATAAATAAATAAATCCGAAGTCGGGCTTGCACTGAAGTTGCAGCCAATTGTAAACAATTGTGGTAGGTATGTTAAGAAACAAAATTTACTAAAAAATTTAATATTCAACGGCGCAGTAAAACAAAACCAAACAAACATACCCCCCTTCCCCCCCCCAAAAAAAAACAACCCCCCCCCAAAAAAAAAACCAAAACAAAAAACCTGGAATATTTCAGAACGGAATCAAAGTAGTTTCCTGTACAGGACACCTGATGATAGACGAACAAATTAAGAGGAGTCACTTGGTAGGATTTTAGGAACATGTCTACGATTCGAAAATTTCCGAATCAGCACGACTCGAATCGAATCGAATCATCGGGACTATTTCGAATCGAATCGAATCGAAGCTTCGGAGATTGAAAATTATTTGTTAGTAATCTTATAAGGTTGCACTTAATACAAACGATTTTCTACCTACACTTTGTCTTTGAGCTAAAAAACGAGTTCCTTATTTTTTAATTGCCCTTAACGACTCAAGCCTGCCTTTCAAAAATTTCTTTGACCAAACTGGCCTAGCGAGAATATTTTTGATTATATAACTCCTTCGGACTCACGAGCAAACGGTAAATAATCTATATTCGGTATTATGACCATCATTGGGGTAACTCAAAACCTTTCAAAAGCATTGTCGGCCATTTTCTTGAAAATTTAATTTTAAAGTTTCTTTTATTATTTTGCTGCTTGACGATTTTATAAAATGGCCGCTTAATTTGCAATTAATTCCTGCTTCATAATGACAGTACATGCTATTCTATTGCATTACTGCTTGCTACACCAGATGTCCGCTCTTGTTGAAATTGGAAGGCTCTTCCAAAGCAATGTGAAACCTCAAGAAACCAACCTAGAACGTAAGAAGAGTCCAGCTCACTACTGAAAAATAATAAAATTAAGGACTCGGTGATGAGTACGCCTGGGACCTGCTGGACAAGGGATTTACTATGATTCAGTCGGTTTGGTTGATAGTCTGGTTAAACATAAAATATCAGCTCGAAGTGACTTCGGTCTCAAGCTGATATGAAGTTACCCAGGGCTAATATCTCTGCCGATATGAAACTAACCAAGTAATAACCTCTGCATATTAATACGTTATATTTCCGACATATGAAAGGGAAGGTCACAGTTGAGACCGTAATGGTTGACTTGAGTGCAGGAACTATTACGAGATTAATGTGCGTGATCCATTCAGATTCGCTTTTTGTAATTTTTACCTTTTCGTTAACACTTGTCTGCACTCTAAATTCAAGAAACACAATTTACCCAGAAAATATGTTTCTCTGTATATCCTTGTTTTTTGCCCCCATATTATATGGAGATTGATATATCCTCAGTTGATAATTCTACGAGATTGATATTTCTCTGCATATTCTGGCTGGTCTGTCTCATTTGCATTAAGTGACCTTTAAGTGCATGTTTACTTCTTTGTTACACATAATCTATTTTTAAATCATTGTACATATTGCTGTTGATTGTTCAATTGTTTAACTAGGTCAAGGACCTTGTTTACATCAATTCAGACAGAATCACATAGAAACTGATAGAAAACAGAACTTTGGAGAAAATTCATCTTCTAGGATATTCTATCTGAGTACTATTTAAAGGTTTGTCAACAAAATTCAAAAACTCATTTTCAGAAAACCATTTCAGAAAAAACTCATTTTTTCAAAAAAACCCATTTCAGATAAACTCATTTCAGAAAGACATTGGAGATTATTATTGTTTCAGAACAGTGCATTTTATTATAGAAGCAGTGCTTCTTTGTAAATTTGGGAAAGTGATTCCAAAAGAGAATTTTGCGGAGAATTTATTCATCTTGTAAAAGAGAATTTATACTTTCTGTGAAACAGAATATATTTTTGTGAAAAGCCAGGACTCTACAGGATTATTTGGAAATTACCTGTGGCACCAATACTTATTGGATTTTTACTCCATTTGAATTTTGCTGAGCATTTTATTATATTTTATTGGAGGCTGCTGAAATTTCTAAGTGAACATGTTATTACAAACCTACGGGATACTGTTTCTGAAGACACATTCTTGGATTTGATACTACCAGCTGGAAAATGTCTTCACAAGATTCTTCATCACTGGTTTACTGGATTCTGTCGAACTGTATTTTTGACTAATTCAATAATTGATAAGTACCACCGTTTCTATTTTCTGTAAACCAATCAGTGTAAAAGATCTTTGTATCATTTTTTAAATATTTTTTTGTAATTAAATTTCAGAATAATTAAATTAATTGTTATTGTTGCTGATTCTCAGATTTCTTTCTATTACCAATATAATTTATATTTCCATATCGTAACAATCCTCTTACAAAATGTGGTTATTAGCACTGCAGAAATCGTCAGAAATTTCGTGTGGAATTAGTTCGCGCTCACGAGTAGAAGTGTCAGTACCTTTATGTTATCGCAATATTTGTCCAGAAAGCTTCACTTCAGGTCCTTTGCCCACATTATACAACATTAGCAAAGCGAACGACGTGATAATGTGATGAAAAAATAATAATTAACAATTTTGTACAGCCGCGTACCGTGCAAATGTACGCCGCTCACGTTAACCTTTTAACCAACGTAAAGGCCATGCACATCCGCCGAACGCTTTAAACAGACACAGCATCACTGATACGTGTATCAGTCACCACCAAAATATTATCCGAGTATCACTATAAGAGAAGATGACGTCACCGCCAATAATTCAACTTAATAAGTTATTGTGATGAATTGACGGTAACATGGTCTGGGGTTTGCGGCTAGGAGCTTATGTTCAACCAAGAGGCAAAGAGTCTTGGTTGAACATACGCTCCAAACCGAAAAGCTCAAACTATGTTACTGTCACTTCATCACAATAACGCATATGTTCCGATAAGACCCTACCCATATCCCAAAATCGACATCGTGAAATGAACTTAACATGGCAACTTGAATGAACAATGCAACTTTAACACTACAAATTTAGTAAATAAACCTCCCGTGTACCCCGCGACGTCATTGGACAACAAAAAATCAATAACTTAGATAAAGGTCGAGGTTATTCCATCTCAGTTCAAATCATGAACTTATAAGTGGGTTGTCAGTATACATTCATAGAATGATCATTGGCCTAAAAAATACGATTTTATAGCCAGTATGCACTTTAAGACCCCCCCCCCCCCCCCCCCCCATTGCTATCATCTTTTCAAATATTTCACGTGGTGACGTCAAACGGTAACATATGCCACGGGAGTCGTAAACATAGAACAAACTACACGAGCTCTCGTCCAATCAGAGGGGAGGATTTTATTCTTCTTAGAACATAGTGTTATATGCTGTGTTACAGTTAACGTTATCATATATCGACGATGTCATCATACATTATAAAAGTGGCACACATTATGTTTGTGGATATTACTAATAGATTGGCTACATCTTCGAGATATGTGGTACTACAGCCGTGTAGCACTGTCAATCATATCACACCAAATGAGAATCTATTCTCAACTTCCTATTGTGTAAAGTTGTGAGCATACTAAATCCTCACCCATGGCAATACATTAATAATCTTAGTTATCTTGTTAATGTTAAGTTTGACAAACTGTTTATCGTAACCGCAGGTTGTGTAGCAAATTTTGATCATGTATGATCTTTTATTTTTAACCCTTTACCCATGGGATACGATATCAATTTTTTTTATTTTAAACATTATTTTTAAAAAATTTTGAAAACAATTTCAACAAAACCATATCACGTTACCACCCCACCCCACCCACCCCTCCCACCCCCCATTGGAACGAGTTTGACGACCTCGTTCCAATGAGGGGTCGCATGATATGCTTTTGTTGAAAGTTTTTGGAAAATATTCTTTCAATTGCTTAATTTGTAAATTGCACGGAAGGAAACGGCGGATTAGTCGGATAAAGGATTAAATGCTGTTATGGTGTGATCCAAGGATATCATCATATGGTATTTTATTATAACCCTTTACCGAACATGAAAAGCAGACGACATTTGAAAACAAAATTCTTGAATAATTAATTCTTTTCATTTTTTGTCTCAAAAACATAGGTTATGCCCCCTCATTGGAACGAGCTCGTTCCAAAGAGGGGCCATAACCTATGTTTTTGAGACAAAAAATGAAAATATAATGAAAATTAATTGGCGATTTTTGAGAATAGCGCTGGCCGGTTTTGGTCGTTACGTTGGGTAAAGGGTTGATTTTAAATACAGAGCGGATTATACTGTTCAAATTTGTCAGGTGTATTTCTTTAAAATTTCTTCGTGAAACATTAAGTCGATGACTGCAAAAGAGCTGAGATATCAACTTGCGTTCATGTCTCTGGAAGCCATAGGCAGTGTCTTTTTATCAAATTGGTCTAATTTAGACCACTAGGACAGAATCGTTTAATGATTATTAAGTGACAAAAAAAGAAAAAAGTGCAAATATTCAAAAAAAACTTTTTTCTGCACCCAAGACACTAACCCACCCGACCTAGTGTCCTCTCCCCCATTTGAAATATTTTGGATGGAAAGCATTGTAGTCGTGAGTAAAAGAAACAATTGCGGAAATATTTTGGATGGAAAGCATTGTAGTCGTGAGTAAAAGAAACAACCGAAGGGTCTTACTGACTTTCCATTTTTCTCCGGGGAGTCTCCCGGACCCTGTTGTCGAGAAAGGGATACCCGCTCCCGTCTTCGACCCAACTCGTTGCTACGCACATTGCATGGCTGACAGTTTTCGTTATTAGAAGTGATCTACATAGAAGTTAACTCCCCTTAGTTTCCTAAAGCCGCCAGTAAACTTACCACTAAAAGTATGGAAATTTCATATAAAAATTGAAATTTCGAAATGTTATCGAATTTGTTTCTTTGATGTGCGCATCATTTCACAAACTCCAGGCCAGTAGAGTAGTATAAAAATACAGACGCTGGCTGTTTACAATTTTTTTCTCAATCAGTTTCTAAGTTCAACTATTATTCTCTACTGAAACCCATGTAAAAACAAGAAAGCGGCACTTTCACCACCTTTTGATGTTTTGTAGCTTTTTTTCTGTTCATTATATCAAGAGTGTGCGTGATATACAATATAGATGCTATCCTTTCCATAAAAATAAAAAGTTTAGGAGGTAGGATTTGCCATTTTTTTTTCCTGGGAAGAATAAAAACTAGCAGATTACTGTAAAAACGCAATGGCTAAACAAAGAGCCAAAGTGGACGTAGTGTTGGTAGCAGGGTCGTATTATTCATAAGGCTGTCTAGACTGAAGCCTGGGCCCGCCAATTTCTTTTTTGCTGAGGTACTGTTACCAGTGTCTTAGGGTTCTAATGGTTAAAGGAACTTTGCACTCTGCGTCATAGCTATATACATGTACATATGTATTTATCCATTATATATACTCTCATAAGTATACTATATATATATTTATATACAGTACATTATTTTAATGCTTACAGTACGTGGAGAGTGGATTGTAACTAAATCACCCGCGGAGTGGAGGCATCACCCAAGCTATAACTTTCAAATTTTGTACATATCGACAAAAAACACAAGCAATGTTTCAGCCAATGGACCTCCGGGTTTAACCCGGAGGTCCATTGGCTGAAACTTTGCTGGTGCTGGTTATGCTTTGCAACAAATTTGCAATCATTGCTTGGGTAGAATCTCCACTCTGCGGGTGATTTAGTAATAATACACTCTCCACGTACTGTATATAAATAATTTGTCAAGTTGTGAGTAGAATTCTGCAGGAGACCCGCAAAATGGATATAGAGCTATCTACTGCGGCATAGTGCCTACCGTACCAGGGTCAGGCTGTCAGCTGTAGTGGGGTGAAAGACTGCAGTGCCGGAGGGGGCCCCGTCCCGAAGTACCTACAATTCTAGGGGCCCGGCCATGGGTTAATACGGCACTGATTGGTAAGTGTGATACTGATAGATATTCTTATTGGCGGATTATCTGTGAACTAGTTGCTTCTAATTACCTTGCAATAAAAAGCCAAGTTTCCCTTCGTTACTTTTAATAAACGAAAACAACAGACAGACAACCCCGAGAGCTGTCTGTTGTTTTCGTTTATTAAAAGTAACCAAAGAAAACTTGGCTTGATTTTCTGTTCTATTTTCTCAACAATTACTTGCTTCTTAGTTGGACCTTCCTCGCGCGCTTAATAATTTCAAGGGAGATAACATTATCGAAAGTCGATTTTCATGACGATATAAGTGAGAAGGGATGGATGATGCATCGCATCATGACTCATGATTGAAATGTGGCACCATAACCTCATTCACCAACCCAAACCAAAAGTCCTAGATCCGTCACTGTTGTGTCTTGTTAGCATTTTATAGTTTTGTACCCCCGCGGGAACCCTGGGAAGTGAAGCAGTGCTTGTTTACTGTGGTAAACAAGCTATGTTTCACTGGTAAAATATGACCCAGTCACTAATGCTTGTGGTGCGAGTCCTCTAAAATAGGCAATATGGGATATAAACGATTGACTGACCTTGACTTTATCTCCATGTTGTGGTCATGATTTGCCATTGTGCAGAAGTATGTGACCTTAAACACCAATAAATAAATAAATAAATAAATAAATAAATAAATAAATAAATAAATAAATAAATAAATATAGTTTTGTATTTTTATTCCAGGTGCATAAACGATTCTCCAAAGGTGACCTTTACGGCGCAAGAAAGGCCTCTCAGAGATCCCGTGTGTACTTTCAGGGAGGGTTTGTAATTGGAGTTATTCTCTGGGTTATCGGAATTCTAGTGCTGTTATCTACTCTCGAAAAGTTGTGAAAAACAGTGACAGTGGACTTGCGCATGCAAAACTAAGAAAGACCGCTGTGATTCTGCCATGATGAATTTTGCTTTTTTAATGAAGAAGACAAGAAGTGACATTCTTATTTCATGATAGTATATAAAAAGTGACTGAGAAGTAGCCTGTAATATTCATTTCGTTGAACTGTGGGCGGGGGCGATCGCGAAGATGCCAAATTGGAGTGTGGGGGGGGGGGGGGGGGTGGTGCATGCGTAAACCTGATTTGTCCCGACTGTGTTGGCTCAAATTACAACTACCTAATATTCCACCTATATCATCAAGGCATGTCTTCGTCGAAGGCATGCCTTGATAATGTAGTTGGAAAATTTGTCACTCGGGATCATAGTTGAAAAACGTACGACTTTTTGGAATTTTTTGTAAATAAATAAAATTAACATGCAATAGTGTGACGCAACTTCTAATTCTATTAACACGTGCGATACCGGTACTCCAAATTGGTCAAACCGGACCCCCAACAGGACGAATCAGGTTTTACAGACCTCCATTTGTATGTGTGTGAACCACAAGTTAACCCTTTACCCAACGTAACGGCCAAAACCAGCCAGCGCTATTCTCAAAAATCGCCAATTAATTTTCATTATTTTTTTCATTTTTTGTCTCAAAAACATAGGTTATGACCCCTCGTTGGAACGAGCTCGCCGAGCTCGTTCCAACGAGGGGTCATAACCTATGTTTTTGAGACAAAAAATGAAAAAAATTAGTTATTCAAGAATTTTTTTTGCAAGTGTCGTCTGCTTTTCACGTTAGGTAAAGGGTTAAAGTATCAAATATTGTCTTTTAAAAAAGCACGTTGATTACAAGCAAAAGAGAATTGATACCTTAGACTCCAGTCTTACCGAAAATATCCCGAATGGAAAATTATTGGGGTGTCACACCCTTTATACACCATAGTTATTCCCCTGACTGTGGGACTTAAATCTTTCTTTGAATTCATAATATATGTACACGCAATCTGGCATAAAATTGAAAAACATACTTACATATATGTGGTTGCCTAAATTTTATTATGTCCCCGAAAGATTCTCTCGGGAGCATTATGTTTTCACCATATCCGCCCGTCCATTGTTTGGCGTCCGTCGTCCGTCCGTCAACTTTTGGTTTCCGTCAAATAACTAAAGAACCGCTTATTGGATCAACTCATAATTTTAGAGGTAACTTGTGGATGCCTAGACAATGCTTCCATTAGATTTTGGTCTAGTTGGACAATTCAATATGACCGCCATATTGAATTTGATTTCCGTCCAGTAACTATTGAAGGCTGACTCAAATCATTTTTATTTTTTAAGTATACAATGTTGATGTCTAGAGGAAACTTCCTTTCGATTTTGGACCAGTTAGCTGATCCAAGATGGCCGCCCGTGGTCAATTCATTATGGCGACCATCTTGAATTTGGTTTCCGTCCAATAACTAATGAATACTGACTCGAATCAATTTCAGTTTTTGGTTATCCATTATCAGTGTCAAGAGGAAGCTTCCTTTTGATTTTGCTCCAGCTAGCCAATTCAATATGGTCGCCATGGCAGCCATATTGAATTTCGTTTCTGTCCAATAACTAATGAATACTGACTCAAATCCTTTTTATTTTTTAAATATTTATTGTTGGTGTCTAGAGGAAGCTTCCTTTCGATTTTGGACCAGTCAGCTTAACCAAGATCGCCGCCATTGACCAATTCATTATAGCTTCCATGGCGAAATAAATGAATGTGGACTCCAATCAATTTTTTGTGCATTATTTGCGTCGCCTATGTCAAGCAGGAATTCCACCAGACATCGTCCTAACACCGCGCCACTGGATTGAAAACTGAAGTTTATTTGAAAGGTGGCCTCGACGGGAGTCCTGGGTCTACGACACCCGGTCGCCTGGCCATAAATGCTCTGCCACCATACCAACTGAGCCAACGACAACCCCAAAAAGGTTGCAATTGACTCAGCCAGTATGTTAGTTTACATTTACAACTCGCCCCGAGACCGGTATTCGAGAATTTCCCCGCGGGAACCCCGGAAAGTGAAGCAGTGCCTGTTTACTGTGGTAAACAGGCTCTGTTTTACTGGTAAAATAGGACCCAGTCACCAATGCTTGGGAGGTGCAAACCCTCTCTAAAATGGGCAACATGGCTTATTAACGCTCGCCCCTAGCCTTGAGTTGATACTCATGTTGTGGTCATGATTAGCCATTGTGCAAAAATATGTGACCTTAAACACCAATAAATAAATAAATAAATAAATAAATAAATAAATAAATAAATAAATATTCGAGAATTGACAATTACTGAATTGTTGGGTATATACATATACATTCGTCTAAATAAAGCTCAAACAGCATAGGAAAAAAAAAACCATTTCAGTCTGGTGAAGACCTTCTCCAGGGCATAGACACAACAAGAAAAAAATACACACAGACGACGAAAGAAATGAAATGTGGCGATAAAAGTTCCCGTAAGCCAAATTCTGACTGAACGGGTGTGTAATACAACTCGAAAAGAAAAGAAAAGAAACCGGGGTAAAAGTAGAAAGCAAAAGGTAAAAAACAAAACAGATACTGTTAGACAAATTCTGAAAAGTATTCTAGAAAGTTCTAACTCACGGTGGAACCGGATTTTAAAATACCCTTCGAAAATTAACCCTTTACCTAACATGAAAAGCAGACGACACTTCCAAAAAAAATTCTTGAATAACTAATTTTTTTCATTTTTTGTCTCAAAAACATAGGTTATGACCCCTCGTTGGAACGAGCTCGACGAGCTCGTTCCAACGAGGGGTCATAACCTATGTTTTTGAGACAAAAAATGAAAATATTTTGAAAATTAATTGGCGATTTTTGAGAAAATCGCTGGCCGGTTTTGGCCGTTACGTTGGGTAAAGGGTTAAAAGGAACTGGAACTTTAGAAATGTCAAGATACTTCCATGTTTTACATGAAGTATGATAACTGGATGATATAAACAAATTTCTTTGCAGTCCGTCGACTTAAAATCACCAAGTAGCCCGCTAGGAGGAAATGTTTGTGTTTGGTGCTTTTCTAGCTGGTGCGAAACGACGTGGGGATGAGTTGGGACTGCCACCGTGATGGGATAGTATCACTAAAGGCTTGTGATTCGCTGTAACTGGTGCAGGGAAGCGACTACTTAAAACTTGCATCTACAAGACCATTACTAGTGGGTTCCAACGCTACCTAAAACACTTAGATAATCGTCAGAAGTTAAAAGTAAACAGATTTCGCGGTGGTATTAATGACGAAAAATGTGTAAATAGGCTAAAAAGACATTGAAGATGATGAAAAAAAAAAATAAAATGCATCCAGGCCGCTGAGTGCAGTTACTTGAAATTTACGGAATTAGTACTGCGATCATTGGTTGACAGTTACGCATCTTTGTCGAGTGCCTGGACCGCCTGGAAACAACGTGGATCGCGTGGAAACCGAAGGGACGATTCGTCTCTGCTTAAGAATAGTTTAAATTTGAAGTTCTGTTGAGACCGAGAGGTCCATATATGCATAGCTGTTCGATCCAGAATGGTTCCCGGGCGACGCGCCTGACAAGAATCAAAAGGGTGACCCGTTGACATGCAGTGTTGTGTAAAAGCCCAGTCACGCGCTCCGTTTTTTTTGAATGACCGGTGGTTATTCACACGTATGTGAAACGGGATACAGGTTTCGATGACATTATGGATTTGACAAATTCCACATTGAAGTAGATAGATCACATTTGAACGTTTGCAGGTGCCGCGGCAAAAAATTCTAAAAGATTCCCCTGTACTGGTGGTGTTGTATGAATCGGATGTAGGCGTCACTGAGCACGTTTTACAGCCGGATTTTCCACAGGCTTGGCTGATACCAAGTTCAGAATTGACTGGATTGAGGCTGGCACGAACAAGAATGTCGCGAATGTTTTTGGACGCTTGAAAGCCGCGACTGGAGGCTTGGGAAATGTCTTGGATAAAGCTGGATCATCCTCAACAAGCGTCCAGTGTTTTCGAAGTATGTTGGAAAGATTTGAAAGATCTGGGCGAAATGTTGTGACAAAAGGTATACACGTGTTCTGTGTAGGTGGGCGATGTCGTAACAGATCGTCCCGTGCTAGTGCATCGGCTTTACTAATGGCACTGTCAATCCGTTCTCGCTTGTAGTTACGGCTTAGAAGATGAGATCGAAGATCAGAAAAAGAAGCTTCCTTGTCGGCGGGCTCAGAACAGATTCTCTTGATTCTGATAGCGAGACTGTATGGAATGTTTTTGACAATGTGCCTCAGATGGCAACTAAATGGAAGCTTCTCAAGACGACCCAAACAAAATGTTGGCATAAGAACGAGCCATGCGTGTGCCCATGGCCGTACCACTGATCTGAAGATAATTCACGCCATTGAGTAGAAAATTGTTTAACTTCAGAAAAAGTGTGAAAGATCTACAAGGTGCTCTGTAGGGGGGGGGGGGGGGGGGGGGTCTAAACATGAACGTGTATCCAACGCCTCCCTACAGGCTTCACTTCCTTCATCATGGGGTATGTTTGTGTACATAGAAACTACATCCTTCGTGCACAGCTGAGCGCCATCTGCAAGCTCACCCAGTTCGTCCATTTTTCTGAGGTAGTGAGTGGTATCTCTCAGATGGGACGGCAATTTTACAACGAGAGGTTGCAGATGGAAGTCAACAAACTGAGAAATTTTTTCAGTGGGGTAGTTTTTATCAGAAATAATAGGGCAACCAGGATTATCCCTATTTTGTGAAGTTTTGGTAGCAGGTAGAATCTACCAGCACGGGCTCTGTCTGACTCCAAATACTCACGAGTTTCCACCGAGATGTACCCCTCTAAACAAATGGATGTGATGGTTTCAGATAATTTCTAAGAAAATTCATTGGTGGGATCACGATCTAGTTGTTGCTAGAAACGAGCATCTGATAGCTGTCTTTCTGCTTCAGCTATGTATGCCGACTTATCCATGATGACCACTGAGGAGCCTCTATATATATAACGTGCATATTTACTCACGTATATGCAACTCATCCCAGTAAGAATGGTGAATGAGCTCAGGAAAACAGCGTGATGTCTTTTACAAATATAATACATATAACTGGAAATTGTGCGTTACCTATATACACCGTCCTTGCAAATAGGCGGGCGTCATGTTTTCAGTTCTTCGTTCATTCTGTACCCACGTTCCCGTGTTGGCACCCTAATCGTTCCTACACTTTCCTTTCCTGTCTCCACTAGGCTCGCAACTATGGCGTCGTCAAGTGAGACTCCGACAACAAGCCAGAAAATATATATAATGTATAAAAAAAAATAAATTTTTAAACATATTTTATTTCGAAATCAAAATGGTTTGGTAAACAGGCTAAGCGTATTTAAATACCTCACCGTTGCATTAAAGGAATTACAAATAATAATTGTGCTTAACAGTTGCAAAATGTAATAATTATTACAAAGTGCAACTACATGGACGAAAAAAAACGTTGCAAAATGTAATAGTTATTACAAAATGTAACTGCATGGACGGAAAAAACGTTGCAAAATGTAATCAACTCTTTTTTCAAGCGGGCAATCAGAAACTAATTCATGTTATTATACAAATATTAAAATAAATTTGTATGTCTATGATTCTACGACTGTCTTAGGAATTATTACGTGCACTTCTACCCGTATTTGAGCGGGTTTCGTACATTTTCGAACTTTTCTTACAAAATGCAACTTCACAGACCGGAAAAACGTTACAAAATATAATAATTATTACAAAATGCAACAACATGGGCTGGAAAAGCGTTGCAAAATGTAATAATGGTTACAAAATGCAACGAAATTGACTCGACAAGAGTTGCATTATGTAATAAACTTTTCTTCCAATGGAATTATCGGAAAAGTTTTCTTCTGATTAATTCACTTACGCGTACTCGCGTCATGTGTCAATCGGCAATATATTAAACCTCCCATTTCCGTTTCCATTGATATTGCAGATCTTTATTTTTCCGCTACTAGAACTATAAAGTTGCTGAAAAGACACAGAGGTTCTTGCATAATTTGCGGATTATTCTCGTCCATTGCAAAAATACACGTTGACCATACTGATATTTCTTCATGCGAATACATTCACCATAGGACTGCACTGCAAGGTGGACTAGTCTGAACATAAATTGTTGATGCGATATTCAACAACCCACGCCCACCATCCGACAGGTGTTGAGACGATTTGATATTTTTAATCTTTTAGCCACCAGAGTTTATCGGATCATAACCGATTAAGAACAACACCAAATCACCACCAGACATCGTAGGTCTGTAATTTATAGATGTGTCACTCTTTAAGATATAGGGTGTATAAATCGCGGATCAACATACGACGTCTGGTGGACGAAGTGGTTTTGCGTATTGATTTTTCTAGGCTTCAACTCACTGTTATTTATTTATTTATTGGGGTTTTATGACACTTTCAACAGCCAGAGTTATATCGTGTCTGGCAGTTTAACGGGTGGAGGATGCCGTAGTACCGGGATAGAACCACCGAACAGCGGCGAGTAACTGTGAGACTCTCCAACGTACTAACCTGAGTTTGCATTGGTTGAAGGCGTGTGTATCATCGGCGTGTCATACTTCTTAGCACACTTTGCTACCGTGTTCCCACATAAGCAGTCGGGATTAAGTGTCTTGCTCAAGGACATAACGTGAGTGACACGGACCCGGTTGCCATGGTCTGATTACTTACGACTCACGATATATACTAGTCAGAACACACAAGCTAATGTGTGTATGAATAAAGTCATTAATATGTTCCTGGTAGTCGCCAGCGTATGTGCTTCTTGGGAAAAAAGGTGCATGTGGGTGTGGTGGGGAGGGGATGGTTAAGCGCACTGAAGGCGCACACGGCCGTCTATATGGGCGCGAGCCCTATTACATCCTAAATTACTTATATAATGTGTTTCATACAGCATTTGGTTAAGAAATACATATTCCATTTTCTATTAATAATTGTATAATATGATGAATTAGTTTGATTGCTCTGTTTGAAAAAAAATTATTACATTTTGCAACGTTTTTCCAGTCGATGTAGTTGCATTTTGTAATATTTATTACATTTTGCAACATTTTCCAGTCCCTGTAGTTGCATTTTGTAATAATTATTACAATTTGCAACATTTTCCCAGTCCATGTAGTTGCATTTTATAATAATTATTACAATTTGCAACGTTTTTCCAGTCGATGTAGTTGCATTTTGTAATATTTATTACAGTTTGCAACATTTTTCCAGTCCATGTAGTTGCATTTTGTAATAAAACTTCAAACATCTACGAAACTCGTATAAATACACGTGGAAGTGTACATAATTAACTCTAGATAAGTCGTAGAATCACAGAGATACAAATTTATTTTAATATTTGTATAACATGAATTAGTTTCTGATTGCCCGTTTGAAAAAAGTTTATTACATTTTGCAACGTTTTTCCCGTCCACGTAGTAGAGCTGTAGGTTTTTAAATTTCTTGTTCGGTTTCGGTTTTGGTTTTTCAGGTGGAATAAAACCTCGGTTCGGTTCGGTTTTCGGTTTGTTCATGAGGCCAAATAAAATTCAATAAAACTCATTCTTATGTGCGGAGTCATAACTGGATGGCAGTGAAATTGAGTGAAACTCAATGAATGCCAGAAATAAGCTACATAATACATGAAAAATCAGGAAGGCCAATATAATAATTACCTAAATATACAGAACTTTTATTGTGCTTGGCCATTTTTCGAGGTCTGACACCTACAGTACGTGGAGAGTGTATTACCACTAAATCACTCGCAGAGTGGAGATTCCACCGGAGCAATAATTGCAAATTTGTTGCAAAACATAACAAGCACAAGCAAAGTTTCAGCCAATGGACCTCCGGGTTAAACCCGGAGGTCCATTGGCTGAAACATTGCTTGTGTTTATTTACGATATGCAAAAAATTTGAAAGTTATAGTTTGGGTGATAACTCCACTCCGCGAGTGATTTAGTTACAATCCACCCTCCACGTACTGTACATGCAACTTGAGGAAAGCTACAAACACAACTAAACTGAAATGTCGGAAATTCACAGAATGTAGCCTTTCCAGAGTAGTAAGAGCACCCAGACACTGCCATTGGCAGTGTCTGGGTACTCTCACTACTCTTGGATGGCTACATTCTGTGAATTTCTGCAGCAAGAGCGTATTTAATAAAAAAAAAACGAAAAACCTCAGATTACGGGATGTCGACGGTTTCGGTTACGGTTCTTAAAAAAAACTAAAAACCTCGGTTTGGTTTCGGTTAACCGACAGCTCTACCACGTAGTTGCATTTTGTAATAATTATTACATTTTGCAACGCTTTTCCTCTCCATGTAGCTGCACTATGTAATAATTATTACATTTTGCAACTTTTATTACAAAGTGCGTTGCAACGCGGGTGCATTGTGCGGAGCTAACTGTCTGATCAGATTACTTGATGTATGATGCATTTGTGACTGTATAAACTTTTCATATCTTATCCCATGGGCGAGAGGTAGCCTCTACTCAAATCACTTCGTTTCTTCAATGTTCTTTTGAAAGGCCACATAGACTTTTTGATTAACTGCATTAGGCCATTCTGGGTTACCGTGCAGTTTATAATTGATATTGCTTGTTAGGTTCTCAATGCTTAGATGAAAAGACTGACGCTGGATGAGAAGGTTAGGGCACGATGAGATGAAGTGAGCTGCATCCTCATAATCGTTTCCACAAGAACATTTACGGTCGTTTGTTAAGAAGCGTTCGAATTTATGAGCATTCAAGTCACTACATCTCATTCTAAGTTTGCTATGCAGTATTTGACCTCTTCTACAACAAGCATAGTAATTCTCTGGAACCACACTGTCGTTTCTTCGAAGGGAATTTTTCAGAGACTCCAGGGAATCACAGGGTCCACATCCGTGCCCAGGCTGTTCCATAATTTCTCGGCTGAAGGCAGAAATGAGTCAGAAAAGATTCTGGTGCGACACTGACTTTCACGGAAATTATCTGAAGAACGTAAGCGGGAAGTTGTGGTATCAGTAATCTGTCGGGGTACAGAAGCATAAGATATGATGAAGCATTTCCAGATATGAGTTTGTACATCATAATTATTTTATATCTTTTCCTGCTTTCCTTTAAAAATGATAAAGCATGTCTCTTTGTCTCTTCATAAATTGTGTTATGACTAGTGCCTCTAGGTGCACGACAAATTGTACGGAGAGCATCTAGTTGTAAGTTTTCCAGTAAGGTAGTTAGGTTTTCCACATCGGTGTCCCAAATAACATCTGCAAAGTAAAAAATCGGGATCATAAAGCTGGTATACAAAGTTTCCAACGCAGATCTCGACAATGTGTACTTTAAAGTCCGAGGACGATTTATCATCGGGCTGATTTTATCAACTAGACTCTCTGTCTGAGTGTTCCAAGTACCAGAAGTCTGGAAGTGTAGACCCAGGTGTTTATTGGTGTCAACCTCTCCAATTGGGTGATCTAACAGGTATAGGGTGGGTTTGGAAGTTAGATTTTTTTAGAGAGAAGCACAGCGTAACTGTTTTAGCGGATTAAAGTTAACTTATCATTTACAAGCCCATTCACCAATACTATTGAGATCTTCGTTTGCAGCAAGTTTGCAACCTCAACATTTAAAAACAACGAAGTGTCGCCTGCATGTAATCTAATGTTGGAATGAATGTTATTTACAATATCGTTTATGTAAATACTGAAGAGAAGGGAACCCAAAACAGATCCTTGAGGAACCCCTGATGAAATCCAATTTCCGATAGTTTTCCTTTTTGTTACTGGATAATTTCTTATGAATTGGCATAACATTTGCCCGTTTCCAAATGGTAGGAAACTACCGGATGTTAATGATAAGTTGAACAACCTACTCAAGGGGGCGACAATTGATGCGAAAATTACTTCAAAATTACATTATTAATTCCATAAGGCCCACAGGCTTTTTTGGTGTCTAGTTTCGACAAAGGTCTTTCAATCTCCAAAGCGGTTATTGCAACATTATCAATAAAATTCTCGTTAAACACTATGTCTGGCAGCTCCTTATCATCAAACATATTGGCTGATAAAGTAGTCATTGAGAAGTTGTGCGATTTCAGTCGGGTCATTGACTACACTCTCCCCCTCAAGCAGTGATGAAAATATATTGCTGACATTGCACTATTCTTTCGAAAAGTGTTTTTAACATTTCCACCATTGCTTGAAGATGGCCTTCTGGTTGATGCAGATTGCTCAATTTTAACATCAAAATCTTTTTTAGCCTGTCTTACACATTGTATAGTATAATTTCTGGGTATTCTAAATTCATGCCAGTCCCGTGGATCATTTGTCCGTTTGACTTTGTCATATGCTTTGTTACGTATCTGCATTTGTCTACGGACAAAGGAGTCATCCAAGGCTTATCCTTCGGTTGGACAGCTATTATTTTTGATAAAATGAAAAATCCGTCTCAACACATACACTAATAAAAAAGGAATTCCAGTTTGTATTAGAAATTTCGCTTGACAAAACAATTACACCCATGTTGCAATAGTCCCATACAGTTCTTACATATTGAGGAGTTTTGTATTTCATAGATTTTAAAATCGCCGAAATTGCATGATGGTCGCTACAGAAAGGAGGGATAACCTGAACTTTATGAAGTCAGTCAGGACATGAGGTTAACTGTAGATCAATTAGTGTGCTACAATATTCAATTATTCGCGTTGGTTCTTTTATCATCTGTGACAAGACATGGACGGTCTCTCGAGATATCGTATTTTAGAGTGCATACTCGGTAAGCAGTTTGCATTAAAATCACTTAGTATAAGACATTTGGTCGATAAATCAGCTCTGGCAACTGATATCTATTCGTCGATAAGGTCCGAGTAGAATTCGCAAGTCGAAGGGGGTCGGTAAAATATCCCCACTAATACCTTTTGGTTATGACTTCGAATCTCCACCCAGACGCACTCTAATCCTGGTATATCCAAAGCTTCCTTGCGTTTAAAAAGCAGGTTTGAATTAATAAATAAAACTACCCCACCACCCACCTCACCACTTCTATCTTTCCTTACAGTATGATATCCTGGAAGTTAACCCTTAAGTCCTCAGATTAATTTTAAAGTATTTATTACCTTTTTCTGCTTACATAGTTATTGATGACTTGGCAGTGGTTCTACATCACTGCTGGCTGCCTATACAGGCAGCCAGCAGTGATGTAGAACCACTGCCAAGGAAAATTCAGTCTACACACAAGAGTAATAAAAAAGATTACACAAGGGAGCACCTGCTTCAATGCAATATAAAAGTGGCGGTTTGGGGCTATATGGGGGCTTAAGGGTTAATCTCATTAGTATCAATAGTAGCACTTAAAAGCGATTCAGTGAGAGTAATGACTTCAAATTCTCCAAACTATGCGTGAATTAGATTTACTTAGTCTCGAATACCTCTGGCATTCAAATGAATAAACGATACATCTTCTCGGCGTCCACCTGGATTCTATTCCACGTCTCCACTGAGTATCAATGTGCAGTAAATTATAGCGCCTAGACACCCCCAGCCCATGAGAGAAAACATCACCCTAATCTTTAAAAAGACATGTAGTTTATGCCATCTATACCTACCGTTACCAAATAAAAATAATACAGTAAACAATGTAATTTCTTCACTTTGGAAAATTCAATGACGAGAAGGCCAAGTGCTTATCCTGCAGTGTTATGATATCCTGGGGTGGAAAGAAAACTAAAGAATATACAAATTCAGTTCTACCTCACAATTTGAAGGGTATGCCACCCAAAATAATATAAAATTCTGGAAACAAGAGGAACACAAAATGAAGAAGAACAGAAAAAAGAAAGCGCACATGGGCTGCCACAGACAGCCGAACTGATGAAATGATGTTGCATGATTATGTGGCATTCTCAATCATTTGGCATGCTGGATTTCAACGATTCGCCGCGCCACTTGAGCCAAAATGTAAGCTGCCATCTCATCACCATGTGAGAGACACATTAATTTCAGACATTTAGTTGAAAGTTACAGAGAAAGTCAAGGATGAATTCACGGACATTGCGAGTTTTGAATTTAACAACTGATATTGGTCATTGATTTGTGCGTCTCATTCTTAAATGAGCGTAACGTGTCGATGGATTGACAGTGGTTTTGAGCGGAAGCGGTGTATGCTGAATGTGTCGTCTTTCTCGGATAGTCACACAGCAGAGGCCATATTCCTAGGAAATTTCAATAATATTTCCCCTGTAGAATATTTCGATGGATTGGGTGCTTGTTATTTGGAAGACATTGCTGCTAATGCATTAGCTGGTTGTGAACAGACTGAGATAAACCATTTGGGATGTTTCAGTCACATGTTACAGCTTGTTGTCAAGGATGCCATTGTCTCTCAAAGATCTGAACGACATGTTTGCAAATTGTTACAATATTGCTGGTAATTTTTATCACTCCTTTACCTTTGGCCAACTTTTTTATGTTCAAAAAAGGTTCTTCAAATCACAAATCAACTTGATAGTTACATGTAGTATACAACAAACTTAGTAGATCTAGGGCCAAATTCAAGTTTCTTCAAATCAAGACCCTGGGTTCAAATGTCTGCTCCAATTGGGAATACAAATTTTAACTTCGGGCAATATGAGGAAAATCCTTAGCATGACAATAAGCTGCTAATTTGAAACAAAAATCTCTCCTCAATATTTGCATGTATCAGCTTGTATGTGAAAAGGTAAGTTAACCCTTTACCCAAAGTAACGGGGAAACCGGTCAGCGCTATTCACAAAATTCATTCAATTTTCATTATTTTTTTTCATTTGTTGTCTCCAAAACATAGCTTATGGCCCTCATAATAACGAGCTCGTTGTTTGTGACCCCAAAAAATGGGAAAAAAAATTATTTAAGAATTTTATTTCCAAGTGTCGTCTGCCTTTCGTGTTAGATGAAACCGCTGTGTGCAAAGTGTTAGACATCACAAGCAACACAACATTACTCAAATCTGTGATTAAAAAATACCCATTTATTCAGACAAATTTGCAGAAGATGTCACATTGAGAAGTGACAAACGAATGTTCCCAAAGTTATCAGAATTACACAAAACGTTTTATGCACACATATGTGCAGAAAATATGACACTGCGAAACGATAAACAAATTTGTCCAATGTTATCCAATGCAACCGCATGTTATATTATCTGACACACATGGAAATAATTTAATACCTTCGATGCATTTCGAATATTTGATCGGCACGATTAACAACTGTGCATTATTTGAGCAATAACCGGGCACAATCGGATCAATAAAACCCACAGAACGTGTAACAAGATCATGTGAAAGGCTGCCAGTCTTTTTTGATAAAGCCAGTGAATGCTCGCCTTCAAGTTAAGGTATTTAATCGATGCATACTAATAACACTTTGGCCGGCCGCTGATTTGTCGCGGCCTCAGGTGAGAAGGCCGTGGTTACCCGTATGCACCCAACTGCCTCCCTATTGCCACGCTTCTTCTCTCCTCCCAACGTCGAACTGATTGATGACAAAACGTGCCCTGTTCTTCCCAGTCTCTCCAATAAGCATACTAATCCCTTCTTTATACCGCCCACTAACCACACGTCCCTTTTTCTCCCATCGCACTTCCCCATTATTCTCCAAATGAATCTTATTCTGTTAGACTGGTATTTTTGACATTTCCAGGAGAAAGTGTTCCAGGGTCTCCATCGCGCCTAAATTACACATCTGGTGCCCTTTTTCACTGTTTTTTCCAAATTTCCCCCAGTTCCAGGGGCTGCGACTTCTGTTTGAACAGCAGTAACCCCCCCCCCCCCCCCCCCCCCCCCATTCCCAAAGGTGCCATCAAGGTCCTCTTCAAAACCTGGCTTCTCTTTATCACGTATGCCATCAAAAGACCTCTTTGATTTAACACCCTCTCGCCAATTAAGGTTACTATCCTCCACGGCTCTATCTCTGACGATTGTTTTATCCTTGTTGTCCCTACTTCTAAGTCCGAGATCTCCAATGAGTACTTCTCTGTTAATTCCCTCACTTGGTCTATCCACCCTGTCTTTGTATTTGAATTCCAAATATTCTGGAACATTAGTTTACACCATCGGCTGTCGGGGAAATTTACCAAATAGTTAAGTTAATAGAGTTTCAATAAGTCTATCCTATCCTTGATCCTCATCCACCCAAGCTCACCCCTGATTGCTTCTAGTGCTTCGGCATTGCTCGACCCCATTATCCATCGGCCTGCATCGTTCTGCAGGGTTTCTTTAAAGCCGTTTGATTTAGAGGTAACACTCCGTACCATATGCTATACTTGGTACACCCACCATTTCCCACATGGTTTTCCCCCACGAAAACCTTATTGAAACTGTTTCTCCCTATGAGTTTCATTTGGTTAAGGATTCGCATCCCCTTCTCGGTCAGTTTATTCGGGTGGTTTCGGTAGATGCCTCGTCCCGTAATATTTATATTTACCCCTAAATACTCGTAGTTACCTGTCTCTCCTACCCTAAGAAATTTGCTGCTACCTTCCGGAATACGGAAGTCCCCCACTCTCCACCTTCGAGTAGGTTCTACTTTACGGCCCACGGTTATAACTTTGCCTTTGTTTTCATTTGATTCGAGTCCCCATTGATTCCCATAATCTCCCAACAATTGCCAGCATTTTTGATAGCCCCTCTTCGCATTCTGGCACTAGCACCATGTCGTCTGCGAAAAATAAGACCTGGGAGCTTCAAGTCCCCAACTGCTACCCCTTCGTCGCTATGCAGGAGTTCATCTCCCAAATCTTTGATGTGCAATGCAAAAAGAATTGGCGAAAGGATACACCACTGTTTTAGGCTTTATCTCCATAGGCACACGTTTTGGTACGTTACTCAGACTAAGTTCACTGTGTACATCTTTATGTAATGCTTTCAGAATTCCAACAATGTCGCCCCACAAGCCCAGGGCCTCCCTCAAGTATTGGACACATACCCTCCCTCTATACTCTATCGAATGCTTTTTTAACATCGAAAAAGGCCATAGACATTTTTTTTCTTTCTGGCTTTCGCAAATTCATTTGGGATAGCGTGAAATGATGGTCAGTGACTCTCCTTCCCTTCCTCACGCTGGTCATCCTGTAAAACCTGCATCGGGCAAATACAATGTAAAACCAGGTACGGGGCAGCCCTTTGACGATAGGCGAGTCTCTTGTACATGAAATTGTGTGATTAATACGTCTTTCTCTGAAAAAATTTCGAGTAAACACTTTTGACTGATGAATTCAGCATCCACAGCATCTCAATAGATTGTTGAGGAAGGTTCCATTTTGGTTACAAAGCTCAATGGATGGTGATAATAAGTATTCTTTATCCCAATGCTGTGTGTTTTCGCTACGAAATAGAGCAGTGTGTCATGGATTTAGACAACTGGACAGCGCTCCATTCATAAATACATTTTAGGAAACTAAATCTTACTTGTGCCGTATTTAAGTAAGAACATACCTTCGGTTTTTTGTGACACCCCCCCCCCCCCTCCCCCCCCCCCCCCCCCGCTGTTTTTGTAAAACCCGTGACGGACACGACACAGCCCTATACTTGGTTTGCTGCATGCCCGTTTCGGGGATTACTATATAATTTCCTGCGATATATGGTCAGAAAAAACGTCTTTTCGGGTAACTAGTTTGGGATTTTGGTTGCTTCCTTTCGAAACTCGCATAATCACACCTGGAACTTAATTAAACACCCCCTGAAATGTTTCATGACAGCGAAGTTGCTGTTACTTATTATTATGTTTTAATGATTGCTATGTCTTGCAGTACATTTCATCTAGTGAAACATTTTGTTTTCTGGTTGATAGCGTACCCCAAACACATCCCCTCGTCCACGTGAAGCATGCTTCCCACGAATGTCACAAAAAACACTCTCAACCACATGCAATATCTGGGTATAAAACAAGACAATTTGTCACTTCTTTTACCAATAAATGTTGACATGGCAAGGAGGAGACTGTCAGGAGCACTAAGATGGCAAGTCGTTGGCATGCCTGCAACAGGCATGTCATTCAAAGCTATTTTAAGGCAACTTGGCTACAGTCATTCTGTCATCAGCAGACTTGTCCGAAAACATCAACAAACCAACGATGTTAAGGATCGATCAAGGACTGGAGAACCCCAAAAGATCTCACCTCGGGAAGATCGGAGCCTAGCTCGCCTCGTTAGGCGTGAACCGTTTGCTTTAAATGGGGTTTTGAAACGCCTTTGGCTCCCCAACAGGAGTTTGTGCAACAGAATTGTCCGAAACGTCTCAAAACACTTGTTATAAAGTCCAGAAGGGTCATCAAGCATCCAGCTCTGTCCGATTAGCATCAGAGACGACGTTTGGAGTGGTGTATGGCACGACAACATTGGAATCTCAGGACGTGGATGAGAGTCCATTGGTCAGACGAGAGTAGGTTCCTGCGTCACGTCACAGATGGTCGCATGAGAGTGTGGAGGCATAAAAATACTGCTTACGTGCCCAGGAACATCAGACCTACTGTTCCTTATGGTGGAGGGTCAGAAATGCTCTGGGGATGCCTCTCTCTCAAGATTGTAAACTTGATATGGTGACTGTATGTGGGAATCGCAATGGTCATCAGTACATCCGGGACATTCTCAATCCGGTTGTCGTGCTTCATTTTGACAACCACCCGTTGGCTACTCGCCCTGTATTCACGGACGTCAATGCAAGGCCACATCGTTCCCATGTTGTAAGAGCATTCCTTCAGAACAACGCTATGGCAACACTGCCTTGGCCTGCAGTGAGCCACGATATGAATCCCTTAGAACACATCTCGGACTTTCTTGGACTTCGTGTGCAAACAAGGGATCCGCCTGCACAGAATTTTGCCGATTTGGAAGCTGCATTGCATGAGGAGTGACAGCAGTTGCCTTTGGACAGAATCAGAAGGCTCACTGGTAGCATTAGAACGAGGGTTCAGGTTGTCATCCGGGCACGTGAGGGATACACTAGCTACGGACGTCAGACACTGCTATTGTGTTCAGGAGATCACAAGTTGCATTTTCTGTCAGTAATTACAGGCTTTGTTTCATCATGGACCGTTCCAGCACCATACTTGTCAAGAGAACATGTTTCCTTCAAAAACATTATTGACAGATATGTGTAATTAGCGCCATTTAAATACTGCATATTTTCATCATTGTGTTGTGTTTCATTTCTCAATAGACCATTCTTTCCGCAAACAATCACTTTTGGTCATCGGAAAGATAACATGAAAGTAATGCCAGTTTCTATTAACACCACTGCGAAAAAACAGGGGGTGCTTAATTAAGTTCCAGGTGTATAGATTATTATCAAAGACACACTGGTCCATAATTGTCAGTTTATAACCAATTAAAGTAGAAAACTAAAACTCGATGCGGGCGTTACTGACGCCCACAGTGGAGTTTTACTGCCCAAAGCGGATATTTTGGGATGACCAGCGTGTTCCTCAAACCATTCTGAATCTCTCCTAAAAAAATCCTCCGCCTCGATCACCTCCTCTAATCTCCCATCCAGGACTTTACAGAAAACTTTTCGAACTCTGCTATTGAAAGAAATTCCCGGATCATTATCCAAAACGTCCTTTCCCCCCTTTTTGTGTATAAATGTAACCTTGCTTTCTCTCCACTCTTTTGGGATCTTTTGTTTTCTATGGCTAAATTTAATAGGGCCGTTAGAGTTCCTCTATCCATTTTTAGGAACTCGTTAGGAATTTCGTCCACCCCTCGCGCTTTTTCGTTCCTTAATTTTGAGAGCACTTTTCGTACCTCCTCGGCTTTAATTTCGCTGCACACGAGGTTCGATAAATTTTCCTCAATCTGGCACTCCGGTGGGTTCCCCGTGCCCCATCGCTTATCGTTTACCTTTTCCCATTGCTTGACTAGTTCCGATACGATTTCGTCTTGATTGTCTGTATTTCTGCCATCTACTTTAATACTATGTGGGTTACTTCCTTTATTTCGTTTATTCACCCATTTCCAAAATACGCTTGAACTCGACACCCCCTGTCATTCTTTGTCGTCCTAATATGACCGCTATTTCGCACTTTCCGATTATCGACTTTAATCTTATTTACTTTATTTTGTGCTTGTTGGTATTCTTCCTTTGGTACCCTAGCCTCGTTGCTTTCCGCCCCTTGAGTTTTCCACTCCTCCTGTACGGAGCACATTTAACTTTTCTGCCCTTTTTCTTTTTTCCTTTTTTCTGGGGGGGGGGGGGGGGGGGGGGGCTCAGTAGGTAGAGATGCAGGCTGCAAGCCGAGACGTCCTCGGTTCGAATCTCACCTGCGGCGACCGCGTTGTGTTCTTGGATAAGACACTTAATCCCGAATGCCCACGTGGGGACACGATGGTTTTGTGAACTAAGACGTACTGCACCTCGATGGCGCACTTGTCTTCAACCAATGCTAACCATGCTTATATGGAGTTAGTACGCTGGGGAGTCTGACATGTACTGCACGTCGATGGCGCACTTGTCTTCAACCAATGCTAACCCTGCTTGTGTGGAGTAAGTACGTTGGGGAGTCTGTCATTTGCTCGCCGTTGCTCGGTGGTTCTCTCCGTGTACTGTACTCCGCCTTCCTACACCCATAAAACTGTCCGACACGAGGTGGCTATCGAAAGTGTCGTTAAACCCCAATAAATAAATAAATAAATATAAATACATTTGGCCTTTTTCAATTCTTCATTCACTCTGTACCCAAATTCCCGTGTTGGCACCCTAAAATTCCCTACACTTTCCTTCTCTGCCTCCTCTAGGCCCACAACTATGGCATCTGTCATTTTATGGACATTGGCCTCCCTGTGTACATTCGGAAGCTTTGGTTTCAATTTTTCCTCGAACTTCTCACCGTCAACATCCTTTCTCTGAGTTTCCAAATTTCCTAACAGCTTCCTTTGCTTCTTACTAGGTTTTTGCCCCTGATCGTCACTGTAATCAAATGCAATCATGTTCATACGAATGCTATTTGAAACAGAAGGATACTTTTGCATAACAGAAATTGTGGTTTTGTCAAATGCTCAACTTTTTTCCCATATCCATGGCTTATTGTACCTTTAAAAATCATCTTCTTCATACCCACCTCTTAGAATCTTTTAATATTTGATATGCAGCATCCATAGAGGGTTCATAATCAAGTTTGGGAGTTCATCTTTTAACTTAGTGCAGCACCGGTATGAGGAAAATTCCTGGAAGATCTTCTTCAGATTCACGGGGCAAAATCTTGGGTTAATAGTCCACTCGGCCCCAAACCTACTCGTCCCACCCAAACGTACGAAATGAGACAGGGTTTCATCTGCCCTCTTTGGGAAAGGGTCCGTGACCTATGCCATTTGGGAAAATGTCTATCATGGGGTCTCCAAATGGGAATTTGTTTTTGATGGTAAAGTAACATACACAGGCTAAGGACTTTTACATTCGAATTGAAGAAGGAACATTAAGACCGATACCCGAGCAGCTGCATGTATACAAGTCAGTTTTGTAACAAACAGCCACGTGGAATCAAAAGTGTATTTAGTCTCCATTAAACTGTTATAATACTATTAACCCTTTACCCAACGTAACGCCCAAAACCGGCCAGCGCTATTCATGAAAATCGCCAATTAATTTTCATTATTTTTTCATTTTTTGTCTCAAAAACATAGGTTATGACCCCTCGTTGGAACGAGCTCGTTGAGCTCGTTCCAACGAGGGGTCATAACCTATGTTTTTGAGACAAAAATTGAAAAACAATAGTCATTCAAGAATTTTTTTTGCAAGTGTCGTCTGCTTTTCATGTTAGGTAAAGGGTTAAAGAAGAATTTGTCATTTGCCGGCTTTGAATCCAGACGCTTTCTAATTTAATGCCCAATTGGTGTCCTGAACTGGATGGTCATAAGACCTCAGAAAACCTATGGTTTTCTGAAGCTTTATAACCTCCCAGTTCAGGACACCAATTGTGCATAATGTTTTTGTTTGAGTGGGTAGGTACTGATTCAGAAATTTGGGATTGGCATTTTGGAAAATTATGCCTAAATGCCATTTGGAAAGATTCACATATTCAGACCCCCCAAAAATCCCTGTGAGGGTCAACTCGGCCCAATCGAAGAGTCCGATCGGCTCAACATGGTGGTCCAGTCGTCCCATGTCAACATTCTATTCAGCCCCGCTACAAATAATTATGATACACGTTGATGTGGGCGGGATAACATATGATTTTTAGTTCATCTGACTGAAAGTCAGAGGAGCTTAAATGATCACTTTCTGTCCGTCGTCCGTCCGTCGTCCATCTGACGTGAACTTTCCATTATCGACTTCTCCCCATTAACCACTGGACCAAATTGAACCAAATTTGATATACATATTCCTTATCATATGCCAATTCAGGTTTGTTCAAATAAAGTTGCAATACCCACGGGGGTAAAAAAAATAATTATTGATGATCCAATGGATGGAATAAGTTTATATTTGACATTCCACCTGCCTTTGAGGCAAACACTATAAATTCTTAAAAGGCATATTTTAGGTCTGAGAGAGGCAAAACATGGGTATAAACGAACACTAATAAATAAATAAATAAATAAATAAATAAATAAATAAATAAATAAATAATATTTGTAATTACTTTTTGTATTGCATTGAATTAATACATGATGGAAAACGGAGAGGGAAGGAAAAAACACGTCCAATGACGCTCTTCCCTCTTTCGTTTTTCACACTATGGAGGGTCCCGCGATTTGTCTTTTCCGCGAAGGAAAACTCGCCTGGCTTCGCTCTCCCAAAGCGCAATCACCTCCGGAGTAATGAATGAAAGATCATCTCTGACTTATATCGCCACGAAAATCGTCTTTCGATAAAGATATCTCCATTGAAATTATCAGACGGGCGAGGAAGGTCAAATTAAGAAGCAAGTATTGTCGAGAAAACACCTATGACATCAGTAGAAAAAAAAATACTTCTGTTAAAAGTTACTATCGGAAACTTGCCTTTTTATGGCATCCTTATGGGAGGAACTACGTCACAGATAATCTGTCATTAAGAATATTTATCAGTATCACTATCACACCTATCAATCTATGACATCAGTAGAAAAAAAAATACTTCTGTTAAAAGTTACAAACGGAAACTTGCCTTTTTATGGCCATAAAGTGGGAGGAACTACGTCACAGATAATCTGTCATTAAGAATGTTTATCAGTATCACACCTATCAATGCTAAATAAGTGTCCACTTTGGCTCTTTGTTTAGCAAGCGTGTTTTTACAGTAATGTGAGAGTGTTTGTTTTCCCGGAATAAAATTGGCAAGTCTCTTGAAAGACAGTACAGCCGTCGTGGATTGTTCGTAATCCACACGTGGGCAGTGATGTCCACGCATGCGTTTACCAAGTAATAAAAAATCATCATCAACAAAATTTTAATTAATGAACACCGGGCAGGCTTGGCAATTTCAGGAGAGCGATTTTTTAGCTCTCCTTACTGCCCCCCTGAAAGAATTAAGGAGAGCGAAAAATTGCCCTCCTAAATATTTTGGTCTGGGATGATTGAGATTACATGTATTATGCTCACATTAAATTTTTGTTGTAAAGCAAAAATGTAATTTAACTTCGAAGTCACATAACATCACGTAATTTCATTTTGAAAGTGGTTTAGTGGTAAAAGGTAATGGCTGCAACCATACCCAAACACAGTTGCAATCATTTGAAGCAAAATGGGTCACAGCAATATTTTTTTCTATCAGTTTCAAGTTCAACAACTGACATCACAGTTTGAGGAGTAATTATTCAAGGAATATTGGCACTATAATATACTACCATTACTACTATCCTGTCACTTGAAGCACTTGCACCAGGATGTGATTGTAGATTCAAGCAGACGTGTTGTCCAAGAAAGTCATACGCCTACCACTACCACCTTCAACCCCCTTGGGGGTTGAAGGTGGTAGTGGTAGGCGTATGACTTTCTTGGACAACAGGTCTGGGTACACACACAGGTCTTGTCAAGTGTGTGTTCGGTTGTTGAGTGAGACATCTAGATGTCTAAGAGATTTCGCTTTGCCTTAGTAAAGTTAATAAAATCACTGATGTAGTCTGTTGGTTTCAGTTTCAATGAGTTCGTTCAACTGGATACTTAAAATGCTGTGTAAAGCTAATTGCTCTCCTAAGCTGATTGAGGAGAGCGATTCTTTGCCCTCCTGCATTTTTCAGAATGCCAGGCCTGACCGGGTTGTACCCGGTGCTTCATTAATTGAATTTTTGATGATAATTCCTATAATTAGAGTTCGGAGTCTTATATTATTGCCTCGATGGAAATATTGCCCACCCGTGGAAAGTGACCAGTCCATTGCGGCTGTACTTTATGAACAGAAAAATGATACAGAATATCAAAAGATGGTGAAAGTGCCGTTTCCTTATTTTTAAATGAGTTTCAACAGAGAATAAGAGTCAAACTTTCATACTAAGTGGAGGAAAAATGTAAAAAAAACAGCTTCTGTATTTTTATACTACTCTACAGGTAAATGATGCGCACGTCGTGATTCAACTTCGCTAACAATTCGATATTTCAATATTTATATGAAATTCCCAAACAATTTGTGTTAAATTTACCGACAGCTTTAGAAAATTGGAGGGAGCTAACTTTCCTGTACATCTCTTCCAATGACGAAAATTGTCAATTATTTTCTGGAGGATCCGGTCGTTGGCCTGGGATGCTAAAGCTTGTCGGGATGTGAAACGCTACCGCCGTCTGATGGGATGTGTCGGACACGAGTGTATCCTGAGATGTTCCGTAATCTGCGATAGGACACTTACCATCGCGATGGCGATTTGTTTTCTATCCATTACGTTGCGCGAAGAAAAAATATTTGCGTTTCGACCCGTTCGACGGGAGATGTATCCGTTGAGGGCATCTTGTGTCCTCGAGAAATGGAACGATTTGAAAGATTCCGGAGGCATGAAAAATACGTTCAGTAGTATCGTTAGACCTTCGATGATCTATCCCGCATAGGAAACGTACATCTTTTCATGGTATCTCTTGGTACACGGTGGTATCTAAAAATGTTATCTTTTCATTTTGGGTGTGCATCTTCGTATCTAAGATAGGTATTTTCCATACCACAGAACAGAACTCTCTCTCGTACCAGGGGTATGATAGATATACTCTTTTCATGGTATCTCTCGGCTCCCAGGGGTATCGGCTAGAACTGTCTTTTTCACACTGTTTTTTTCACCACAAGTCTGGCGGAATTCACGTTATAGTATCGTAACAGCTGCAAGCTTCTTTCGAATAGATAGATTCGGATTTAATGTATAACCACGTTTAGGGTTTATTTGGATCACGTTCAGATTGTGTATTTCACGATAATTAGGTACTGCTTATGCGAAGCAACGAATACGAGTCGACACTAGGGGCGTAGCTAGGATTTCCTATTGAGGGTGGGGGCTATATATATATATATTTTTTTTTGGGGGGGGGGGGGTGCCAGGTCGATATATGCCATAGACATATCCGAAGGCCGTAGTCCTGAGGTGGGGGTTAGTATTAGTGTCCAACCGATTACCAAAAATGGTCGCTGACCGATTACCGGTTATTTGAGCCCACAATCGGCCGATTCTGATGCCGATTCCGATTGTAATACCGTGCACAACAAGACAAGTCGAGGCTCGAATGAACTACATTAAACTGAACATTTTTCAAAGTGTTAAACTTCTTTGACTGGGGTCCAAGTAAAATTACTAGTCGCGCACACTTGGGCGGTAAACGTGGCTCTGAGAGCCACGTTTATCGCCCAAGTGCGCGCGACTGGTAATTTTACTGCGACCTGAGTCAATGGAGTACATCCTTCAATTTTTCCGATATGAACTGGCGATTGCTGCAAGTGTGCTCAGTTGTAAGCTTTAAAATCGTTGAACACGTATATCCCGTAAACGGTCTTGTAGAGAGATTAGGAATACACATTGTGGTTGTTTCTCAACTTTATTGAATGGTATCATCGACATCATTTTACATTAACAATTGAACAATTGCAGAAGATAATAAAAAGCGATTCAGAAAAATCACAAATTGCTTGGCAACAATCGGTTGAACCGATGTTCCAGGAGCCGTTGCCGTTGTCATCCGATTGCCCATAATCGGCCGATTGTGGTGGCCGGTTCCGATCATCGGTTGAACACTAGTTAGTATGGCCCTCCCATTATCCCATTAGTGGGAGTTCGGGGGCTCCCCGATCCCCCGCCAATGAGAGGGTCATACCCACCCCACCTCAGGCCAACAATATCCCTCTCCCAGTGGGGCGCTTCCCCGAGGAAATTTTGAAAATTCAATGTCCTGATACTGAATCTGGGATCCTGTGGTGCTTTAATTTTCCCATTTTGAGGGGGTCCGCTGTAATCTTTAGGGGAAGGCATGGCCCCCTAGCCTCCCACCCACCTTTGGCTACGACACTGGTCGTCACCGAATATGACATTTCAGAAAATTCTAAATGGCCGACCACCTAAAATTAACAATATAAGATTACAAAGTCAGTACTCCTCGAAAATGACCGATGGCTCAGAGAACAAGTGACTGGGTGACACACCCATATCTCCGGGAGAAAAATTATAATAGTTAAAATCATGGATGTTTATATAAAATGAGAGTCTTTAAGTCAACGCTTGGGAGAACATTTCCGCTACATTCACTGGTACTTCCGGTGAAAGTACAACAAAATGCTGTGGTTAAAACTATAGTTTTGCAATGAATGCCCAAAAATATTTCATGCTTTGTTCAGCTTTGGTATTAATTGTGGGTGGTTGACTGATGTCTATCTGTCCATGGTTATGATTTTTCGTGGAACATGTACAACCCTTGAAGAGCCGAGATGAATTGGGTGGTCCACAAACTTAAACGTTACTCTAATAATATAAGCCTAGAACAAACAGACTTTGAATACCACTGTAGTCTTCTCAACAAGTTTAACTTGCCCGAAACCTGAATTGTAGAGTCGAATCCGTATCTTTCATGTTTCGAACGAGGCTCACACAACACCATTCAGCATATCATAGGGTGGTGCCCTAGCCAGTGTTCTTTTTTTTTTTGGGGGGGGGGGATGTTTGAAAGGCCGTTGTATGGGATTTTGAGGGCTTCTCCTAGTCCTAACTGGGGCCCTTCGGTCGTTGCCCTCTCCTTCCACTTCCTTGAAGGGCATTGGATGAGGGTCAACGACTGGAGGCTCCTAGTTAGGACTAGCCCCACCCCACGAAACAATTTTACAAAATTTAGTACTCTAAGGCCGAATCTGAGGCATTTGTAGCGTGTGCAGTCCCAAAATTGGAGACCATTTTGGGGCTCTATTTCCCTTGAAAGTTGCATTGGGCCAATTTTTGGGGAGCGAAAAGTTTAGGGTGGCCAATCCCCTCCCCCGGTCCTACAACACTGGATTCTAAAATCAGAAAGGTGGATAACAATTTACAAAGTGAAATAAGATATTTTGTTAATACGTGCCCCCTGATTTTAGACTTTTTGTTTGGGTTACATTTTTTCTCTCTTCACCTGAAAAGTAGGATCTTAATCTAAACTTCTGTGTGAAGTTGCATTGGGCCAATGTTTTTTGAGGAAGCGAACATTTTAGGGGGTGGGGGGGGGGGGGGCGGTCAAGACTCCCAAGTAAGTTCTATGGTACTAAGAAAGCCAAGTAGAATAACTAGAAAATAAATGGATGGACACATCAGCCTGGATAATAATAAGAGCGTTGTTGAAACTCATTTGTTCTCTATTTTCAAATATTTTGAACAGTATTCAACAACGTTGGCCAAAAAAGTGAGGGTCATAATAATGGTATTCCACTCCCAGCATCGTATTCCACTCTCAGCGATGACGGTCTATCTTTTTTTTTTTATCAACAAATCGGTTGAGATGAATCAATTAAAAAGGTTGATTTAGGAAAACAAATGAGGAGAAAATAAAATAAATACAAAAGTTCACTGCTCGGATTCGAGTACGATTTTATCTTCTCGTGGACCGCGCGGCTAACGCCTCATGAAATAATCATCCGCGCGCCCCACTTGAGCAGTGAACTATTGTGTATTTATTCGACTACAAACCCAAATCAGAAGCTTAACACCATGCCAAAAGTTCAGATCGAGAAAAGAAATTGTTTCTTAATGCCCTTTCGTATTTTGTGCATGACTTGCATGGTGGCCAGTGTATTGAAGACTAAATATAAATATCTGACATAATTTTTACCGTAAAGCAAATTTCCAAGATTTTTGGTATCTCTAGTTTTACCTGGTCATGTTTGGCTTCGCGTGTATTTGTCGGGAGGTGTGTGCGAGTGAGCGCGTGTGTATGTGTTTGCGAGGAGCGAGGCGTGTGATCGAGTTGATCTCATCGACACCAGGTAAACCCTCCTTTGGGCGCGATCTCATGAGTGTTAATAACATCACATAGTTACCCATGTCCATCTATTAGTACTTATTGTTGTCCCTACCCCCGTGTTCGGCGAGGGGGCCTACATCAACCGAGTCCACCGCCAGGTTATTCCGCCTCCTCCCTCCCTCCTAATCTCCCAGCATGAAAAAAACTGTTTCATAATTCCCCCATTGGCGCTTTCTCGATCCCCAACAATAATACTGACCATTTCCCTCATGTCATTCCCCATCCACTTATCCCTCATGCTTCATCCAATTTTCCATTAGTTTCTCAAGGAGTCTAGCACCAGTAGACAAATATTTGAGGCATTCTAAAATGAACCATTCCAGGGTTTCTTTTACTCCTTAATTTCACAGCTGGCACACTCTTTCCTCGTTTTTCTCAAGCCCCCCCCCCCCTTCATTAACCTGGATCTCACATTGAACAACAACCCCCCCCCAAAGATCCATCTAGGTACTCCTCAAAAGCTGGCGTCTAAAGAGTTCTTTGCCCTAACTCCAGCTAGTTCGCCAGTTTCTTTTACGGTCCTCAGAACCCTCTCCCTGATAAAGCTGCTTCAGTCTCCCTTCCAGATGTTTAGTCTCAATAGAGTAATGTTCCATTGGCTCCCTCACCTGCCTTATCAATCCTGTCTGAATGTTTGAGATCCAAACATGTTTGAACATCGTTTTACACCATTTTTTGTCTGGAAGGTTTACCTACGGTGGCTGATTTAGGCCACCCTCATACTTTTTATATCTCGGGATCTCGAGATAATATCTCAAGATCCCAAGATAATATCTCAAGATCTCGAGATAATATCTCGAGATCTCGAGAAACTATGTCGAGATCTCGAGAAAATATCTCAAGATCTTAAGATAATATCTCAAAATCTCGAGACACTATCTCAAGATAATATTTCAAGCGCTCGAGATAATATCTCAAGATCTCGAGATAATATCTCAAGATCAGATAATATCTCGAGATCTCGAGATAAGCATATATAATCGGTGTCACTCTTCGATCATTAGCATGAATTCACTCCTGTCACTCAAACTGTTTTTGTGTGGAAACAATGTTAGTTCCGCCCATCCTGCCATGGTTGGGGTTCACAGGAGGGGGGGGGGGGATTCTATTCGCCTCTTGGGCTCAGGGTGATGGGTTTCAATTTGGGTGTGTAATTGTGAGAATGAGGTATTGACCATAAATTCACCGTTTTGTCTAGCATCTGCAGCCTTGTACTGGGCAAGCCCTTTTCCAACACTGACGTTGGTAGTACGTGAGGTCCTTAATCACTCGTTCGGAAACAGTATCCGCAGGGGGTAACAAGTTACACCTAACCCAGACTTCTTTTCAAACCAACGAGAGGAAAGGGAATCCTAGGGTAGGTTTATAGCTGTCGCTGGTGTAGGGTTATTATACAGAGGGTAGCGCCGTCGATTTGCTCGGTCAAAATTGACGCCGGAATGGGGTTAAACGTATGCTGTACGACGGGTCCGTGGAATAACAGCGTGTCAGAGACGATCTGTCTCAGTCAACAAAGTGGAAAGTATGTGAAAAATCCACCAAGGGAGTGGGTGATTCATTTCACTGTGGGGATGAAACCTTTCAGCGTGGAGCTGGGGGGGGGGGGGGGGGGGGCTATTTGGTATTTACTCGTCTGTGTCTTGTAAAGTAGTGAGTAAACTTTGTGAGTTGTGGTAAAAATCACTCCATTCAACGTGGAACTGGAAGGAAGGGTCATGTGTTGACACTTTGGGATTGGAGTGGGAACAAGGCACCTGCAAATGCAAGCTCGGATGACGGGACTCGGTTTATATTAGTGCTGGTCTGAGATTTGGCGTGCTCTCATAACTAATACGCAACAAGGTGATTGGTTGATAAGTTATTCGCTTCTCTGGGTGACAGGAGTGGATTCGTGTAATTGTCATGGGGGGGGGGGGGGGGGCACGAATATGTTGCAGTCGGAAAATTTGCGACAAGTAAATAAACAATTTGAGTGAAAGGGGTGAATTCATGCTAATGATCAAAGGGTGACACCGGTTATCTCGAGATCTTGAGATATTATCTCGAGATCTTGAGATATTATCTCGAGATCTTGAGATATTATCTCGAGATCTTGAAATAGTTTCTCGAGATCTTGAGATTATTATCTCGAGATCTTGAGATAGTATCACGAGATCTTGAGATATTATCTCGAGATCTTGAGATATTTTCTCGAGATCTCGACATAGTTTCTCGAGATCTCGAGATATTATCTCGAGATCTTGAGATATTATCTCGAGATCTTGAGATATTATCTGGAGATCCTGAGATATTATCTCGAGATCTCGAGATAACAAAAGTATTGAGGGTGGCCTAAATCATCTACCGTATTTACCGGGTAATTCAAGTAGCATAATTTCTCCATATCTAGTCTATCATTAACCGACAATACATCCACCCAAGTTCCCAACTGACTGTTTCCAGTGCCATGCACGTGGCAAACGTCTGCCATCATTGTGAAGAACGCGGAATGCTGAAAAAGCACTATTCTCTCCCGAGTGCAAAAGGGTCTCCCACATACACATGCTTATCTGACAAAGTAATTTTCCTCTGACAACTCCCACCTGCGCTCCAGACATTCAAGGTCTTATCTTATATTTACTCAGTGGTATTGGTAAGAGGTGAACAATTATCACACTGTTATGACTTTCCAATATAATAAGCCCTCTCTCTCTGGTGTGTACTCTAATGTCTTAGACCATTGATGGTATTGATCCATAAGCTTCAGCAGATGATTATCAAATATTATTTTGAACAACAAACTTACCACGACAGGGTCCACATCTCACGTAAGATCACAAATTAACTCTCTGTAAAATGATGTTAAAATGGCAAACTTTCAGCAGCAAATGTTTCTCATAACGCAATTTTACATGTAACCAAACATACCTTGTTTTGGCAGAGCTCAGTGAGCTCTGTCAAACAAGATACAATTACATAAATTTATAGTTAAATAAGAGAAAAAAGGTGATTGGGGAAAATTCTGTTGCACTATAAGAGGTACATGTAGGGGTTAACGACAGTAGCCACATTTGCTTACTGTAGTCCAGCCCTTTAGGGGCAGTCATTCGTGGAGGTGATTTTGACAAGAATAAGAAAAAAATCTGACACTGTATCAGTTGATGTCAGGCCATTCACAGTGCTTTTGTTCAGATGCTTGAGATCATCCATGGTTGGATCACATGTAGTGATATTTGATTACAATGTCGAAAATAGAGTTCAACCGATGATCGGAACCGGCCACCACAATCGGCCGATTATGGGCAATCGGATGACAACGGCAACGGCTGCTGGAACATCGATTCAACCGATTGTTGCCAAGCAATTTGTGATTTTTCTGAATCGCATTTTATTATCTTCTGCAATTGTTCAATTGTTAATGTAAAATGATGTCGATGATACCATTCAGTAAAGTTGAGAAACAACCACAATGTGTATTCTAAATCTTTCTAGAAGCCCCTTTACGGGATATACGTGTTAAACGAATGTAAAGCTTACAACTGAGCACACTTGCAGCAATCGCCAGTTCATACCGGAAAAGTGAAGGATGCACTCCATTGACTCAGGTCGCAGTAAAATTACCAGTCGCGCGCACTTGGGCGGTAAACGTGGCTCTGAGAGCCACGTTTACCGCCCAAGTGTGTGCGACTGGTAATTGTACTGGGACCCCAGCCAACGAAGTTTAACACTTTGAAAAATGTTCAGTTTAATGTAGTTCTTTCGAGCCTCGACTTGTCTTGTAGTGCACGGTATTACAATCGGAATCGGCATCAGAATCGGCCGATTGTGGGCTCAAATAACCGGTAATCGGTCAGCGACCATTTTTGGTAATCGGTTGGACACTAGTCGAAAATAATTAAAGACGATCGTAATACAGTGAAATCCTAGTAATTGAATCGCTACTTTGCTTTGTGAGAATTATTCTATTAACAGGGGTATTCAATTTGTGGGGAAATAGTCCTATATTCTAGAGACAATCTGCGCATTTGTTCTACAATATCTTATTTGACAGTGCTCATGGAGCACAGTAAGACAAGATGTACCCAGAACGACACGCGCGTGTGAATGAGTTAATCAATATGGCACGAGTGCCAGCGCGGAAGGATATTATTATTTATTGGTGTTTAAGGTCACATGCTTATGCACAATGGCTAATCGTGACCGTGACAGTTTTATGGGTGGAGGAAGCCGGAGTACCCGGAGAGAACCACTGAGCAACGACGAGCAGCTGTCAGCTCTCCAACATCGTAACTCTGAACTCTGCACCGCAGCACAGGCAGGGTTAGATTGGTTGAAGACATGCGCGCCATCGACGTGCAGTACGCCTCAGTACACAGCGTCCTCGTGCCCCCATGTAGGCAATCGGGGTGAAGTGTCTTGCCCAAGGACACAACGCGGTTGCCGCAGGTGGGATTCGAACCGAGGACCACTCGGCTTGCAGCCTGCACCTCTACCAACTGAGCCACCGCGCCCCCATGCGCGGAAGGATAAAACGAGAGGTCGCAGGCCTCGGGTTTTATCCTTTCGCGATGGCACAAGTTCCATATTGATTAACCCATTCACACGCGTGTGTCGTTCTGTGTTTATTACATGCCTTTACGTCTATAAAAGCAATTATTAGAAGGACACTCAGCAATTCATTTGACAACAGTCAACACAAAGAACACATTTTATCGCCAACCAAATTTGCGAGGGGAACCCGTGTTATTATTTTTAGCTATTGCTAGCGATTCGAATTGTAACTGCGGAGCACGATTTGTAGAAAATTCCAGTGAAATTTCGCTTCTATTTAAAAATAGTCCGTCAACGATTTCCGTTCCGGACATGGGGATTTCATAGAACAGGCGTGTAGTAAAATATATATTAGATTAAATGCTGTATTGGATGTACTGAGGCCAAATATGTCAATAAGCAAGAATTCGGAGATTGTAGGGGTAATTTCTTGACATATCACAAGACTTGTTTATTCAATTAACAGGAGTTTATTCCATTACCTATATTCAATGAACAGGTTAAATTTGTGGTGAAGGTATAGTAAATAGTTTTGTGTTTGTAAGTTATATTCAATTAACTGAGTTGGTCAATTAAGAGATATCCATCTAAGTAGACATAGCTGTAGTGGCTTCGGTTTTATGATGTTAAGTGACTTTCCAGCAGAGAGAAAAAAAAGATTCTTATCATTTCGAGAACCATTACGTATTATTTACCACAGTAATCACGAATTGTGATCTCTGCTTGTCCAAGCAATAATTATAAAAAAACGAATGACCAATGAATACAATTGTTTTTCTGATGTATTCGTGTGTACTACAAGAATGTCCATTTCTAAAAACAATATTTTGGCATAGGGCAGCAATCTTGTAGTTTTGGGGATTTTTGCGCGTCAAAGCAATAATTTGAAAAACGAATGACCAATCGATCGACTTTTTCAGCTGCATTCCTGTGTCGACTGTGGGAAGGTTCCTTTCGATAAGCAGCATTCTGACATATCTACCATAGTCACCATGGCAGCCATCTTGGATTTTTGTGATTTTTGTTTGTGCGACCGTGAAGTAACTTGAAAAATAAATGCTCGACGACGAATCCATTTTTTACCTAGCGCATTATTATAACTATTGTCTGTAGTTCCTTTCGATAATCGGTATTCTGACATATTCAAGATAACCACCATGTCAGCCATCTTGTATTTTCTGTTATTTTTTGCTTCTCCTAGTAATATCTTACCAATGGGTCCAATTTGTATGGTGCGTCTCTGCTGTTGCCTACAATAGGGTTTGTTTTTATAATCATCATTCTGACGTTTTCCACATGGCAGCCGTGGATTTTTTATGTTTATTGCTTGTCCGTGCAAAAACTTTAAGATCAAATGACCCACGAATTTCTTTTTTTCTCACAGTAAAGAGGGTTGTATTTGAAATGTCTGACGTATATTTTGCGGTGCTTTTGTTTATAAATACGATCGGATCGAAGTTTTGTTTAAAAATACGATTGACATGTTTCGGCAAAAAGGGACGTTCAACGAAGATCTCTGTGATTCCCTATCACCTTGGACCAATTTTATTTACCTTATAGTATCCCTGTCTGCCACCTGTTAACTTTTTCATTTTCGAGATCTGTTCTTTACTTTTTCCACTTGCTCTTCTGGGTTCGCTTCCTTGTCTCTTTCTTTCTTTTTTCCCTCTTTTTGCTTTATCTATCGGTTTCGCAGCCTCTTCTTTTCTTCAATAATTGTTTCGTGTTCTCTGATTTTCTTCATTTATCATCCTGCAAGCCTTCATCTTTACTTTATATTTCATTTTCAAAGTCTCTCCTTTGCTTCAATCATCATTTATAAGGCGTCGTCTTTTGCTTATCGGTCTCTTTGCTTAGTTCCTTTTCATATATACAGTTAAAAGTAGAAGTCCTGTCACGAACTGTGCAATTATCTAGGCTTAATTGCGCGTATGAATTGCGCGCAATTGTCATATCGAATGGCATCCAAAGCACGACAGGTTCTCCTGGTTACTCATAGCAAACACGGGCAATGTTTCTGCCAATGGACCTCCGGGTTACCCGGAGGTCCATTGGCTGAAACATTGCTTGTGGACAGGCCATAATTACAGTATTTGATAGCCTTACTATGGTCATATCCCGTAGATTAACGCGCATATCGACGTGCTATTTGTGCGCATTTCAAGACAGGACTTTTAGTTTTAACTGTACCTTTTCCAAGCCTCTGCCTTAATTTATCCTCTTCTTCGTTTCATTTATATCCAGTTTATAGATAATCTCAATGACCTTAATTTTTCGCTATTTATCTCACAACTACGCCAGGTTTTGTCATCTTTCAATTAAAAGTGATGCTTTCAGTCCAGAAATTCACTACAGAGAGTAAGTTACTACGAAACATCGGGTATGGACATTAGAAGCTGCCCAACATACATGGCAGCTGACGAACCAATATTTTTAAATGAGTATTTTGTGAAAAGAATTAACGGGCGCAAACGAACTTTCATCTAACGACAAGCAGGGTTAAAAAATTCATTAACATCCCTCAATCTCCACCCCGCCACGAAATCACACACGAAACAAAAAACAAAACCAAAAATAACCTCAATAACAACAACGTCAACAACAAAAATCAAAGAAGCAAGAAAAAACGCAGAAGAAACGACAAAAGAAAAAAAAACCCAGTCAAACCATAAAATATTCAGTCGTTTTTAGTTTGTCATTCTTAGAAACATAACTTTCCTGTGTCTAAAGGATTGTCATACAGCTTTTTCTGAAGGGCGGTCGACATTGATAAATTATTTTCTGGATGACTTTTCTAATTTGTAAAGCGAACAATAGTAATATGACCTTGTGACAACCGGTAGTGTAATAATCAACCATTGGAAGCGAGGTGGTTCATTGGTAGACTGTTGAACTTCTATGCAAGAGGTCCCGAGTTCGATCCCTGTCCGGGACGACCCGCGTTGTGAAAGCAATGCACTGTATCCCGGTTGCCTACACGGGGGCATGATGACGCCTTGTACTAAGGCGTACTGCACGTCGGTGGTGCACATGTCTTCAATCGCTGTAACCCTGCTTGAGCTGAGCTTGAACAGAGTTAGAATGGTGAGGAGCTGACAGTTGATCGTCGATGCTCGGTGGTTCTCTCCGGGTACTCCGACTTCCTCCATATGTAAAACTGTCACGGTCACGATTAGCCATTGTATATAAGTATGTGACCTTTAACCCCAATTAATAAATAAATAAATAAATAAATAAGTAAATAAATAAATAATATCGACCAGTTTTGGTCAAATTTTGAACATATCTATAAAACTTTTCTTTAATCCTTTAACTGAGGTAATAACCCTTTACCCAACGTCACGGCCAAAACAAGCCAGCGCGATTCTCACAAATCGCCAATTAATTTTCATTATTTTTTCATTTTTTGTCTCAAAAACATAGATTATGACCCCTCATTGGAACGAGCTCGACGAGCTCGTTCCAATGAGGGGTCATAACCTACGTTTTTGAGACAAAAAAATGAAAAAAATTAGTTATTCAAAAATTTTTTTGCAAGTGTCGTCTGCTTTTCGTGTTAGGTAAAAGGTTAAAGCCTACCTGCGCTGTTCACAGAACCGCCATTCAAATTTTTAGTATTTTTCATTTTTCGCATGAACTCCTTGATCTCATTCAAAAGTGTCGTTACTCAATTAGTGTTGGGTAAAATGTCTCTCGCGTGACGATTCAGATATCAAAATGACTTGTTGCATGGAAAATTACCTGGGATTGATATCCCCCCCCCCTCCCCTGTTTAACATCTAGACTGGCGAAACCTCTCTTTTGGGCGAGTTTGATAAGTTGATTTGCCCCACGGCATACCAATTTGGGCCGGCTGATACACGATTTTCGTGACCTGGGTTTTGGAGCCGAACAAAAAAGAAACGAACAAAACCTTCAAAAAACTAGTAGGAAGGCTATTTCAATCTTTCAATGTTCTTAACTTATGAGGTGTAAAAGAACTTTTGTTTTCTGCCACACATTCACGAGATTTGGAGCTCTGGACGATATCAAATCACATCAAGAGAAAAAAAGTGTGAGAGCATCAGTAGTTTTACAAAAGGATAATTGCAAGTTCTTTGTGTTCAGCTAAATGGGTATGAGTATTTCATGCTCCATACGTGTTTGAAGGTTTCCTAATGGGAGTTACTGGAAACACGATATGATATTCCCGCAGTACAATCCACAACCTTTGGTCTCCATAAATTCAATGAGCTTTTTGTTGAATGAACTGCGAAAAACAATAGCGCTTTTTGCATCCACGGGGAGTTGAAGAGCGGAAAGAGAAACTAATTTATCAGCAGCATCACATGCGTTTTCCCCTCTATGTTTAATGCAGTGCAACATTTCCACTGCCAACTTCTTGTACACTTTATCTTTGCACGAAATTGTTCAAAATTAAGACGGGCGTGACAGGCGTTACTTATTCCTAGTTCCTTATTCGACATTCGTTGTTGACGGATTTTATCGGTTGATAACGAATGTCGAATAAGAAACTGGGAATACGTAACGATTGTCACGTGCCCGAAATTCAGTCATCACATTCTGATGTCCTGCAACGCGTATGTCTGTTGGTACCGGAAATGACCTTGTTGATTAGTTTCATTTATGTCGTAAGAATACTATCATGACCGAATACTGGAATTGTGAGTAAAAGATCCCGAATCGTCGTATGGTCAACAGCTGCTAAAGTCCTCCCTAAAGTTGCATGGTGTTCCCCGGTGTTGTCCCAAAACACCCTGCTGTATCAGGTTTTTAGCCTTGTATGCCAGGGTATTTTTGTACAATACATGATGTAACCTGATTTGTTATAAAGGGATCTCATACCTCTCCTATCCTTCCACTGCCATTTCTTTGCATACATTTTTACTGGCTTTGAGAGTTTTTGAGACTAAAATTCTAATTTAAAAATGAATGGCGAAACGACGTTGTTTACTGAAAACTAATACCGTTAAATTCAGTTGTCTCACCTGCATGCAATTATAATACAAGTTAAGAAACTTTTAGAGGGAGAGCACCCACCCTCTCGATGAATTCAGTTCCTCTGTCCCTTTCAGTGTTGTGGAATAGGTAATAACTCGTTGATTGTCAATTCGGCAAAATACACCCAGCTATACTGATATCAATTTCCCGCGAAAACCCCAAATTACATGGGGGCCGATCCCCCAACCCTCATTTTTCCTAAATTATTTTAGTTACAAGCACCGAGGCCATGGGACACTGCATTATCTGTGATAACGCATGGATGCCCCTGTGTATCGCAGATACTACCATTTCCCGTGCATACAGCAATAGCTTCTTCGTATGTCTCATGTTGTATGAGCCGTTATAAATTGAGGAGGGGGGGGGGGGGGGAATGCTCGCTCCGGAATCGCCGCTATGCACGATTGAATCGTCGCACCCATCCAGACTCAAAACCATTTATCTGTCACAGAATTAAGCAGAGTTTGTTTACAACCTTAATCTGCAATAGAAGATCCAGTAACCAACGCCTGGGGTGTATGTAGCCTCCTGAGTGGGCAACGTGATAATAAGCGACTGGCTAAACCTGACGTTATACATGTGATGCTGTGGCTATTTACAACTAGGGCCGTAACTTTCTTCAGATATTGGGTTGGTGCATGCCTTCCGGACCAGGTCAAGAAGTTTTCCGACAATTCTTATGTCGACACACCTTTTCATCTTTCCGGGTTTTTTTTTAGCAAATAGTCTAGAATCGGTAAGATGTCTACGACAATCGGCTTATCTCGGCGATTCTAGACTCCTTTCCGTGGGAAACTACGGCATTTACCACAGCATTGCCGACTGCCGTGCCAAATCTCACCCACATTTCACCAAACTAGTAACCATCTATGACAGTTTCTTACCTGCGCGGAAGTCTTTGAACATACCAATCATACCATAAACATAGCATATCAGACATACCATATCGGGCAATAGTAACCTACCATTTTATTGACCGACAAGACAAAGGAATTTGTGGAATTTCTTCTTTTTTTTTTGGGGGGGGGGGAGGGGGGAGGGGTAACGTTTTGAAGTTTTGTTTTTTATGTTTAAAGCCCTTTTCAGCAGGTATTTACTTCTCTGGGGGCAGCCTTCGGTGCTTAAATTGGCTTCCAACACAAAAATGTAAAACCTGGTACGCCTCCCCTTCCTCTTGGATTTACTCCCTTGGAAATAACCTTCGAGGCTGGAAGTGATGTCAAACAAACACACACAGAGATCATAGCGTTTAGAACCAAGCGTATATATCAGTTCATTCATTCTGAAATCAGTTGGGTTAAAAATTAACCCCAATCAAATGGGTTGATTGAATATGAACCCAATTGGGTTCATATTCACTCAACTCAGTGGATTTGGGTTAGAGTGTTGGAATGATCTTATTCCGGTGAGGGGTCATAAACTATAGTTGCGGAAAAAGAAAATTTTTCGAGTTATTCTAGTAAAACATCGATGATCTTGAACAACTTGTGCTTGGTGAAGTGTTAACCCTTTACCTAACGTAAAGCTCAAAACTGGCCAGCGCTATTCTCAAAAATCGACAATTAATTTTCATTATTTTTTTCATTTTTTGTCTCAAAAACATAGGTTATGACCCCTCGTTGGAACGAGCTCGTCGAGCTCGTTCCAACGAGGGGTCATAACCTATGTTTTTGAGACAAAAAATGAAAAAAATTAGTTATTCAAGAATTATTTTTGCAAGTGTCGTCTGCTTTTCAGGTTAGGTAAAGGGTTAATAGGAACGATATTCATTTATGGAAATTGTTTTATTTGTGGTTTGCAGAAAAACCATTCTTGAGTGACAGCCGCCTCCTCTTTGAGAAAAAAAGAGAATCGTTTACAAATGTGTACGTTCATAGATTTCTTGTTCTAATGATTCATCAAAAGGGTCGACAAATGTACAACCACATTGATGATTAATTCCGTATGATTGTACTAAAGCAAGTACTAACTGGCCTTTATTGATAAGGATGAGCTAAAAATGCAGTTATTCCGGAAAAGTACACCCTAAACTCAATTGGGTTAAAAATTAACCCAAATCAACTATATGGAGTGAATATGAACCCAATTCATATTCACTCAACGCAGTTGATTTGGGTTAATTTTTAACCCAACTGATTTCAGTGTGTAGGTTATCTGAAGAGACAAACACACCTAGAAAGTTGTAATTTTAAAATTGTTTACTGTGTTGACCGAAATTCTAGGATCACAAGAAATGAGTCATGAGTTTAAATATATATTTGATAAGTTTGAACCAGTGGGTGGCGCCAAGGGACGTGGGGGAGGTCAGGTTGGGGGGGGGGGGGGGGCTAGAGCCCCCCCCCCCCCGCCCCCCCCCGTCGGAGATGTCCAGCCCCCCGTCGGAGATTTTTAGTCAGTCCGTCGGAGAGTCTCGTAAACCCGACTTCACGAGAAATTTCCGACAATCGAATGTAGATATCTCATCTTGTCTGTCTCGAACCCGTGTTGCACTGGAACTTTGATAGAGAATAGTGAGTCTCACGAAATTCCTTAATGTCGTTCGTCAAACTGGCTTTATAGATGAAATATTTCCCAACCTTATTATAATATGTTTACTTTAACCCTTTACCTAAGGTATCGGCCAAAACCGGCCAGCGCTATTCTCAAAAATCGCCAATTAATTTTAATTATTTTTTTCATTTTTTGTCTCAAAAACATAGGTTATGACCCCTCGTTGGAACGAGCTCGTCGAGCTCGTTCCAACGAGGGGTCATAACCTATGTTTTTGAGACAAAAAATGAAAAAAATTAGTTATTCAAGAATTATTTTTGCAAGTGTCGTCTGCTTTTCAGGTTACATGTAGGTAAAGGGTTAAATAATCAACAAACATACTCAATTTACTTCTATTTTGGTTCTCCAATTTACCAATTTTCACTCATTTTATTTCGTTTGGGAGGTCAAATGTTATAGCCCCCCTGTGGGAGAGGTCAGCCCCCCTGTCGAGAAATCCCTGGCGCCACCCCTGGTTTGAACTTTATCACTACACTTGTTTTCCAGTGACATGCTATATATTCAGAAATAAGTTGTTTGAGAGTTTGCGAATGTACCAATTCCACGGGCTTAGGATACATTTCGAAGTTTATGAGGGAAGGTGAGCACGGCTATGGGATGGCACCCACACACCCAGCGAATAGTCCTTGTGACTTAGTGGCATGTTGAATATACAATACTTCAAGCTATGTTTGGGACTAACATACCTTTGAGGAAAATGCAGATTTTTGACTCCATATTTTACAAATTTTTACGGAGTCAAAGATTGTGCACGCTTCTAGACTTTAACCCTTTACCTAAAATGAAAAAAGACAACACTTGCAAACAAAAGTATTGAATAACTAATGTTTTTCACTTTTTGCGTCAATACCATAGCTTGTGACCTCTCTTTGAAACGAGCCCAACGAGCTCGTTCCAATTAGAGGTCATAAGCTATGTTTTTGAGGCAAAAAGTGAGAAAAAAATGTAATAAAAATTGAGTGGTAATTTTTGTGTATAGCGCTGGTCGGTTTTGACCGTTACGTTGGGTAAAGGGTTAAAGGTCATACAAGGGAATCTTCAATCACATCTTAAGAGTAAAGGGTCTGAGAACCCCTTCCTGCTAATTCCCAGTGAGATTGCAATGACAGGAAGCCTCCTCACCCTGCTTTTCTTATGCTGATATTTTTGTATAAAAAGTATATTGGTAAAGATAATGTTGGCCTAATCTCTCCCTGCCACGCTTCTCGTTTACAATGCTTCTTTAATCTAATGTTTAATAAGAGTACTGTCCCAGAAATGTGGTCAATGGGTGTGATAATGCTAACTTTTAAAAATAAAAGGCACTCCCAGTACACAGAAAAGTATCGCTCTATTACTATTCATGGGTGTAATAAAGCCAATTCTTAACAATAACACACCCCAGTACAAAGAAACCGATCGCTCGACTAGTATTCGTAGCTGCCTCGTCAAACTATTTACGAAAATGTTGAATAATAGACTATTGGCTTTTGTCGAGTGTGAATGAATTATCGGAGAGTATCATATTGTTTTAGAAAGAGTTACCCTCCCACTGACAATGTGTGTGTACAATATTCTCTGTTTTTACTATACCAATAACATGATTTTGGAGGGCGTTACGGTTTATTAACGGCCCGACAGGAATAATTGACAGCCAGAGGGTCCATTAACAGCCCGAGACGAAGTCGAGGGCTGTTAACGGCCCGAAGGCTGTTGATCATTCCTGGACGGCCGTTAATAAACAGGGACACCCAACAAAAGTTTGTTATTACTATTATTACCACTTCTAAATTGGGTAAATCCAAAGGTTCTTCATCAAGTTCACTTGATTGTGACATCCCGAGTTTTCGCAATGACATTTAACCAAAACACATGTGTCGTCTGTTTCAAGATAAACAAATCGTCACGTGGTCAATGACATGATGGCTTAATTTAAATATTTTTGTTTGCCACGAAAAATTGGCCTTCTCCCGAAATCTACTAACAAAAACCTACCGTAATGAATTAATTACACTCGCCTTGACAATTCGAATGCTTCGCCGAAGTAATGAGGAAATCACACAAATTTCACGTGTTTTTTTAACATTCATTGCAGTTAAGCGCGTTTCATCATCTCGGAACCAGTGGCGCGTTTAGTATGACGGATTACATAAACTAAAACCGGAGCCGGGACTGTTAACGAAATATTTAGCCAGAAACGGGCTGTTAACCACGTTAACACACAACTTCCGGTTTGAGTCTGCATTTTGCACTTTTACCGTAAAGGTAAAATTGTGTTAATATACCAGAGAACGCACGCTAAAGTGGTAATAATATTTAAGAGCACTGAGAAGAAAATTTGCGGATTCTGATACGGTCTGAAGAGCGGGTCTTTGGGACAAACTAATCAAAAACAAAACTGCGGGAAATGTTTTCGTAACATTTGGAATATGTACAAAGAAGTAAAAACCCCAAGTTCAAATATGTAGTTTAACTTCGGACTTCTATTTCTGCAATGCCGGAGTTTGTCTAGGTGAATACCTATCCACTTTTTTATTTCCCTTGTACTTGAATGACCTTGAAATAATTCCGTTATTCAATAGGGCAATAGTTATAAACCAAAACTTCTAGTTGGACACCCAAATTACCCACTCCGTCAAACTACGTATTCTTTTTTTGCCGATGATACGGTATTATTAGCCGAGACGGTCAATAATATCCCAAACCACTTGGGGCAAATTCTCCGAGTACTGCCCTGAATGAAAATTGAATGTAAACACTCGAGCGTACACTGCAAAAAATATAGGTTCTCTTTAGAACCAAAACTGGTTCTAATCCTGTCCCTGAGATGGAACCAGCCCTGTTTAAGCAGTATTTATTTCAAATCAAATAAATTTACCAAGATTAGCATTCAATTTTAACAGAATATTACATGAACTGAAGTAGATTCAGCACTGAACTTGGAGCTTATTCAACGCAGTCGCCAAACATTTTGAAACAAAGGAGATATGAACAGTTGGCATATCGAACCAGTTTTGGTTCTGTATAGAACCAAAACTGGTTCGATATGCCAACTATTCCTATCTCCTTTGCGTAAGAATGATTTGAGACAACCTCGTATAAACTCTAAACTTTCGGCTGGAACCCCTCAATTTATGTTTAATTCTGTTAATATTTAATGTTAATCTTTATAAATTTAATTGATTTGAAATAAATACTGTTTAAACAGAACTGGTTCCATCTCAGGGACAGGATTAGAACCAATAGAAAAACACTAAGCTTTTTTCAGGTCTGATATTACAATAGACCAAACGCTTATAAACATTAGAAACTAAGGTGTTCGACGGACGTGAAAATACTAATGCAGCTCTGCTGTTTTATTGAGAAAATAAACTCCAGGTTTAGATGATAGGAAATATCTGGGTGTCGTAAACACGTAATAAAAGGTTCTATTTGACTTATAAAAATACAGTTTTCTCGACCAAGGTGATTTAAGCTCAGCTTTATAGCTTCCTGAAGTTTCTGAACTGTCGAAGTAATTAGTTTCTATCGAGACTCTGCATCATGCCACAGAGTGTTTGAACAGACAGGAACGCTCAACAAATGCTTACTTGGTTCATCTTCCTTTCGCCAACTGCATGAAAGTGTGGAACGCACTGGCCACGGTACGACGAAAGTGTTGTGGTTGGCCTCAGACGAAGACTGGCACGAGCCTGTGTGTGTTTCTCGAAGGACACAATCATGTTTTAGAGGAATTTAGAATGTTGGTTTCTGATCCCTTGCCGGAAGTCGAGCCCTCGGCAACCCCACCTGGCAATCAGGGGACCAACACCTAAACCACTAGGTCATCACAAACCGCTAAAAAACGATGGTTGGAATCTAGCTGTTTAGATGAAGTACTCATGATTATTTGGTTCACCTTCCTTTCGGCAGTGGCATGAAAGTGTGAAACGCGCTGGCTACTGTACGACGGAAGTGCTGTGGTTGACCTCAGACGAAGACTTGCACGGGCCTGTGTGTGTTTTTCGAAGGAGGCAGTCATGTTTTAGAGGAATTTAGAATGTTGGTTGTCTCATCCCCTGCTGGGAGTCGAACCCTTACCAGCCCGCCTGGCAATCAGCAGCCCAACACTGAAATCACTAGACCATTGCACACCGTAAAAAAACGATGGCTGGAAGCTCGCTTTTTCAGACGAAGTTCTCATGATTACTTGGTTCACCTTCCTTTCGGTAACAGCATGGAAGTATGAAACGCACTGACCACAACCCGACAAAAATGCTGTTGTTGGCCCCAGACGAAGACTGGCATGGGCCTGTGGGTGCTTTTCGAAGGACACAATCATATTTTAGTGGAATTTAGAATGTTGGTTTCTGATCCCCTGTCGGGAGTCGAACCCCCAACACCACAGCCTGGCAATCGAGAATCGAACACCCAAACCACTACACCATTGCACACTGTCAAAAACAAAGGCTGGAATCTAGTTTTTAGATCTTTCTCATGATTACTTGGTTCAAGTTCCTATTGGCAGCAACATGAAAGTGTGAAACGCGCTGGCTACAGTGCGACGAAAGTGCTGTGATTGGCCCCGGCGAAGACTGGCACGGGCCTGTGTGTGTTTTTTTCAGGACACAGTCATGTTTTAGGGTAATTTAGAATGCTGGTTTCTGAACTCCTGTCGGGAGTCGAACCCTCGGCAACCCCGCCTGGTAATCAAGAGTCCAACACCTAAACAACTAGACAATTCTTGCTTTTTTCTGAAACATGACTTGGGGCACCCCATCGGATGGTCAACCTTGTTCCGATTGGGAACAGTTGGCCGTGTTTTTACGGCAGGGGATGGGGGGGGGGGGGGGGTGGAGGGGGTTGAGAATGAAAGAGGAATCTCTGTCACGTATATAAGTGTAATATACATAAACGGGTGGTTGCACCACAGAAACTCTCATCTACAATTAATCCACCCATTCCCGTAATATAATGTTCTGACCGCCTTCTGTCGTATCAGAATTTGGCAATGGATTTGTCAGAATGAATCCACACTCTCAAATCGGCTAGGTTATTTATTTATTTATTGGTGTTTAAAGTCACATACGTATGCACAATGGCTAATCGTGACCGTGACAGTTTTACGGGTGGAGGAAGCCGGAGTACCCGGAGAGACCCACACCATCCACGACGAGCAGCTGTCAGCTCTCCAACATCGAACTCTGCACCGCAGCACAGGCAGGGTTAGATTGGTTGAAGACATGCGCACCATCGACGTGCAGTACGCCTCAGTACACAGCGTCATCGTGCTCCCATGTAGGCAATCGGGGTGAAGTGTCTTGCCCAAGGACACAACGCGGTTGCCGCAGGTGGGATTCGAACCGAGGACCTCTCGGCTTGCAGCCTGCACTTCTACCAACTGAGCCACCGCGCCCCCCAATCGGTTAGGTTAAAAATTAACCCGAATCGACTGGGTTGAGTGAATATGAGTTGGGTTGATTTTTGACCAAATCGATTTTAGAGTGCACCACTATTTAATGCCTATTACTATTTGTACCTAATATACCTACGTGAGAGAATAATTTGAATTGAATTGAATTGAATTGATCAGTTTTTCTCACCCTCAGTTGGTTCGTTTTTTATAGATAAATATGGATATTGATATTGATAAAGATAACTTTATTCAGCAGTACACAAAAGCAAACAATACAATACATATAGAATATACCCAAAGTGGCTTTGTGTACCAAATGTTCACCACTCGTGGTGAACATTTGGTACACAAAGCTACTTTGGGTATATTTTATTTATACCATGATGGCCAGATTATTAAGAGTCGCTATTATTTTTTCTCGATTTTACTGAGCATCAGCCGTACGGTGCGAATTTGTTTTTGTTTACACCAGGACCGGTGGGCAGTCCTTCCGCTGTCAGTTTTATCACCGAAACGAAATAGAAAAAGAAATAGGACCTTTTTTTTATTTTAATAACATAATAACATACTATTTTGAGTTATTGACACGAGACAATGCATGTTTGTTAATTTTTGATGTTTTATGTGGTAAACTCAATTAAAAACGTAATACATCATTGCCACTTTCATTTCACTCTTTGCGAGGCGACGTGCGATAAATTTAGACAAGTTCGCATTCAGGTCAACGTCACCTAAGGTCAGCTTAGATGTAGTTCCACTGAAGGTGTAAATTTTAAACTATTGAAATCCCATTGCTGGCGTGTTCACCACGGTTGGTGTGTAAAGCTAAACTTTATGTCATAGGCTTTTCATATATAGTAGAATGGGTAATCATGGTATAAATATGAATAACTATTCTGGCAAGAGATACAATGTATACCGCTAGGGGATACCATAGCCAGATTGGCTGTCTACCTGGTATTCCCTCAAGAACGAAGAAAAACAATATGTGCGACATATATATATATCTGGAACTTAATTAAGCACCCTCTGAAATTTTCCATGCCAGTTAAGTTGCTGTTACTGATTATTATGTTTTAATGATTGCTGTGTCTTTCAGTGCATTTCATCAAGTGAAACGTCTGATACCCCAAACACATCCACTCGTCCACACGAAGCATGCTTCCCACGAATGTCACAAAAACACTATCATCCACATGCAATATCTGGGTATAAAACAAGACAATTTGTCACTTCTTTTATCAATAAATGTTGACATGGCAAGGAGGAGACTGTCAGAAGCACCAAGATGGCAAATCGTTGGCATGCTTGCAACAGGCATGTTATTCAAAGCTATTGGAAAGCAACTTGGCTATAGTCATTCTGTCATCAGCAGACTTGTCCGAAAACATCAACAAACCATCGATGTTGAGGACCGACTAAGGCCTGGACAACCCCAAAAGATCTCACCTCGGGAAGATCGGATTCTGGCACGCCTCGTTGGACGTGAACCCTTTGCTTCAAGCGGGGGTTTGAAACGCCTTTGGCTCCTCCAACAGGCGTTTGTGCAACAGATCTGTCCGAAACCGTCTCAAATCTCTGAGTATGAGGTCCAGAAGGGTCATCAAGCGTCCAGCTCTGTCCGATCAGCATCAAAGACGACGTTTGGAGTTTGTACGGCACAACATTGGAATCTCAGGACGTGGTGGAGAGTCCATTGGTCAGACGAGAGTAGGTTCACGTAACAGATGGTCGCATGAGAGTGTGGAAGAATAGAATTACTGTTTACGTGCCCAGGAACATCAGACCTACTGTTCCTTATGGTGAAGGATCAATAATGATCTGGGGATGCCTCTCATAGCATGGAAGTAATGACAGTTTCTGTTAACACCACGGCGAAAAAAAAACCGGGGGGTGCTTAATTAATTAAGTTTCAGGTGTATACATCAAATCATGACTAGACATTTGCATGCACACCAGCATGAGAGACTATAGCGGCTGTTAGTATTTATGTGATATACCGATTATTATCGGTAGCGTCAATTGCATAAAAGAAAAGGAAGTCATCAGCAGCATCAAAGCCATGAATTCACTGACGCCTCTCGTCCCCATCCCCCAAGACACTCTTCGGAGGCACCTTATGTTTTCCAGACTTGAAAACCAAAGACATGGCTATTGGCATCTCCGTGGATACATTTGTTTCAAATTTCCATCCACACAGCCGAACTGTACATACTATGCACTTCAGAATCCAACAATAATGGGGAGGGGAGGGTACTTCTACTTTACTCGCACAGGAAATGCCATTTGTCGTTCCCGTAGATAAGCTATACAGTTATTGATGATTCGGAGCGTAGGGTCGGCATGGCTGTTTGCTGAAACATGTGCAGTGTTAACTGTCTCATAAGTTCAACGCGTAACAAACTGGGGGACATTACTTATTCCCAGCTCCTTATTCGACATTCGCTATCAACCGATAAAATCGGTTGATAACGAATGTCGAATAAGGAACTGAGAATAAGTAAGGGCTGTCACGTCCCTAACAAACTGGAACTTCCAAAATGTGTTATGACAATTTTTAAGTTCACACAACCAGGGAGCCTGAGGCTGGGCGTCCCTTTTTTCGCCGGAAGTGCATTATTGGAAAAGACTTTACTTTCCGAGAATGTAACTCAGATACCGTTTTTTTTTGACAAGATTTTGTGCACACAACATCGAGAGTCACCAAACGAAGAAGCTTTTCGAACGGCGGGGTGAGTTATTAAGATATTTATATATAAAATGTCGGTACTATTGAGAATCACATCACAATTTATGATGCGCTGTAAACTTCCGGTCTTAACTCATACCCAGAGTCGAGTGCCCTTTTTGAGACCCCTCGGATGCTTCCGGCGCCCTCGGGTTACACACCTGACACGATCATAGACACCCCGTAATTAAAATTATCTTCATTAGTTAGTGGTAACGTCATATTTCCAATTGCCAATGTGAGAAGAAAATAGAACTTCCAAAACATTGACGTCATTTTTCAAGTTTTACTTGAATAATATATAACAAGCAAGTTTGTCTTAACTGAGACACGCCACAGTTTTTGGTCATTGTAATGAATGACATTGGAAATCCCTGCATATCAAAATTCGATCTTTACGTTTCACGTTATTTGTTGGCGTTGACGGTCTCCAAAACATTGACAAGATTCCGAGATTTTCGTTTCCGTATTTGTTATTTGGCAAACGATGTTTGACGCCACTGGACGTTGTTACAGAAACATAATGATTAGAGTTTTGAAGACTTTTGTTTCTCACTATTTTGTGAGGAATGTTGTTTTTGAGAAAAGATTTTTTATAGTACATTGTTGAGAGCAACCACTTTACGCCCATGCGTGTTGAGAACCTTTCATAAATTGTGTCTTTAATGTACCCGCGTTGCGGCAAACAAACTTTAATTCCTGTATATGGGCATCGTATTGAATAGGGCAGTCTGTGGCCATTGGATATTTCTAGCTCTATCAGGTGTGGCCAGTGTCATCGTGCGTCAAAAATTGCACTTTGGTAGATGGTACACAAACACAAGAATGATTCATAGCCCGCACAACATGATATGAATAATCCGTGTATATTCATATTAACATTATTAGAATATTAACCCTTTACCCAACGCAGACAATATCAAAATTTATTATTTTAAATATCATTTTTTCAAATTTTTCAAACAATTTCAACAAAACCATATCATGTGACCCCTCGTTGGAACGAGCTCCACGAGCTCGTTCCAACGAGGGGTCACATGATATGGTTTTGTTAATATTTTTTGAAAAATAGTATTTTTTCAACTACTGAATTTGCATATTACGGGGGCGGATGCGACCGATTCGTTGGGTAAAGGGTTAAACAGAAAACACATTGCCAGCAGTTTGAACTGAAAAAATAAAAACTTTCATTTTTAGCAGAAATTATAGCTGATGGTCATAAGCCATGTTTTTAGGAAAAAAAGATGAAAAAAAAGAAAAGAAAATTTGAATGACAAATTTTGTGAATAGCATTAGTAGTAGGTCATGTACCAGGACGATCAACCTTTGGGGAACCTCGTAAGTGACGTTATGGTAACGTGACCCACTTACATCATGTGGAGTTGTCATAGTAGCCTGCGTGAGCAGCCATGTTGTGACGCCATTGGTACAGTGATACGTTGTGTTAGTACACACGCCCAGAGCGAGTTATTAGGGTGACACGTGTTTTCGACGCCCAGTTTGTATCCTATGGACCGTCATCTTGGTTTTTATGGTAGCACGTGGTTGCGATGATCCTGGAAAGCCTCTAATAGGGAAGGATATGTTCGGAACGTGTGTTCGATTCAAGGGTAGTGATTCTAATTACCCACATTGACCCCACAATTTCCCCGAACTTACCGAATCTTTGGGTTTTGCCTTCCCAGACCGCAATCTTTGATGACACGTGGTTGCTCTGTGCCTGAAAGGCTTTAATATGACGGTTATGTGTTTAGAGCTTATGTTCGATTGAGCTAGAGTATCTTTAAGGGATCAGATTCTTCCAGAAATCTTTGTTTCTACCCATCCCAGTCTCTATTGCTATTCGCATCCTAGCGTTTGATCTTGCAATTCCTTGCTGTATCTGGTCTCGACCAATCAGACCACCAATTCATCTATACACCACCTATCATCGCAACATATTATATCTAGATCGAGACGTTCTTCTTTCATCGTATGAGGTCATAAGGGCTATGAGAAAATCTCTCAATAAAGTCTAACCTTAAGTTCCTCTTATCCCCATCTGGCTATTTATAACCCTTTGACCCCTCGTTTCTTGGAATTGTATCGCCTTTCTGTACACTTACAGTGAGATGGGTCAATCAATATCAATATACAGGGAGGATAAAAGTATAACTGCTGTCTCTGCAGCCGTCCGGCTGTAGACTGCAGTTATTATTTTATCATCAATGCCCCGTGTCTAGAACTCTGATAATAAGACAAAAATGGGACGAAATTATGCCTTGGACCGAAAAATCGGTCTTGCGCGTTTAACCCTTTACCTAACATGAAAAGCAGACGACACTTGCAAAAATAATTCTTGAGTAACTAATTTTTTTCATTTTTTGTCTCAAAAACATAGGTTATAACCCATCGTTGGAACGAGCTCGACGAGCTCGTTCCAACGAGGGGTCATAACCTATGTTTTTGAGACAAAAAATAAAAAAAAAATAATGAAAATTAATAGGCGATTTTTGAGAATAGCGCTGGCCGGTTTTGGCCGTTACGTTAGGTAAAGGGTTAACGTGGAATACCACTTCTGGAATACATTTCTAGGGTGTATCTGCGGTTGTAGAATCGCTGTTTTTGTCGTATTAGGTCATGTTGGCCCTAAGGAAATCCCTAAGTGAGGTATAATCTATTATTCCTATTACTGTATTTAACGACCACGTTACGCGTAATCCCACTTTGGGATCCCTTCTATTGTCTGTTATGCTTACAGAATCCCGTTTTGCCGTATGAGGCCATGAGGTCTATGAGGAAATCCTCAATGAGATATAATCTGAAATTCCTCATATCCTCATCCCACGAATGCTATGAGGGAATCTCTCAATGAGGTATAATCTATCTTCCTTCATATCCTCATCTGAGTATTTGGGGACTAAAAACAGTGGTGATTTGGGGACTATTGGAGGATACATTTTGGATATTGGCACATGACAACTTTTCCTGCTTCTACTTTCTCTAACCTACTACATGCCTTCCCCCATCTATCTGTGTTTCTACTGTCGACCACACTACTAACCTACTAGTTGCTGAGGTAATGAGTACTATGTGTAATCCCTCCTGCCAGGGGCGCCGGAAGTACTTTAGTGAAAAGGGGGTCAGACCCCGGGAAAAAGGCATTTACTCGCACTAGCAGCCCCGCCATGACATGCCGAAGCATGCATATCGTGAATGCCTAAGGCTCGAGATGCGGGAGTTTGAAAGGAGGTGTCCCTCCCATCGGGATAACACACATCCTCCCAAACTCCCCCATTGAGTTTGGGAGCTCCCAGAAAAGATTTGGGGTGTACTTTAGCTTTAATTCAAGAATAAATCATTGAAAACATTGAGTGACGAATTTGGGAAGGGCATTGCCTGCCCTTCCCTCTCGCCCCCGTAGGCCAAAGTCAGGGAGGGCAGATGCCCTCGTGCTTCCGGCGTCCCTGCCTCCTACTGTTAACCCTTTACAAAACGTAATGACCAAACCGGCCAGCGCTATTCTCAAAAATCGCCAATTAATTTTCATTATTTTTTTCTTTTTTTTGTCTCAAAAACATAGGTTATGACCCCTCGTTGAAAAAAATTAGTTATTCAAGAATTATTTTTGCAAGTGTCGTCTGCTTTTCAGGTTAGGTAAAGGTTTAAGACCTATCAACCCCATGCCTATCGACCATTACTGCCACTGCTAATATCACGAGACTCTTCTATTAATGTTCCTACGAACACAACTAGCGGGTTCACAGAATCAGCTATGAATCCTTCTTATGGAATTCTACTTGCGGAATCTCACTCAAAGGAATCCCTTTCTGTGCGATACGTCTGTGGTTATAGAATCCATTTTCCGACGCATGAGGCGATGAGGGCCACGAGGAAATCTCTTAAGGGCCTTATAAGTAATGAAATTTTGTTTATTTTGAAAATTCTCACCTCTGATATTCATTAAATGCAAATAAAATATACACAAATTGTACATCAAAATGACGACTGAGATGTATAGAACACGAAACACATGTGTAATCAACTCATAGAGTCGACTGTAGGCACCACTGGTTCCTGGAAGTCTGCTACCGTATTCGTACCAGAACTGGGAATTTAATAATATTTCACGAGAATAACTTGTGGCCAAATATGCTTTACATATCCAAGAACAAAGCTAGGGTATCGACATTCTTCAAAACACAACGACAGGGCCGCATGGAGGTTAATTCCAAAACCTTTGCTTTTGTTTACATATGAATATACTTTCGATTTCCGGTCGACGTCATCTGACGGAAGAAGCATCGACATACAACGCCGTCTAAAATCAAATAATGAGAAAGATCGTCTTAATACAATATAATATTATTATTTAGAGACTGCACAATTGCCATGAAAGGTATCATGATACCTGTTGAAATTTCTTAGAATTGCGATTTTGTTTTTCGATGGAAATTCGTGGTATCGAGTGATTTGCGCATGTCTGTTGAACATAGAAGTCGTCTTCAATAAAAAATGCAGACAGTGTTGTCCTTTTTCCAAAATGCAGTCCTATCGCTGCACCCGCAAAGTGTTTTGAATGCCTAGCTTTGTTGTTGAATATGTGAAGCACATTTGTCCACAAGTTGTTATCGTGAAATATTATTAAATTATCAGTTCTGGTACGCATACGGTAGCAGACTTCCAGGAACCAGTGGTGCCTACGGTCGACGCTTTGAGTTGATTACACATGTGTTTCGTGCTCTTTACATCCCATTCTTCATTTTGATGTACAATTTGTGTACACTGGATTTGAATTTAAGGAATACCAGAGGTGAGAATTTTCAAAATAAACAAAATTTCATTACTTATATAGGCCCTTAATGAGGTATAACCTGTCAGTCCTCGTATCCTCATCTTGGTATTTGAAGGTGTATATGTTTGTGACCTGTTCGTTGATTTTGATTACTATCCCCGTCTCTTTGTCTGCTGGACTTATGATGATGTTATTATCACACTTTAGCATTCTCATTGCGTTTTTCTCAAAGCCAGTCAAGTTCAGTGAAGGTCCTTTATTAAATATGATCATAACATCACTTTTCACGAGTTGTAAAATAGTGTCCAAAACCGCATGTCATCCTAAGGCGGCTGTAAAGTTACTCTCCTTCTTCACTATAAATTTACATTTATTTGAACCGTCGTCTTCTTGCTCACTACCCTCATCCTTGTCATGAAATAACACACGACTTCATCTCTCCCAATCTTTAACCCTTTACCTAACATGAAAATTCTTGAATAATTAATTTTTTTCATTTTTTGTCTCAAACACATAGGTTATGACCCCTCATTGGAACGAGCTCGACGAGCTCGTTCCAAAGAGGAGTCATAACCTATGTTTTTGAGACAAAAAATGAAAAAAATAATGAAAATTAATTGGCGATTTTTGTGAATAGCGCTGGTCGGTTTTGGCCGCTACGTTAGGTAACGGCTTAAGGTCCGCAAGCAGTTTGGATTTATTGACTTGTTTTGTTGAGATGAATTTTGAATCCTTTCACCAAGGCTCATTGTTCCGATTGTGTTAACCCTTTACCCAACGCAGACGATATCTAACTTTATTATTTTAATTAATGTTCTTTAATATTTATCAAAACATTCCAACAAAACCAAATCATGTGGCGCCTCATTTGAACGAGCTCGGTGAGCTCGTTCCAACGAGGAGTCACATGCTATGATTTTGTTGACATTTTTTGAAAAATATATTTTTTACAACTGCTTAATTTGTAAACTACGCGGCGGGAGCGGCCGTTTAGTTAAATGGTTAGTTTATTAGTTAATTCGGTAAATGGTTAATACCTTAGGGGATAAGTTCGTTGTAATTCTATCCCGTGTAGAAGCTCCATCATCTATCTATGCGTGGTATATAATTTCCACCCGAGTTGGGCGACCTATCTATACCGCGCTTGTATCCACGGTATTTTGGGACAATAACATGGTGTACTTGTGTACCATGTTACTTTTCCATAACGTGCACACAGAATCCCCAGAATCCTCCAGCTACCGGATGATCTTAGGGGTCACGGACCCGCAACGACATAGAATCGTTGCACTCCCCCTCTAACCTCAGATATTTGATCCGCCCAAGGTCCTCTTCACCTACAGGTATTGACAACTGCATCAACAGTAAGGACAGGGACACAGGAAGATTGGAAGGGTAGATGGCATGTCAACTTCGGAGTGCAACCTGGAGAGAGGGTTAGAATATTCCAGTTGGATACATGTATTATCGAGGCCCGTAGATCACGTTCACAAGACTGAGCACAAGGAATAAGTATCTCACTAAATTCCTCTTTATCGATTTTGTTTCAAGAATTCCAAATAGTGCGTAAGAACTCGAGTGGTCGATTAAAAACAAGCAGTGTGTTGAATCTTGAAAAATACGACAATGAACAGTGATCGTATCTTAATCAAAACACATCTTATTACGGCATGAGAGGACTGGGATACCCTCCTGCCCGGTCCGTCATCCCTCACAAAGGGATACCGATAGGGAACTGTTGCCGTTTCATTGCTTAGCTGCTTATTATTTACTCTGGTTCAGAGGTCTTACTACGATCGAGGTGGGAAGGGGCATGGGGGCTTTTGATCTCTCCCCAAAATACGCTCCCCCCGCTCTCCAAACTGTATAACCGTTTAACCCTTTACCCAACGTAACGGCCAAAACCTGCCAGCGCTATTCACAAAAGTGGCCAATTAATTTTCATTATTTTTTCATTTTTACTCTCAAAAACATACGTTATGACCCCTCTTTGGAACGTGCTCGTAGAGCTCGTTCCAATGAGGGGTCAAAACCTATGTTTTTGAGACAAAAAATGAAAAAAATTAGTTATTGAAGAATTTTGTTTGCAAGTGTCGTCTGCTTTTCGTGTTAGGTAAAGGGTTAACCCTTTTCCTAACGTCATGACCATAACAGCCGATGCTTTTCACAAAAATCGCCATTCAAATGTTCTTATTTTTTCCGGACATTTTCCTAAAAACACAGAATACGTCCACTCATTGAGGAACGAGCCTCTATAGAGATTAGTCCAATGGGGGTCACAAGGCAGAGTTTTGTGACCAAAAGTGAATTTTTTAGATATTCACTGAATGTTTTCTATCGTTTTCTACCCGTGTTGGGTAAAGGGATGAATAAATTAGAATCTACCCACTCCAACGGTGGAGGACCTGCTCTCCCTCAATCTGACCCAGCCAGTGCTCTGGTTAATGTTTCAGTGTCCTTGGTTAAGTTTGTTGTCAGTTGCACATGCAGGGACCGATCAGGACTATTTAAAATACGCTCTAGCCTCGGAGCCTATTTTTTCAATTCATGCACCAGATTTCAATTTACGGAGTCACACTGCTGTTTGTAACATACACTGCAAGTATGTAATAGCTCATCATTTTCATTTAGTACACTATAGCAAACATTAATCTTCACTGTGGTTTCTGATCAAGTCTTGGCTGCCTATTTAGGCAGCCAAGACTTGATCAGAAACCACAGTGAAGATTAATGCTTGGTAATGAAGACTTGAAGTATTAACTTAAACACTCTACAACAATGATAAATGATAATCATATAATACAATTAAGAGTGTCTCTCTCGATTATCCATCGAAAGAATATCAAAATATGATCTGAGAAGTTACGCGCCAACTGAGAAGCCTATTTCTGAGATTTAAGAGCCAGGTCCTGATGTTTCAGAACCAAATACGCACTGGCGCATGCCCAGGTCGGTCCCTGCACATGGAGTGTATCACAAGCGAAGCAAATTCCAACTATTAATCATTTCCTGAATTCAAATACAAGAAGCGAGAAGATCACAGCTTGGGCCTCGCGAATCAGAAATTTCCGGGTCGAATCAAATCTCGAATCGAATCAAGCAAAATGTCCAAAATTGATCCGAATTTCGAATCAAATCGGATGAAAATGACAACTCTGTTTATTCGTGATTGTCGGCTTGTTGGAGGAACCGAACCACATTTATTATTTCGCAGGCCTATAATGAAATAATAAACACAGTTCGGTTCCTCCAACCCACCACACCGCACCATCCATTCCCTGCAGAAATTTAACTATTAACCCTTCTGATTTTGCACGCGGACCATTCTGAGTGCGGATAGACGCGCCAGAGAAAAGATTCGAAAATATTCGATATCCCTGGTTCAAAAACCTATCGAAAAGAATCACACAACCGATCTGAGTGTCGATTTATTTATTTATTTATTTATTTATTTATTTATTTATTTAATGGGGTTTGGGGTCAAATATTTCTGCACTGTGGCTAATCATGACCATGACAGTTTTACGGGTGGAGGAAGCCGGAGTACCCGGAGAGAACCACCGAGCAACGGCGAGCAACTGTCAGCTCAAGAGCATACTAACTCCACACCAGCAGTGTTAGCATTGGTTGAAGACAAGTGCACCATCGACGTGCAGTACGCCTTAGTCCACGACGTTACCGTGCCCCCAGATGGGCAATGGGGTGAAGTGTCTTGCCCAAGGACACAACGCGCAGGTGGGATTCGATCCGAGGACCTCTCGGCTTGCAGCCTACACCTCTACTTACTGAGCCACCGCGCCCCCCATCTGAGTGTCGATTATTTTTTTGAATAATAGTAGGGCCCCAGACCTAGCTACATCCATCGACTGTATCCCAGTAATGGAAACATCTATCTAATTATGCGGCTGTTCGGCAAACAATTGGTGAATAGACAACCCGCTACAATATGCTGGAGAAATTTGCTTAACCCTTTGAACTATATGGGTACCTTCCATGCCAGTTCATTGGCATCAATTAGAAGAGTCCATATTCATTATTTGGGGTAGACCAATAAATATTTTCAACGTGCAGCCTTGGACTGCACGTTGAAAATATTGATTGGTCTACCCCACACATTTACTGAACAACCATCCTATTTAATGACGTTATGACATATCATGTTCCTGATCGGAAAAAAGGCCGTTCGGATTCAAAAGGTTAATGGCGTCGGCAAAGTTCTGGCGAACTCACAGGAGGTACAATGAGACATTTGAAGCTATCAAGTTAACGCCAGTAGTAGTGTATGTACCTTTCGAGGGTAGGTTGGGGGATCTCATCGGGGGATCCCATGTGACGTCATAGTCACGTGACCCAGTGGCGCCATGTTGTGTAGTCATGGTAACCCGCGTGAGCGGCCACGTTGTGACGTCATCTCCATAGTGATACGTGATGGCAGTACGCATGCGCAACGCGTGTTGTTGGGGGAATCGCGTTTCCGTCGTCCATTTTGTATACTGGAAGCCGCCATCTTGGTTTCTATGGTAGCACGTGATTGCTATGTTACCTAAGGCCTACAATAGGATAGGGGTATGTTTTGGGGGTATGTTCCTTTGTAGAAGAGTAAATCTGATTACCACAAACAACCCGACAATCCTTCCAAATCACCAAAATCCACCCGAAATCACCCAAATTGACTTTATTTCCCCAATTTATCGGCTTAGCACGTGGTGCTATAGTACTAAGGGGGTACCGGAGGTGCGTTCGATTGAACAGGAGTAATGTTCTGGCTTAGAATTCTCCCAGATTCCCTTTTTGGATCCGTATCCCATGACGTTTTTCCCATTAAAAGACACGTTCCTTTGGTCATTACCCAGAAGTCTCTACTTCTATCTATATATGCAATAGTTATCGTTTATCTGGCCATGTTCCTTTGTTCTAGAGTATACTCCAGTAGTGTAGAAGAGCCTATTAACTGGAACAGTTTACCTTATTATTGCTATATTTAGCAATTTCTGGTCTATTCTTGTTAGTTCTGACCCTATTCCAAGTACTCTTGTTGTTTCATTTATATAACTAACCATTCAGATTGCTTGATTTCCCATAATCTATATGCAGGGTTATCTCCCTTCTGTATAACAAAAGACTATATCCAATGGCCATATCCCATGGAATCCCATTTTTTTGCAAAACACCTGTGGCTATGGAATCCCTTTTTTGTCATATGTGCTTATGTGAAAAAGCACAATGTGACACAATGTGCCCTAGCACAAAGGCACATGCTTTATGTGACGATATGTGCTTATGTGAAAAGGCACAATGTGACACAATGTGCCCTATCACATAGGCACATACGAGTATTTGAGGATACCTTTGACCTGGTATTGTATTATTGGAGGATACTTATCGAGGATTCCTACTGGAGAATCCCTTTTGGTCATATGTGCTTATGTGAAAAGTCACAATGTGACACAATATGCCCTATCACATAGACACATACGGGTATTTGAGGATACCTATGGCCTGGTATTGTATTATTTGAGGATACCTACTGGAGAATCCCTTTTTGTCATATGTGCTTATGTGAAAAGTCACAATGTGACACAATATGCCCTATCACATAGACACATACGGGTATTTGAGGATACCTATGGCCTGGAATTATATTATTTGAGGATACCTATTGAGGATATCTATCGAGGATACCTTTATAGGATACTTATCTGAGGATACTATATAGGCTGTACATGTCCCTATAGGTCTCTTGCTGGCCCTTAGTACTATTAATCCACCTGATGCATTATGTTATCCTATGACTGGTATAGGTAGTATGCAATGCTAGGCATAGGGGTATTGTAGGTAGGGGTACTGCCTGGTAGTTTAGAACGGTACTATAGTATGGGCGGTATATACACCTACAGGCCGCTGTTAGTGCTTGGTACTATTAACCAACCGATTGCTTTGTTTTATTATATGGCTGGTATAAGTAGTACGTTATGGTAGACCTAGTGATTTTGTGGGGGTGGGGGTAATGCTTGGTAGTTTAGAACGGTAGAATAGCATAGGCTGTACATACCCCTGTAGGTCTCTTGCTGGCCCTTGGTACTACTGATCCACCAGGTACTTCATATTATTGAGCGGTATTCTGGGTGGGGGTCAATGCCTGGTAATACAGAACGGCAGCAGAGTATGGTTGGTATATTCCCCTATAGATCCCATCCTAACCGTTGACAGTATTAACCTACCAAATGCTTTGTATCATCTTGTTACTGGTAAGGTGGTACGTAATACCAGTAGTTCCTACCTTATTCCGAGTACTCTTGTTGTTTCATTTATCTAGATCATTTATATAAATTATAATTAACCAATTAGATTGCTTGATTTCCCATAAGCTGTACTTAATCGTACAGAGTTATCTCCCTTCTGTATAATAAAAACCTATATCAATGGCCATATTCCCAGGCACCCCAATTTCGGCACCCCTTTTTTCAATGAGGTATAATTTAATACGACTCTTATCCTCATTTCAGAAAAAAGGGGTGCCGAAGGCCATATGCTTTTCAAAAAAAGGGTGCCGAAATTGGGGTGCCTGGGAATATGGCCATTGATATAGGTTTTTATTATACAGAAGGGAGATAACTCTGTACGATTAAGTACAGGTTATGGGAAATCAAGCAATCTAATTGGTTAATTAGAATTTATATAAATGATCTAGATAAATGAAACAACAGGAGTACTCGGAATAAGGTAGGAACTACTGGTATTACGTACCACCTTACCAGTAACAGGATGATACAAAGCATTTGGTAGGTTAATACTGTCAACGGTTAGGATGGGATCTATAGGGGAATATACCAACCACACTCTGCTGCCGTTCTGTATTACCAGGCATTGACCCCCACCCAGGTTTGATTCGGTTCGTTTTTTTCGGTATCCCCATGATATCGGTATCGGTTCGGTTTTTCGGTACTCTGCACGTCTCTAATTTTGTGAGAATTTCATGGTTGAAAAGTATGTGAACCAACATTTATGTGATCGTCACATGAAATGGCTGCCTCGTATTTATGAAGACTTGTGCCGCAGCCATTTCTAAAGTGCAAAAAGTATCGAAGCCTAAGTGTGTGTCATCGTGTTATGTACCACCCCACATCTACTACGTAAGTAATAATTGTTATTCTCGTGTCTCAATCGACTGTTTGCTGTTTTCGAAAATAGGTGACGACGTAACAGAAATACGTTTTTTCATACTCAGATAAGTTACTAAAATCGAATTGACAATTCATTTTAACCTCCCACTTTTGTAACTTGGGCATTTATCTCAAATTCAGCAGCAAAATGAATACTCTGAGTGTGTGTGTGGTTGTTGGGGGGGGGGGGGTCTGGAAAAAAATTGCAGACACCCCCCCCCCCCTCAAAAAAAAAAAACTTCCGCTCCAAAGGCACCCACCCACCCCCTTTTGTGCAAAAAAATATATTTTTCCTCTCTAAAAAAATGCCCCCCCCCCCCCCGCCATTCACCAGTTATGATATATTTGTCCAGTATTTCTAAATAAGCCATCATCCCATGATCCTCTTATTTTGTTCTGTGTGAAAGAAAGCAATCGTCCAAATCCACTATCTGGTATCGATACCCATTTTATACCATGATTACCCATTCTACTATACATGAAAAGCCTATGACATAAATTTTAGCTTCACACACCAACCGTGGTGAACACGTCAGCAATGGGATTTCAGTAGTTAAAATGTACACCTACAGTGGAACTACATCCAAGGTGACGTTTGGTGACGTCGACCTAAATGCGAAATTGTCTAAATTTATCACACGTCGCCTCGCGATAAGTGAAATGAAAGTGGCAATTATTTATTACTTTTTTAAATGAGTTTACCCCATAAAACACCAGAAATTAACAAACATGCATTATCCCATGTTAATAAAGCATCCATAACTCGAAATAGTATGTTATTATGTTGTTAAAATGAAAAAGGTCCTCTTTCTTTTTCAATTTCGTTTCGGTGATAAAACTGACAGCGGAAGTACCGCCCACCGATCCTCATGTAAACAAAAAACAAATTCGCACGCGTATTTACGGCTGCTGCTCAGCAAAATCGAAAACAAATCATAGCGACTCTTAATAATCTGACGATCATGGTATAAATAAAATATACCCAAAGTAGCTTTGTATACCAAATGTTCACCACTCGTGGTGAAGTGGTGTTAATCGCGCGCCAAAAGCTCGCGGTTAACACCACTTCACCACTCGTGGTGAACATTTGGTACACCAAGCTACTTTGGGTATATTGTATATATCTGTTATAGGTTAACTTTTAGACGTCACCAATTCATGTTCAAGGTTGAGCAAAATCGAGACAGAAACACAAAAAACGAAACAAACTTATCAGCTTATGAAAACCATATTAGGTGTGTACTTCTATCATATAGATAATTTAGCCCTTTACTTAACACGAAAAGCAGACGACACCTGCAACAAAAATTCTTGAATAACTAATTTTTTTTATTTGTTGTCTCAAAAACATAGGTTATGACCCCTCATTGGAACGATCTCGACGAGCTCGTTCCAATGAGGGGTCATAACCTAGAGTTTTGAGACAAAAAATGAAAAAATAATGAAAATTAATTGGCAATTTTTGAGAATAGCGCTGGCCGGTTTTGGCCGTTACGTTGGGTAAAGGGTTAAAACATAATAATAAATAATTTAGAAAATTTGTTCAGTCAAAACACTGATGAAAACAAAAAAAAAAAAGAAAAAGGAAACAAAGAAAAATTTTAAGTTCTCAAGTAGGGGTCAGGTTAATCATTCACAAATCCGTGGTTTCATGCCCATGCAGTGTGATGTTATTGATAGGGTTGTTATGTGGCTTTGAACAATTATAGCTATATCAAGAGGTTGTATGTTTAGTATCAGTTTGTTTGATTTGTGTTTAACGTCGCTTTCAAAAGCCAAGCTTACATCACAACTCTACCAGTTTTATTGGTCGAGGAGAGTCCACACACAAGGCTTGTCTGACAGTGATTTCATTAGCTGAGATAGTCGCCGAATGTGTGCGGCGAGACCACAGGCCATCGGCGAGTAATTGGCAACTCTCCCAGATAACAATTTAGAGTAACTAAGTCCAGATGGCTACACCTGGATTCGAACTCACATCGTAAGCGTTGGGAGGTTTGACAGCTCTGAGTTGTACCACTAACTGACTGGGCCACCAATGCCCTAATTTAGTATTAGATATCAGATGGAAACTATTAATTCTACTTTTGTCGTAATATAAGTTATTTCCGCCAACATGTATGATATATGTGGATTTAATACCTGGATGTCGGTTTTTAAACACCGAGCCGCAATCGAGGTGTTTAAATGATACGTCCAGGTATTAAATCTCCATATACCATACATGTTGGCGGAGATAACGTTTTTGTCCCGCTTGAAACACAATACAAACATAGTGGAAATAAATTTGTGGACGCATTTCTCAGCTCCACAGTCACTTGGACCAAATTCGTGATAATTATTTTGTTTTTATAATCGCAGAAGACAACAGATAGAGTTACAACCCTTGGGTCGTTAAGGAAACGAGTAAACAGTATTTTGTTGACCTATCGCCCCCTGAGTTTCAATGTGTTTTTTGTGCCTACTCGCACATAGAACACATTGGTACTCAGGGGACGAATTATTTGCTCTTATTTTATTTTTATGACTGAATTTTCGGAAATCTAATGATATTTGTGACTATTTTCGGGTTGTTTGGTTCGATTTTTATTTCAGCGAGAAAAATCGGAAAGCTTTCGTTTAAACCATATACCCCCGATGTTTCGCGTGCGCTTATACCCTGGATGTTGCACGCTCTCATATACCTTGGATGTTGGGTGCATCCTTTGCCATGGCTATTTGTCCAAGGCATTCTGACCAATCAAAAGACCGAATTTACCGGGATATAGGGACAACATGGTTTAGATTATGTGCATTTTTAATCTTATTAACTTGATATCAATTATGACCTAATTGGATTGATAATTTGCATACACTTTTGAAAAGTTGTTTATTTGTTTGATAATAAGATTGGGGTTTAACGTCACTTTCAACAACTAAGGCTATATCACGACTATCCCAGTTTTATTGATAAAGAAGAGTCTTCACACAAGGCTAGTCTGACAGTGATTACATTGGCTGAGAGAGTCGCCTACCGTGTGCAACGAGACTACCTCCCATCAGGAGTAACTGGTAACCTTCCCAGATAACGATTTTGGATTACAAATTTCAGATGAATACACCGAATCGAACACTTATCGTTAGTGTTGAGATGTGAGATGGCTTGGAGCTGTACTCCTAAACAGGGCTCAAAATACCCTTTTTTTCTCTGCGTAGCAAAATGATACACATTTCCGAAAAATGAATAGCATTTTATTTAAATTGCACAGCAGTTCTTGTATACCGGAGTTATGCCATACTGTTTTGTTTTGAATTCTTCTGAGCAGATAGAATAATGTCCATCCATTTCTGTGCTTTTTCAAATAAGCTGCAACACACGAAGCACTAGCTATGTTTTTCAACTGAACTGCCTTTAACAACTGCATGGACTTATAGTATTTTCCGAAACATACTTGGCGAAAGACAGTATCGCGTATCTCCTGTTCTGTTTGTTATTCAATTATAATCAACCACTCAAATTAAAGAATAGATGAAGGAGACAATTTTCGCATTACTACCTTATCGGTGGGTCTTCATTTTCCCTTGATTTCACTCAAAAGCTCACCGTTGTTGTCATTTTACGCCAGCAGCCGACATGTTTGTTTACCAATGACGTAACGGATAGCATAATCTATTTTTACCTGAGGGTTTCGAGGTTGTTGCAAGGAGTTGTGTTTTGATGGATTTGGATACAGATCAAAACATAAATCTGAACCGTTCCACAACATCGGTACGTTTGTTGCGAAATTCGGGCCCAAGTGAAACTTACGATCACAAAGTGATGACCGTTTCTGTAAAATAAATAAAATACGTCGGAAAATAACTGTTGAGGCTTTCTAAATAAAAATTTGAAGTTCACCCTGATAAATTTTGTAACAGCTTTAGAAACATTGTGCACGAAAGCAGACTTGTGATTTAATAATGTTTTTCTGCCGAAAATTCCTTTTCGATGAAAATTCTTTAGTAGAGTTGAAGTTTATCGCCGATTGGGGTGGGGATAAACCCCATATTTTTCAATTTATGGGATTTATCCCCACCACATTCGGCGATAAAACACCGATTTCAACAGGTTTCTGATTGAAGACCAAAACACTGATTTCAACAGATTTCTGATTGAAGAACCAAATTATGTACCGTTTTTAGTTAGTTAGTTATTGGTGTTTAAAGCCACATATTTATGCATAATGGCTAATCATGACCACGACATTTTTACGGACAGAGGAAGCCGGATTACCCGGAGAGAACCATCGAACAATGGCAAGCAACTCTCAGCTCCACAACATGGTAACTCCACACAAGCAGGGTTATAACATTGGTTGAAGACAGGTGCTCCATCCACGAGGGGCAGTAGGCCTTAGTACACGACGCCACCATGCCCCAACATGGGCAATGTGGTGAAGTGTCTTGCCCAAGGACACAACCCGGTTGCCGCAGGTGGGGTTCGAACAGAGTACCTCTCGGCTTGCAGCCTGTACCCTACCAACTGAGCCACCGCGCCCAGATGTAACGTTTTTTGCATCCAACGCGGAAAAATCAAGCTCTAAAGTAAGTTGCTGTCAGAATACCGGCTTTTACTTCCATTTCGCCAAATTTACCAACATGAAACCTAAAACAACCCCCCCCCCCCCCCCCCACCTCCACCACCTGAAGTCCACTCCGGCACTGTCCTGCCCTTGAACTGCGTAGAATATAATTAAGTCAAGCGAATCGCATTGAAATCAAGTCTGGGGAAATGGGTAACCATCTTTGGTTTATCGCATATATGTGTCTTGCAAGCAAACGGATTCAATACAGTATGGGGTTGAGATAGCTGGCGGCAGATCCTCGATCTGGCATCACAGACTGTGTACACGATGCTCACAAAAAATGCACTCCACCTCTCCAAGTGACATATAGACACACGTTCCAATTTTTCTCTGCCAGTGAATTTATAGCCCATACTCTTTGAAGTCGGGGCAGAGCATATAACTTTAACTAAATTTTAAAAGATTAACATGGCTATTCAGGACGTGTCATGTTTCGACCCCCTCCCCTCACCCACCCGTCCGAACATTGAACTTGGACTTCGCCAAAGTAATTCGCGTTCGTTTTTTACATATGTTTTGGGTCGTCGGCCTTTAATACCATTCAAATAATCGTTAGAAAAAAAATTGTAACATACTTCGCGAGGGTAGGTTAATTTTAGGCTTGTAAAACTTACCGCAAGAAGTTTTCAGTGTGCGTGGATTATCTCTCTTCCACGTTACTAAGAGGAAAAGTTACAACGTCTCAGTAAAAGCTCAAAGTTTTAACTTTACAAACAAAATCTTCAAATATGAAGAAATAAAGAATATATAAATCGAATGCAAAGTCACAGGGCGGAGACAGGGGGTGAGATATTCCGCCATGGCCTGCGTGTATCTTTTCATCTTCCACCAGTCTTGGGAGCCAGAAATAAGCTTTTTAAAAGCAAATGTTTTTTTTTTATTTAGAGAGGGGAAACACACGAGATTTTATCCTATCGGGTGGGGGTGAAATGTAGGGAGAAAGTTAAACGGCTACCCCAGAACTGACACATATCATTAATTAACGGGAGGTCATTTGAATTTGTTCCAAGAACCATGCGCGCATGAGACGATGGGGGGAGGGGGTGCGGTTGCCACCCCTCTTGGTCACAGGGAATTCAGCTATAATCATTGTTACATGTATGCCGTACAAACGTCACGTTTCTCTCGTTCGTTGTCGCGGGAGTGGGGCTCCCCCCCCCCCCCCCCAAAAAAAAAATAAAATCAACATCTAGAAATTTCGAATTTCGAATCACTATTTGACTAACAGCTGGAACCTTCACATACTATGGTAGAAATCGTGAAATACCTCTTGGAATGCAACGCAAACAGACAAAATTACATCCTGTGCAGGAGGTGGGAAGTAAATTCAAGAGGAGCAAAGTTTGGATCGGAGGTAGGGGTTGTCTAAAACAACTGTTTTTTTTCAGCCTAGTATCTATATTTTTTATTTTCAACCCCACCTCCTTCTCTAGTCTAAGTTGAGTTTTAAAAATTATTTCAAATTGAGCACCAGTCTTTCTCAAATTTGTTCAATCTGCTTGAATCTGCGCCAAATTTCATCCACTATGCCTGAAACGAGCAGATGAGGAGGCAAATATTCTAATCTATTTTACTAGTGTACCATCAACTCACAGTGGATAAGTGGTCATAAGTGGAAATTACAGAAACCGAAAGTTGGAACTCGCGAGGCGGAGAATATTTTGCTCCACCCAAATGGGAGTGGTCTGTTTGAGTGGGTTCAGGGGGCGGCCAGAGACGCCCCCCACCCCCCCCCAAAAAAAAAAATTACGTGAAACGGTAAAACAATTGAGAGAAGAAAAGGAAGTATGCCAAAAAAGAAGGCGGATTGTTTTTATATGGGCCTACGAGCCTCATCGTTCGGACGCCGAACACCGACATTTTCTGTCCGATGCCGATTGGATTCGCGGCAGCAAATTCAGTTTCGTACGCAACCGCACACATGTGCCGATGTCAATGAGTTCCTAAATCGGTTTTCTCTCTGACAAACGCTTCCGGTAAAAATAACACATCGGACCCCAGATCTATTGCCGCTGCGTGACGCAGACCAATATGCCCAGGTTTTTAATTTGAATTCGAGAGTGAAACAAAGTTACAGGTATCACGGAACAAAATATTTTCCCACATGCGACAATAGTAACGTTCAGGCGAAAAAAATATGATCGCACCACTTCAATTTTGCTATTCAAATATCTTTGTCAAGTATAGCCCTTCAGACAATTTTTTCTCACGAGAACAGGGGTCATGCAACAAATAAGAGAGAAAAACTGACACGAAAGGAAGTACAGGTCACGTGCATTTTTAGGCAATTCCCTACAAAAACACACAAAAAGTAAATTGTATTTTTTAGGTCTGAGAGTCATCAAATCACCCTCTTTTTATCAGGCATATTCAACAATAGTGCAAGATGTCAATAGAATGTTTCAAACCATTATTGAAACAATATATTTTCCAAAGGCTGTTTATTTTTAGCGATTGTGTTGCGAAGTTGGCCCACAGAAGTTAAGTAAGCTCGAAAGAAGAGCTATAGTTCTTCCATGGAAATTATAGAAATAACAGGACAGTTTTCTATTAGTTTGAATGGGACTCATATTATTGCTGTTAATTTTCCTCAGAGCCGATATTGGTAGAATTGGATAAACTAATAAGAAATACTCCGACTAACACTCGACCGACTGACCTACACTCAGTGGAAGAGCTGATCAGAGATAACGCCGGTAGTCGAGTTTTAGTTGATAAATATCACGGGCGGAAATCTCCGAATTGGTACTATTTGAACTGTCATAGCTGTCATCAACCCATAAATCACACTCCCAGAACAAACGGGCATCACATAATGCTAAAGTTGTAGAACTGTAAATTCTATCACACAATTCCCCCGGTGGAATGTGTTTGTGGAACAACCACTCGATAGATTGCATGCAGATTGCCGACAGTCTGCATGGCAGTACAAGCGTCTAACAATGGTGACTGCCACGTCACGGGAACTTTCCCTAACTATTCCGCTGACTGGTAGTCGAGTGATCAGGTTTGGCATCAAAAATCTAGTGGATATAAGCACTGATTCCTGGATGTTTGGGAAGTTGTCTCTGGGCTCCCGACGAGCAAGTATCTACCTACAAGAAGTAAGATGGATGCCGCCACTGTTGCTATAAGGTATGAACTTTGACTGAACATTGTGAATTTTACTTTATACCAGAGAAAACGATTGGCAGTTGAGTTTTATTTGTTAATAAAAATCGTAGATAACTGGTAAACTGGTCTTCGTTGTGCTGAACACGACTAGCTCGTGAGGTAACCAACCTGAACCCAGAATCTGGAGCCTGTGTCTGGTATCGTCTGGTAAGGAATCACAAAACGCCACGGGCTGATGGGACTTCGCGGTTGGTGGGGCTCCGTAGTTCTCTCAGTAATTACAACGCTTGGAGTCAGAATTTACGATCGCAGATCGATAGACTTTTTACTAAATTCCGTAACAATTGCATCATTTCCGAGTGCAACCTTTCAAGGCGGGTAACTCTAATTCAAGGTGGGTAACTCTAATTCAAATTTTTAATTCCCTGATACCTGTTGAGAGTATCTATATTTAATAATAGAGGTTCCTCATTCTTATAAAAACCGATGCCAGATCCACTGTGTGCCGCGACAGATTAGGCGGCCGCGCGATGACAGCTATTGAGTCATCGGGAATTAAATGACTTGACGTGGACACTATAGACTGAAGATTGTGCAGCGCTAAAGGCAAGGAAGATATCACACAAAAAGTCAATCATCAATGACTGATCATGTCCAGTCTTTTTGCCGGCCATCAAATCTGTCGTAATTTTTACGATACACATCACAATAATTTTGATGATACAATCAGCGTGATGGTATTACAACGTAAAACTCAACTCACAGTTGCGACAATTGGTTCTGTTGTTTAGGCCAATATATGTTTAACAAGTATCATATGATAATAGAATTAATAGTGAAGTGTCATTTGGCATTTAGTTTGGGTTTCGGGATTTGTTGCATCACTGATGTTTCATGCTATGACAGTGAATGCATGTCTGATGGGATCGTATCCAGAAAATTTACCATATTATCAGTGTGCGCGCTTAAGCTTCAGGCGCCCTGTGGGAAAAAAATTATCAAATTTATAATTAAGTGTTGGGAAGGTGGGGGACTGTCGTTCCACGTGTAATAGAAGTGATTGATATCTTGGGTGTTCGGTCACTTCGTCTTTATCAACAATTATAAAAAATATAAACTTCATCACGCAGGACGCTAATGTTAACTGTATTTCTGAAAGTCTACCTTTAAGTAACATCATTAACATCATCAGTACTAGATGTAGTGAACATGGGGGGGGGGGGGGGGGGGGGGTTAGGGGGGGCTTACTGGGAAACCTAGAAAGGACGTCATATTCACGTGACCCAGTTACGCCAAGTTAGTCACGTCACCCTGTTACGTCAAGTTTGGTTGATGTGCTAGCCCGCGTGAGTGGTCATCTTGTGGCGTCATTTCATGGTGATACGTGGTCTTAGTGCGCATGCGCAACTCGTGTTGTTAGGGTGATACGCTGTTCCGTCGGGCATTTTGTATATTGGCTTTCCTCAAATACCTAAATGAGTCGAAGAAAGTATATTCGAGTCACTCGAACGAGCAATTGTTCTATAGCTCATTTGCTCGATGGGATTCGAGTCGCTTGAGCAATGACTTTTCAGTAACTCTTCGATGGATTCGTGGCTATAAGAATCATATAGGCTTTCGTTATACACACTGAAGATAACTCTGCATACATGTTATGGTGTAGGCCATTCAGGCTCATAGCAACCACGTGCTACCTTAGAAACCAAGATGGCGGCCTCCATCAGACAAAAAATGTCCGACAGAAGTACTATCACCCTAACAACACGCGCTGCGCATACGCACTAAGACCAGGTCTCACTATGGAGATGACGTCACAAGACGGCCGCTTCCGCGGGCTACCATGACAATCTAACATGAGTTAAATTGGGTCACATTACTGTGTCATCACTTCTTAGGCCCCCTCACTAGGTCCCCACAATGTGGCAAATAAGGCCAAGTGGCCGAAAGCTCCAGTTACTGATTGATTTTATTATATAAAATGTCACACTATCTACCTACCCACTGAAAAATGTTGCAGGCTGAATGGGAACATAGTTTATTTAGTGGCCAAAAAGCCCTCGGGGATTGAAATCTCTTTTCCAATTTTTCCGGGGATACTCCCCGCCGCCATCTATAATTCTATTAGCATCCCACCTTAGGTCTTGGGCATATATGACACCCCTTGCTTAAGTATATCCAGAGGGGAGGCACCTTTGAGCCGCCACTGGATCCAGTGGAAGTAACACAAGTCTGTAGAAATATTAGACAGTCGAGGTAATAATTCATAGCTTAGGGTTTTTAAAAATTTCGTTATAATTAACTGCAGTAATGGTGGAAGTTTGTAGGGATTTATGCAAACGATGTATCGAACTCAGAAATAGAGGCAACCAAAGGTAAAAAAAAAAACCGTTAGAGAAAGAGTCATGGGGATTGTAACCAAAATTGGCGAGAGTAGGTCAAAAGAAAGAGGTCTTTGTGTGGCCTGCGTGACAAAGAGAAGACAGGTTTTGAAGAGTACCTTGACAATGGCACCATTGTAAGGGGAGGAGTGGTCACTGTTGTTCAAGCTGAGGTCGCGATCACTGGAGATTAGGGGGAATTGGGAAAGACGGTGGAAAAGGAGAGCCAAATGTGTAACTTGGGCGTAGTGGTGACCTTGGAATACGTTTTATTAGGAAGTCCAAAATCTCAATCTTCTAGATCAAAATTTACTGGTAGTAGTATAATGAGGACGTGGGATGGGAGAATAAAGGACGTGGTTAGTGGTTGACACAAATGCGATGATTAGTATGCTTATTGGATGGATTGTGAAGAATGGGGGTATAGAGTGTCTTCAAGCAGTTCGTCTCAGTATTGGGAGGAAAGATGCGTGGGAATCGGGAGGTAGTTGTAAGCACACGAGTAACCAAAACCTTCTCAACTGAGAACCACGGCAAATCAGCGGCCAGCCAAACTGTTATATATCGACCCACGTGAATAGTGTTAAAGCCTCATCCATCTGTAGGGTTCGATCCTCTAATGCTATGGGCACACAGGCCTTACATTACACGTATTTACTCCAGCTGAATCCCGAGAAGCATATAATGTTTTATTGCGGTTGACTGATACCAGACGAGACCGCTCGAACACATTCAGTCAGGCACCTCTACAAAAGCGATCGTCTTTTCTTCCAATTACAAGGTTCGAAAGGTAGTCTGGGTTCTCTAGAAACCCTCAAGCGGATCAGATTTTTAAAAATGTTCCCGGGGAGGGTTCCCTTAATCCCACCAGTAGGAGAAGACACGCTCACGAACATCCACATCACGGCTACGCACGTAGTTACTTTTCGGGCAAAATCTTCCAGCCCCCCACCCCCGCAGCCATGGAAAAAAAGTTGGCCCGTTGGTCTATATACGCCTGTGCTGGGTATAATCAGTGGAGTCGAAATATGATTAATATTGTATAAATTCTCTGATCAACTTTGCGTAGTGATTTCTCCCTCAGAAGATTTATCAGGTGCTTGCTGAGAAATGGCGGGGGGGGGGGGGGGGGGGGGGGGGGGGCTCCCCTACAATTTTCCAATAAGCTTTCTAGTGATTATACGTATTCGTAAGGGTTGTATCCGAAGATGCCAATTCTCTCATGCTATTAGTTATATACTTTCTTAAAAGAAAATTGGTTAGGCCTACTTGGACTTGTGTCGGGTTATAGCGAAAGCGGCACCGTGTGAAAACGGCACCGAGTGAGCGAAAACGGCACCAATTGATTGTGGCGAGAACGGCACCAGTTCCGATGGCGAAATTAATTCATTTAAATTCTGCCTTTTTTCTGTGTTTCGTTTTGAAACCGAGTATTTTGCCTATGGTTCTCTAATAAATTTGTGGAAAACTGAGCAGTTAAAAATGAGAGGATACATCTCCCCTCCCAACTATCTCATGGTTTTCTTGTTGTTTAGCAGTGACTTCTAAACATTAAAAGCAATAACACCCCTCCCCCAACCCCACCCTTTCCTCGGCCCTGGAATCTATCCAACCTGGATTCACGATACACCTCCTTCTTTATTATTTGACGCAGAAATCAGAATCTTGTGTATGTGTGTGTGTGGGGGGGGGGGGGGGGGGGGGGAATTCAAAGGACGTGCCAAGGTAAAAAATTAAAACAAGGTCTTTTAGGCCATATTTGGATGGGGGCAGTCCAAACCCAAGAAATCCGGACTCCTGTGCCAAACCGAAAGTAACGGGCCCCGGATTTCACGCGGTGCTGTTTTCGCCTGTACCCGTGTCACTGTCACACAAACAATCAAAGCCTAAATGGAGGTTTGTAGCAACATACTGAGGGCAGTTGTCGGCAAGACATGACAAATTTGGAAAACTGGTGCGGCACGTATTACTAAAATAATTTACGTCACGACTACAATACATGTATATTTTTTTTATTCACTAATTCACTAACGCGTTTTGAACAAGACTTGAGTTTCATTTTGAACCATCATCACGACGAACTGATATTCCAACTTCGTCAAACCACGCCTTCTGCAAATAAAAGGCAAGCCGTGAAAATTCAAATTTACCTGTTCTCAAATGGACGGTCCCAATTACGTCACTTGTGCATTGTTGCAAAATGGACGCTCTTCCGAAAATACACACAAATTCCCATAGAGAATTAAAAAATTCGTTCATATAATTTTCGAGCGAGCTAAAATCACAGAAACGTAACGACGGCGAAGTTAAATATATTACACGTAATCGGGAGCTGAAAACTAAAAGATATTTTCTTGATTTTGTATTATTCCAGAGTTTATTTACCATTGGGGGGTTATGGAAAGAACAATAGATATTTCCAAATGCGTAACATTTCTTAATTTGATGGGCTTAAAGTTACTTTGGGTATTTTATGCACAATGCAGAAACAATGCAGGATGAATTTAACCAATAAAATTCACGTTACATATGAAGTTGCTAATGCGAGACAGAGGGTTAATATTATATCAGGAGTAAAGCATCAGTGAACTAGCTTGCAAAGTTTGTTGCAAATTTTCATTTTTACATTTTGCAATACAAGATATTCAACTGCAGCCTATTAGGCTGCAGTTGAATATATTGTATGGCAAAATGCTATACATAATTGAAAATTGTGTAGCTTTTAGGATGTTTTGCATAGCAGATAGCGATGCGAAACCACTTATTTTGAGCCCTGCTCCTAAACGTCTGAGCCATCGATGGCCCTGAGTCGTAATGGAAGGAACGCGTGTCAGTGTTGTCTATTTCACTGAATGTTCTGAAAGTGACATGGTGAGTTTTACCTGTCGTTTCACAGTTAGGAGAAAGTAACAGTCTTTATACTGGTGACCTACTTTTGTAGTTTCCTGATAAGATCACATTCAAATGAAATAACTGTTTTACTTTGATCTATTACAGAGAAGTAAATGTTCAGGCGACACACCTATCCATAACGGGTTACACCCATTATTGGGCGTGTTGCCTAAATATTAAAGTTGATTCTCAATAACAAATCAAACTGAAACAGTTAGTCCTTAATTTTAAATCTTTGAAACTACACGTTTGACAATCATTTGCGTTCTGATGAGCAAGAGCTCCATTATTTTTTACAAACGTTTTTACATATTAGTAGTATGTCTCGTATGTTTGAGGTCCATTTGGCAGGACCCCGGTGCAGGAACCCAGAAGTGACGTCATGTCACGTGACGTAGTGGCGCCATGTTGTGTTGTCATGGTAACCCCCGTGAGCGGCCATGTCGTGACGTCATCGCCATAGTGATACGTGGTGTGAGTGCGATGACGTCACAACATGGCCGCTCACGCGGGTTACCATGACAACACAACATGTCGCCACTACGTCACGTGACATGACGTCGCTTCCGCGGTCCTGCACCGGGGTCCTGCCGAATGGACCTCAAATACGAGACATACTACTCATATTTGTTCAATTTATTTTAGCTTTAGTGAGTAATTTTCCCCATAAGTAATGTTTTCCCGTAGGTTACAACCAGGTAACTTACCATTATCAGTTAGGTTGGAACAGCACTTCTTTCTGATACAAATTTTATCAATGAAATCAAATATGTCATAACATACTGTATCCTACTTGTCAAAAGAGTGTTGTTTTACTCCAATCTGTAACATAGCTGTCTTATTTCTAGTAATTACTTTGATAAAATGTTGTTAGTAACAAAATTGCAGGCGTGGAAAAATGGGTTTTTCGGGTAACCACCCCTACCTTGTTTATGGAACTTTTTTGCAGACCTCCCCCTGCTCTGAGTGCTTTAATTCTTTTTTCAACATCATTCAAAATCAAAGGTTCATTTTCTGTTGTGTTATCCGGATATAGCCGTAAGAGGAGTATGCGAGTGGTCGATCAATTATGCACCTCTCCAAACGACAAAAATTTAACAATAACATGAACTGGAAGGTCATTACGATTCGGTTTTTTAACGGCCCGAGAGGAATGTATAACAGCCCGAGGGTTTATTACCGGCCCGAGATGAAGTCGAGGGCCGTTAACTGGTAGAGTGCTAAATTATTTTTAGTTCTTAAAATTTCTTTGTGCATCTTTGCCTTGTTACCATTTATGGGAGAGTGCCAATAGGCACTCTCCCATAAATGGTAACAAGGCAAATCCTAACTGATAAACTAATCTCAATTCAACGATAATATGAAGCATATACACAGAATATGAAGCCTTTGAATGGCGGTACTGACACTTCAAAATAAAGCCCAAATATGGGCTTCCAGCACTCTACCAGTCAATAAGCCAGAGGGATATCATTCAGTCCTCAAGGGCCGTTGATAAACCGGGACGCAGGAATAATTATGTTATTACTATTTTATCACGACCGGAAGCGGACGGCGGGCTGTTAATGAATTTTGTTTTCATTCACGTCCGCTACTCGCTTCTGGTTGCGTGATGCCGCGAATTACTGAGTTTTACCGCCCCGCTAAACTCTGTTAACATACTAGAGTACGCCCACTAAAATGGTAATAATACAACTTTAACATGAGTTTGTAGGGCGTTACCGCATATTAACGGCCCGAGAGGAATGAATAACAGCCCGAAGGTTTATTACCGGCCCGAGACTAAGTTGAGGGGGAGGGGGTAATAAGCCAGAGCGCTAGTATTCAGTCATTAAGGGCTGTTAATAAATCGGGAACCCGATAAAATCTTGTTATTACTATTATTACCATGTCCGGAAGCGGGCGGCGGGCTGTGAGGTTCCACTCTACAGTTCCAAACTATTACACAGGGGTTACATTCTAAACATATATAGGGAAAATATTAAAACTAATGCCATGTAAATTGGAGATATATTTTAGTATCAGATATATGATTACAAGAGGCTATTTGTTGGACAAGAGAATTTGAAGTTTTGGTTACAGAGTTGGTGTCTGATGCATAGGGCTAAATTACCAGATGAAATATGGGAAACAGTGGCTTCTAAACGTTGGCTATTTTTTAAAATGTCATTTTACACGGGTTTGTTACCAGGCATGCAACTAAAAAAATGAGACGGAAACATAGAATTTTCCCCCACATTTTAGTAACATGGGGCTTATATGCTCCAGGCTTAGGTAAGTGGGGATAGTGGGAAAATTCTGCTTTTGAGGTGGCTGAACATGACTGGTTTTCATGCAAGTTTGCAGGAAGAAGTCTTCCATTTGACAATAAATTATTTCACTCACATTCTGATTGCTTGTTTCTACTTAGCCATATAGTGTTATATGTTTTTATTGGATTTGAGAAATGTAATACATGTTATCAGTAAGATAACTAAGTTACAAAATATTTGCATTTGAAGAAAGTGTATGGCATGCCGTTTTGGAAATGCCTGGCAAACTATGGAGCGAAACTTTAAGAGCATTTTGCCTTCAGTGTCAACTCTTGAACCAGGAAGTTCTTTATTTGTGTTTGAGTTCTAAATACATCATTTTTTAAAAAACCTTTTATTATTTCGGTTTGTTGGTATAGCCTAATTTAACAACTTTTTGAATTTACTTCAGATTTTGAAAACACATTAACTGGTAGAGTGCTGGGAGCCCTTATTTGGGCTTTATTCTGAAGTGCAGATACCACAACTTGAAGGCTCATATTCAGTGGATGTGCTTTGTATTATCTTTGAAGTGATATTATTTTGTCTGTAACAGTTGACCTTGTTACAGTTTATGGGAGAGTGCCCATAGGCACTCTCCCATAAATTGTAACAAGGCAAAGATATGTGTACAAGATTTGATGGTCAAAAATAATTTAGCACTCTACCAGTTAAGATGGAGCACTGCATTTCCTAAACACTGAGCTCTGTATTCATGATAGATACATTGTAATTCTGAGCAGCCTGTTTGTTATTATTCACCACAGAATTGCAGTCACGATGTCTACTTTGTCATTTTGGTCATTGGTGCCATGTCCGTGTGTCATCCGTCCATTAAGCTGTTTGCCCTTTTTATATCTGGAGAGCAACACCCTCACCCCAAAGCAATGGTTATTACTGCTTATTGTTTTACAATTTGATTGTTATTAACCGTGCTATTGATCGGACCCGGGTAGTCAATGAAGCTGGTGGTAATAATAAAAATGATATCTCCAATGACTCAGAGCAATTTGGGGTTTGAGGGTGTGTGGTGTGGTTGTGAAAATCAGGCGAACACTACCTGCAAAGCTATCCTGCAGTCACAAAGACCATGCTGTATCTCTGCTGTTTGAAAATAGAGACTTGTGGTTTTTGCTCATTCAGCTCGGGATAGACTCCAGATTCTTTTACCTGAGTGAAATCCAAGGGGAGATCACTCTTGTTTTCTCTTAAGGTTCCGCGCTACAGTTTCGCACTATTGCACAGGGGTAAAATTTTAAACATATGGCATATGTTGAAACTAATGGCATGTAAATTGGAGATATATTTTTAGTATCAGACATATGATACATTAGGCTATTTGTTGGGCAAGAGAATTTGACGTTTTTGTCACTGAGTTGGAATCTGATGCATAGGGATAAATTACCAGATGAATTATGGGAAACAATGGCTTCGAAAAATTGACTATTTTTTAAAATATTTTTACACGGATTTCTTATCAGGCATGCAGCTACAACAATGAGACGGAAACATAGAATTCTTTTTCCACATTTTAGAAACAGGGGGTTATATACTTCGGGTTTAGTTTCATGTAAGTGGGGATGGTGGAAAATTCTGCTTTTGAGGCTGCTGAGTGGCTGGAAATGACTGGTATCGGCATATTTTCATGCAATTTGGCTGGTTGAAGTCTTCCATTTGACAATAAATTATTTCACCCACATTCAGATTGCTTATTTCTGCTTTGTCGGATAGTGTTATGTGTTTTTATTTTAGTGGTTTTGGGAAATGCAATACACGTTATGGGTTAGATAACTAAGTTGCAGAATATTTGCATTTGAAGAGAATGTATGGCATGTCATTTTTGGAAAATGCCTGGAAAACTGTTGAGCGGAACCTTAATGAATTTTGTTTTCCTTAACGCCCATCGCTCGCTTCCGGCTGCATGACGTCATGAATTACTGAGTTTTACAGCCCAGTTAACCCTTTACCCAACGAATCGCCCGCATCCGCCCGCGTAATATGCAAATTCAGCAGTTGAAAAAATATTATTTTTAAAAAAATTTCAACAAAAACCATATCATGTGACCCCTCGTTGGAACGAGCTCCTCGAGCTCGTTCCAACGAGGGGTCACATGATATGGTTTTGTTGAATTTTTTTGAAAAGTTTCAAAAAATTATATTTAAAATAATAAATTTTGATATCGTCTGCGTTGGGTAAAGGGTTAAACTACAAGAACACCCGTTAAAGTGGTAATAATTGTTATTAACGATACGATGTGACTGGGAAGCTAACGAGTAAATAATGTCTCGTATCTCACCAATCCTATCTTCAGTTTAAACGATGACGTGTCTGTTAATTAGCAATGTTGTCTCCACAGAATATAAACTTAACAATACTTCGAAATCTGCTTTGCTGATTGTGAAGACGAAAATATTCCCGACATGCAGGCAATGGTATTTACCGACGAGATAGTCGAATTTTCGCCTCAGAATACACAAACATTACAAGTGGAGCCCCAGGGGCATCAGTTTTGACTTTTTCCGATTGCTGTGTGCAATGAGCACAAAACAGATAATAAGCAACCGTCTAGATTATCTGGCTTTTAACCAGTGAGAAGTGGGTGGCTAATGGACGAATAGATCATCATATCTATCTTTGAAAGACAACAATGATTCTGAGAAAGTAGACAGCGCACTTACGCGATAATTAACATTTAGTACAAAAATGCCGCAGTACAGTATTGTTTTCCTTTCAGTGAGAATATCATACTCCCATAGTAGTTGACAGTAAGTCAATAGAGGTGACAAATGCTAACAGACGTCGGAGTCCATCAACACAATACAACTTACTCCAGGATGCAACAAATGAAGTCAAATGACAAATACATTCCGTCGTCTCAGCTGATTGGTCGAGTGCTGGAAGCCCATATTTGGGCTCCATTCTCAAGTACAGATACCACAACTTCAAGATTCCATATTGTGTGTTGTGGTTTACATTGTCTATGAAATGTATTTGTTTCAGTTGTATGAATATGCCTTGTTACAATTCATAGGAGAGTTCCCATGACTCTCCCATAAACTGTAACACGGCAAAGACCAGTGAATACATTTTGGCAACCAAGAAAAATTTAGAACTCCACCAGTTATGAAAACAAATATATCCGCTAATGCTAAAGACTCTTAACCCTTTACATAACATGAAAAGCAGACGACACTTGCAAACAAAATTCTTGAATAACTAATTCTTTTCATTTTTTGGTCTCCAAAACATAGGTTATGACCCCTCTTTGGAACGAGCTCGTTCCAAAGAGGGGTCATAACCTATGTTTTTGAGACAAAAAAAATGAAAAAATAATGAAAATTAATTAGCGATTTTTGTGAATAGTGCTGGCCGGTTTTGACATTACCTTGGGTAAAGGGTTAACAAATTCATTCTGACGAACAGGTCACAGGAAGGGCCATATATACAGATGGGGATAACACGTGCCTCCTCCATAAAAGTGTTATTGAAAAATTTGTGGGTTTGTCCCAAATGTTTGCTAGGCCTGTAGTCTAAGTTTTTTTTTAATTGGGATTTAACGACACTTTCGACAGCTAGAGTCATTTCGTGTCGGACAGTTTTGCGGGTGGAGGAAGTCGGAGTACCCTGAGAGAACCACAGTAGTATGTCTCGTATGTTTGGGGCCTTTTTGGATGATCTCATGGATGATCTCATCTGATGTCATAGTCACATGACCTAGTGCCGCCATGTTGTGTTGTCATGGTAACCCGCGTGAGCGGCCATGTTGTGACGTCATCTCCATAGTGACGCGTGGTGTGAGTGCGCATGCGCAGCGCGTGTTGTTAGGGTGATACGTGTTTCCGTCGTCCATTTTGTATACTGGAGGCCGCCATCTTGGTTTCTATGGTAGCACGTGATTGCTATGTTACCAATGGCTTCTAACAAGACAGGGGTATGTTCGGTGGGTATGTACGATTGAATCGGAGTAAATCTGATTACCACAAACATCCCGACAATCCCCCAAATCACCAAAATCGACCTAAAATCACCGAAATTGACTTTATTTCCCCAATTTGTCAGCTTAGCACGTAGTGCTATAGTACTAAGGGGGTACAAAGGGGTGCGTTCGATTGAACAGGAGTAATGTTCTGGCTTAGAATTCTCCCAGAATCCCTTTTTGGATCCTTATCCCATGACGTTTTTCCCTATTAAGAATAGCACGTAGTGCTATAGGACAAATTTACCCAGAATTCTCTGCTTCTATCTATATAAGCAACAGTTTTTGTCTATCTGGCCATGTTCCTTTGTTCTAGAGTATACTCCAGTAGTGTAGAAGAGCCTATTAGTTGGTACAGTTTTGCTTATTATTACTATAATTAGCTATTCTAGTCTATTCTTGTTAGTTCTGACCCGATTCCAAGTACTCTTGTTGTTTCATTTATATAACTAACCAATCAGATTGCTTGATTTCCCATAAGCTGTATGCAGAGTTATCTCCCCTGTGTATAACAAAAGCCTATATCCAATGGCAATATCCCCAGGCACCCCAATTTTAGCACCCCTTTTTTGAAAACACCTGTGGCTATGGAATCCCTTTTTTGTCATATGTGCTTATGTGAAAAAGCACAATGTGACACAATGTGACCTAGCACAAAGGCACATGCTTTATGTGCCGATATGTGCTTATGTGAAAAAGCACAGCGTGACACAATGTGCCCTATCACATAGGCACATACGGGTATTTGAGGATACCTTTGGCCTGGTATTGTATTATTTGAGGATACCTATCGAGGATACCTACTGGAGAATCCCTTTTTTGTCATATGTGCTTATGTGAAAAAGCACAATGTGACACAATGTGACCTAGCACAAAGGCACATGCTTTATGTGCCGATATGTGCTTATGTGAAAAAGCACAATGTGACACAATGTGCCCTATCACATAGGCACATACGGGTATTTGAGGATACATTTGGCCTGGTATTGTATTATTTGAGGATACCTATCGAGGATACCTACTGGAGAATCCCTTTTTTGTCATATGTGCTTATGTGAAAAGGCACAATGTGACACAATATGCCCTATCACATAGGCACATGCTTTATGTGCCGATATGTGCTTATGTGAAAAGGCACAATGTGACACAATATGCCCTATCACATAGGCACATACGGGTATTTGAGGATACCTATGGCCCGGCATTGTATTATTTGAGGATACCTATTGAGGATACCTATCGAGGATACCTTTTGGAGAATCCCTTTTTTGTCGCATTAGGCTATGTAAAAGCCCTCAATGGGTCTAATGTAGTCTTACCAACCGCTTCCATCTTGTCGCCAAAGCTCCAAGGCCATTACAGGTCTATGGCCTATCTGTCCTATCATTAGCTTCAACAACAGTCTTGTTCCATTGCGGTCTTGTACCAGTACTATTGGCTAAACTACCATCAATTACTTCCTAGCTATACCTATCTCAGTCTCGACTATAACATTGATCAAGGTTGAATCAGATTTCCCCTGTATACGTATAAGGCATTCCGTAAGTGGCCCAGTCCGTAAAATTTGGATTCCGTGTTTTAACATCAATACTCGAGGGTATGGAAAGAGACTGGTAATACCCAATTCAACAATGACTACAAGACTCTGAAAAGAGACAACCAACCACTATAAAACAATAAAGGTACAGATCCAACATAACCAAGATCGAAGTAAACATAACAAAGTGAAAGAATGTCAAACTAGTCGGATTGATCGAACAAGTTTGACAGACTTAACAGAACAAAGTGAACAAATATCCAACACAACTAAGATCGAACTGATCGAAACAAAGTGACGAAAATCGAACTGAACAGATAGAAGAGAACTGACCCAATGAAGGTATCGAACTGAATTGACCATAACAAATTGAACAAAGTTCTGAACTATAACCCTAATGAATATATTAACACCCTTTGAACTGAACAAAGTTTAGAACTATAACCCCTAAATATAACCCTTTGAACTGAATGAATGAACTATATATAATATAAATAAATAGTTAACCCCTTTGAACTGAATTAATTTTTTGAATGAACTTTTTATATCTAATATAAATGAACACCCTTTGAACTGAATGAATTTTAAACTTGATGAAAATATAACGAAAGGTGATCTGAATTTTTAAACTACAACCCATTGAACTGAATTCTTCTAATAGGGGAGGAAAATACCCTCGAGTATTGATGTTAAAACACGGAATCCAAATTTTACGGACTGGGCCACTTACGGAATGCCTTATACGTATACAGGGGAAATCTGATTCAACCTTGATCAATGTTATAGTCGAGACTGAGATAGGTATAGCTAGGAAGTAATTGATGGTAGGTTAGCCAATAGTACTGGTACAAGGCCGCAACGGAACAAGACTGTTGTTGAAGCTAATGATAGGACAGATAGGCCATAGACCTGTAATGGCCTTGGAGCTTTGGCGACAAGATGGAAGCGGTTGGTAAGACTACATTAGACCCATTGAGGGCTTTTACATAGCCTAATGCGACAAAAAAGGGATTCTCCAAAAGGTATCCTCGATAGGTATCATCAATAGGTATCCTCAAATAATACAATGCCGGGTCATAGGTATCCTCAAATACCCGTATGTGCCTATGTGATAGGGCATATTGTGTCACATTGTGCCTTTTCACATAAGCACATATCGGCACATAAAGCATGTGCCTATGTGATAGGGCATATTGTGTCACATTGTGCCTTTTCACATAAGCACATATGACAAAAAAGGGATTCTCCAGTAGGTATCCTCGATAGGTATCCTCAAAAAATACAATACCAGGCCAAAGGTATCCTCAAATACCCGTATGTGCCTATGTGATAGGGCACATTGTGCTTTTTCACATAGGCACATATCGGCACATAAAGCATGTGCCTTTGTGCTAGGTCACATTGTGTCACATTGTGCTTTTTCACATAAGCACATATGACAAAAAAGGGATTCTCCAGTAGGTATCCTCGATAGGTATCCTCAAATAATACAATACCAGGCCAAAGGTATCCTCAAATACCCGTATGTGCCTATGTGATAGGGCACATTGTGTCACGTTGTGCTTTTTCACATAAGCACATATCGGCACATAAAGCATGTGCCTTTGTGCTAGGTCACATTGTGTCACATTGTGCTTTTTCACATAAGCACATATGACAAAAAAGGGATTCCATAGCCACAGATGTTTTCAAAAAAGGGGTGCTAAAATTGGGGTGCCTGGGGATATTGCCATTGGATATAGGCTTTTGTTATACACAGGGGAGATAACTCTGCATACAGGTTATGGGAAATCAAGCAATCTGATTGGTTAGTTATATAAATGAAACAATAAGAGTACTTGGAATAGGGTCAGAACTAACAAGAATAGACTAGAATAGCTAACTATAGTAATAATAAGCAAAACTGTTCCAACTAATAGGCTCTTCTACGCTACTGGAGTATACTCTAGAACAAAGGAACATGGCCAGATAGACAAAAACTGTTGCTTATATAGATAGAAGCAGAGAATTCTGGGTAAATTTGTCCTATAGCGCTACGTGCTATTCTTAATAGGGAAAAACGTCATGGGATAAGGATCCAAAAAGGGATTCGGGAGAATTCTAAGCCAGAACATTACTCCTGTTCAATCGAACGCACCCCTTTGTACCCCCTTAGTACTATAGCACTACGTGCTAAGCTGACAAATTGGGGAAATAAAGTCAATTTCGGTGATTTTAGGTGGATTTTGGTGATTTGGGGGCTTGTCGGGATGTTTGTGGTAATCAGATTTACTCCGATTCAATCGAACATACCCACCGAACATACCCCTGTCTTGTTAGAAGCAATCACGTGCTACCATAGAAACCAAGATGGCGGCTTCCAGTATACAAAATGGACGACGGAAACACGTATCACCCTAACAACACGCGCTGCGCATGCGCACTCACACCACGCGTCACTATGGAGATGACGTCACAACATGGCCGCTCACGCGGGTTACCATGACAACACCACATGGCGGCACTAGGTCACGTGACTATGACGTCAGATGAGATCATCCATGAGATCATCCAAAAAAGGCCCCAAACATACGAGCTATACTACTAACCACCGAGCAGCAGAGAGCATCTGTTAGAGAGCGGTAGCCGATTGGATAAGTGCGCTGGTCTCTCATGCCAGGGTCCCGTGATCTGTCCTCGGTCGGGGAAAGTTCGCGAGGTGTCCTAACACTCTCTGTCAGCATCAATTGTGGGGTTGATGCTGTTGCAGTGTATCGTCTTATCGGGTGGTGACGTAAAATGGCTGTCCTGTTTGCGGAGAGAGACACACTCCGTGCAGGCGAAAGATCTCTTCGTAGCCACGAAGTTGCTGCTACGAAGGTCATCACACACACCTGCGCCATTGGGAAAAGAAAAATGACGACGAGCTCGTTCCAATGTTGGCTCACATGTTATGGTTTTGTTGAATCTTTTTGAGAAATACATATTTTTTCAACAGCTTTATTTGTAAATTACGCGGATGTAACAGATTCGTCAGGTAAAGGGTTAACTCCACAGAATTTGTGTAATCAATGACAGCTTTTCTCTTCCACATCATGTTGAAATATGGAAAAGTTTATTCTTTCAGAAATGGAACATAAAACTGCACTTTTGAAGTTCGAATATATTCCTTCTATCCATTTTTGTAAGCCACTTGAATATTTCTGTGAAAAATCAAATATTAAGAATCTGAACTGAACTACGCGGCACTACTGTTGTTAACATTTGCCACAAACGATCTGGGGTGGCGTACGCTCGATAAAAGTGGAGGGGCACAAATTTACAATGCTTCCATGGTTCGACCCAGTGTGAGAAAGGTTACAATCGTATATCGGTAAATGTACCATGACTCGTAAAAATCTCTCGTTTAGATGAATATGCCGCCGTGTGGTCAGTGTCTTGTCCGTTTCTTCTACTTCAACCATCTTCCAACCCGAAGGCCAGCCTTCGGGTTGGAAGATAATTAAGGTAGAAGAAACGGACCGAAGCAGCCGAAAGTGGGATTCTTCGGCTAAATATTGTTTGGATTTGCAAATAGTGTTACAGGAATGCCTGTACATTGACACGTTTGCATGCGCCCATTTTAACGCATTGTGTAACTGCGAAACATATCGGTGGAAAAAAAGAGGAGGGACACGTGTCCCCCTCCCCCTCTCTCCGCCGCCTCTGCAAGTAATCATGTATATTAGATAAATGATCAAATGATTGTAAATTCTGAACGCGTCAGAGTAACCTGTGCCGGGCAAGACACTTCAGCCCATTCATTCTCAGTGGTGAGGGGATTCTAAACTGCCTGACATGTTCAAAGTACACGTGCTTCAAGCAATGCGGTTCTCGTTCTTACCCGTTTAAAATACGAATTTCTAAAACAGTTGGTATGGACACTTGGGAAGTCGTTGAACAAACATTATTCCCGCAACGGTATCGAAACACGAACGTTCCCTTCGTCTACGTTTCTTCTTCCTCTCAATACATTTTGCCTTTTCCATTTGGTTTGAACAAACAGTCATATGAATTTGGGATGAATATTTCCAATCAAAGCTCTCCTGTTTTCTCTCCATTAGCGTTTTATATTAATCTGAACATTCTTTTCCTTCAAAGTATCTTGAGAAAAAATACAATTGGCAGTTCTTTCCAATCCTGTCTTATTCCACCCATATTATCCACATCAATCTAACACTGACTTTTCAATTCTCATTAAAATTTGTGACCTTCTCCATTTTCTTCCGAAGCTGTCGTCATGGATGCATATTAATACGGGTCTGATTTTCAACTTACAGGAAAATTAATAACAGATTTATAATCAGGTGATGGAACTCATTCCTAGTTCCTTATTCAACATTCGATATCAACCGATTTTATCATGGGAATAAGTAACTGTTCTCACTGATGAGTGTATTTGTGGAATAGATAACATACTTGAACACTTGAATAGAAGTTTAGTCCCCCTCGCCCAGTCTGCCGTTCCAAATATTTCAGGTTCATTGCTAAGAGGGGGGGGGGGGGGGGGGTTGCCCCACTCCCCCTCTCCAATAATTTGTCCAATCGCGACATTTTCGTCAGGTTTGGAGTCTAATATATCAATTCTCTCTTACTAGTACAAATTTAAGTATTTTTTTAAAACCCTTTCGTGAATAACTAAATATTTTCATTTTTGCATCAAAAACATAACTTATGACCCCTCATTGGAACGATCTTGTTGAGCTCGTTTCAATGAGGGGTCATAACCTATGTTTTTTAGACAAAAAATGAAAAAAATAATGAAAATTGAATGGTAATTTTTGTGAATAGCGCTGGTCGGTTTTTTCCCGTTACGTTGGGTAAAGGGTTAAATACTAGATTTGATACGTTGGCGTGTGTCACACACAGAGTCTCTCATACAAATGGAGGTCTGTAACGCCAAATTCGGGCCGTTAGGGACACGATATGAACAATTTGGAGTTACGATATGGAACGTGTTAAATCGTAAAAAGTCGCCACAGGTCTACTGTACATGTACATATACATGCACATTTTATTTATTCACCAATAAACTTCCCAGGAATCTGAGCATTTGACTAAAATCTCAACTGACTAATATTCCAGGTACATTATCAAGGCATGCCTTCGACGATGGCATTCCTTGTTAATATAGCTGGAATATTCAGGCAGTCGGGACTTGAGCCATCACACTCGGGATAAATCAGTTTACAACCCAAATCTGTCATCCTCGCGACACCCATGTGAACACTACGCTGTGAAAGAAACATGTCATGTTCGTGCTCAGCATTGAACTGGGCTGGCTCGAACACATATTTTCAGTCAGTCGTCAAATTTATTTTATCACATGGCCTTTTCTCCAATAATTAATCTCATACCTTTAAAAGCGAAAGTAGATTTCTGTATATGCAGTTGTATTGTTGTGCGAAACTTAAACCGTGACTACAAATCACGTGTTCACGTTTCCTCCAGCGATATTACATTATGAGTTTTGAATCGTTGTTTCAATAAAATTCAGAATATTTACGTCATTGAGCAGGGGGGGGGGGGGGGGGGAGGGGGGGGGGCACTAAAAATTTGCAAGACGTGACGTCCTATTTTTTATTCGGTTCCTTTTTACACCCACCCACCCACTACGTGCAAATTTTCTACTACCGTTCTCAGACACCCACCCCCCACTCGCCCATTAAAATCCAAAATAAGCTTATAAACTTAGTAGGCACAGCTGTCTTTAGGGGGTTTCCATAATGTTCTTAACCCTTTACCCAACGTAACGCCAAAACCGGCCAGCGCCATTCTCAAAAATCGCCAATTAATTTTTATTATTTTTTCATTTTTTGTCTCAAAAACAGGTTATGACCTCTCATTGGAACCTATGTTTTTGAGACAAAAAATGAAAAAAAAATAGTTATTCAATCATTTTTTGGCAAGTGTCGTCTGCTTTTCATGTTAGGTAAAGGGTTAAACTGGTACCACCAGTTTAAACCTCTGTGGGCTGCTGTGGGCCCCAATCTACAAATGACAAGCTGTTCATTATCAGGCTTGGCCAGAGCAGGTGTACATATACGGGAACAAATTTTCATTTGAATTGTTCCCAAAATATTGTCTGCACATTTTCTACATTTCGAACAAGACACCCACCCCCTACTAACGTGTGACATTTTCCCAGTTTAAGCCCAATATTCTCACATATAAAGCCTCCTGATGTTGTATTTATGTTAAGAGTGTGATGTACAGCATCATCTTTAAGGTTTGAAACACAAATGATGGTATATATTAGCTGATATACTGATATATTTTTAAAAAATTCCAAAAATTGCACAAGTTGGAAATGCACATTTTTGGCGCACTCAAGAGACCCACCCACCCCCACGTCACGTCTTGCAAATTTTTGGTGGCCTCCCCCTGCATTGAGGACTATTTTGGAACGGATGCTCTTTCGTAAGTCGAAGTCTGTAGGGAGCGATGTTTGTCTCTTGATTCATTTATTCATGAATTCACTTTATAGGTTTGGAATCGAATGATATATAAAATCTTCAACTCGTACCCAGTCTGTTGTGTAATTTTGGAAACCCGTCCAGTAACTTAGGTCTGGACCGAGCCTTTGACTCGTCCCAGACTTAATCTACTGGACGGTTTCCTAACGTTCACTATTAACCAGGAACTCGTTAGATACTCTCTCTACATTTTTTTTTCATCCAGTGACTTCCAGTTGCGTCCTTACAAGCAAATTTCATATTTTGATAGTGACGACAAGTTCAACCATTTGCATGGCCCAGTGGGTGAATAAGTGGAGTTGGTGGCCAAAATCGTTGAGTCTATGCTGGATATCTTGGGAATGACTGAGAAGTCTGGTCAGTGGTGGCGCCAGGGGGGGGGGGGGGGCTAGACCCCCCTCCCGTCGGAGAGGTTCAGCCCCCCCCCCCCAGTCGGAGATTTTTAGTCAGTCCGTCGGAGAGTCTCGTAAACCCGACTTCACGAGAAATTTCCGACAATCGAATGCAGATATTTCGTCTTGTCTGTCTCGAATCCGTGCAGCACTGGAACTTTGATAGAGAATAGTGAGTCTCACGAAATGTCGTTCGTCATACTGGCTTTATAGATGAAATATTTCCCGACCTTATTATAATATGTTTACTTTAACCCTTTCCCTAAGGTAACGGCCAAAACCGGCTAGCGCTATTCTCAAAAATCGCCAATTAATTTTCATTATTTTTTTTCATTTTTTGTCTCAAAAACATAGGTTATGACCCCTCGTTGGAACGAGCTCGTCGAGTTCGTTCCAACGAGGGGTCATAAACTATGTTTTTGAGACAAAAAATGAAAAAAAATTAGTTATTCAAGAATTATTTTTGCAAGTGTCGTCTGCTTTTCAGGTTACATGTAGGTAAAGAGTTAAATAATCAACAAACATACTCAATTTGCTTCTATTTTGGTTCTCCACTTTACCAATTTTCACTCATTTTCCTTCGTTTGGGAGGTCAAATGTTATAGCCCCCCTGTCGGAGAGGTCAGCCCCCCCTGTCGAGAAATCCCTGGCGCCACCCCTGATTTGGATGAGAGTCTGCTATGACTAAACGTAACTTGCGGTGCCACCCTTCTACGTGATTTGTTGTCCGTGGACCTACTGTTTCGTGATGGTTCCATAGCTGCAAGCCGTAGCTTCCTTCCACCTAGTTTTCATTCCCATAGTCCGTGAACTTCTCAACTGCAGGACTCACTGGAGCGTCTTCTAATGTGTGCTACCAAGCACCACTCACCATTGAAACGGGCACAAATGGAAGCGGCTATGGCCCGCTTGACCAATAAATTTACATCCTCATTATCCTTATATTGAACTTGCAACCCACACTTTTGAACATTTTTCCACAGGGCCTGTCCATAATGGAAAAAAACACCCTTTAACCGTTGTGTTCGGAAACTTGCTCCGCACAGCATTCTGTGCGGCAGCCTCAAAGTCTGTGAAAACAGTTGGCGGCTCCAAATGAATAATATTTAGCTTATTACATTTATCCGACATTAGATAAAAGAAGCGTCCGTACATTGGCTGTTTCTCATCAGGTGGAGTGGGCCTTAACACCAAATAACACTTGCCAGCAGACTATAGCCATGTCTCACACCTTAAAATGTTGCTTGACGGACAAATGAGAATAACCCAAAGGAACGACCACGCCCGCACAAAACCGACCTTATTATAATATGTTTACTTTAACCCTTTCCCTAAGGTAACGGCCAAAAACGGCCAGCGCTATTCTCAAAAATCGCCAATTAATTTTCATTATTTTTTTTTCATTTTTTGTCTCAAAAACATAGGTTATGACCCCTCGTTGGAACGAGCTCGTCGAGCTCGTTCCAACGAGGGGTCATAACCTATGTTTTTGAGACAAAAAATGAAAAAAAATGAGTTATTCAAGAATTATTTTTGCAAGTGTCGTCTGCTTTTCAGGTTACATGTAGGTAAAGGGTTAAATAATCAACAAACATACTCAATTTGCTTCTATTTTGGTTCTCCAATTTACCAATTTTCACTCATTTTCCTTCGTTTGGGAGGTCAAATGTTATAGACCCCCTGTCGGAGAGGTCAGCCTCCCTGTCGAGAAATCCCTGGCGCCACCCCTGAGTCTGGTCACCCTGATAAGCGTGAGAATCCCCCCCCCCCCCATTACCAGAAAGAAAGAGAAGGGGCAACAAGAAACCCGTGGGAGAGATGTACTCTTGACATCAAGTGATGGTCAAGTGAAGTGTGATTTGGTTTGGATTCGTTGGCAGAAAGTCTTATCTTCCGGGTGGAGGCTTACTGGTATCATGCTGGGAAGGCATTTTCAATCGATAACTGATTCCATGCTACTATGTAGGCATACGTGGTTAATTTGGATATGACCCATGTTACACGTGTTAGGCGAAAGAAGTTCCAGGGTACAAGGAAAAAAGCTGAATGACACCAACATCCAGGTAAACTTACAAACCAGCGAAAAGCTTAACTTGTTTTCTTTTCAGCCACAGTTAGGGTAGAATCCCAACCAGAGTCCGCAATTTGCCATCCTATTTCCAAATATTTTTTGCAAGGGAGACCATCCGCTGGAACCCAGCCAAGAGGAGGGGATACTTGGGGGATACCTGCTCGCTTCGGTGGGACAGTGGACGGGCCGGTTTAGATGTACAAGGAACGCCTCTGTTCGTGTTTTCAGCTGCAGTAATCTAGATCATGCTGTTTGGAATTACTGCGAAGCAAAGTAGCCCGAGTGGCCTAGAACTATATGCACGTTCAGGAACTTCAGAATAACATACACTTCGACATTTTCAACTCGTATCCTTTGAAAGTCTGAAAGACCTCTTTTCCTGACTAGAATAAGCATACGCTCCATTTTCAGAAAAGGTAAATGTGATCCCCTGATATCTTTTCAGCTGGAATGCTGGAACGCCGCATTTCAATCAGCCCACCCCCACCCCACCCCCTCAAGACGGCGTCATTTTATGCAATCCACAGTTGAGGAGAATTCAGTAATGGTAAGTCAGTGAATTTGTTGGGTGGGACAATTAAAAGTTTCAACGTACATCCTCTAGACAACAAATAACTGCCGAAAGTTTAAAAATTCGAAAAACTTGAAGACTGTTCGTGTTCACTGGAGCAAATTTATTTCAGAACAAACGCATTCCACTCTTGTATTCCTGCTTTTGTGAAATGCTATCGTTCGCATTGAAAGGTGACTAGTTTTGAAAATGTCCATTCTTAAAATACAGAATTTAATACTTTTAACCTGCAGCAATTCGATTGCAGGTTAAACATGTTAATTAGTGTACTATTCTTGACTTGTGTGTAACTTACTGATGTAATGAGGTTGAACTGAATATGAGCTCTCCGGTTAAGGGCCACGACCAAACAAAAATGAACGGTTGTCATTACCCCCAAATAGTTCTCTTTACCGGGCGATGTTATGGTGCAAGTACTGTCAGGTAGACTTCAAGGCGCAGTGTTTCAGTGTAAACACTGCGTGCGATTGGAAGGATACGTACGTTGTAACAGCTTAATGTGCAATGATCCATATTTCGTTACCAGATGCAAATTGGACCTAACGCATTGTTTATTCTTAGACCGTTCTACAATCTGAAACAAACAGTTAATCGAGCATGGCGAAACAAGAAGAGATCACAGAGGCAGGTGCACCCAACTTTTCGAAAAATAGGTTACATAATTGTAATTAAACCTTGTTTCTGTTCATCCATTTTCAGGCAAAATGATTGGCTAAAGTATTTCTTTTTTTTCTTTTCATAACACACTGAACCGGAAAAACGCATTTAGGCCCGCCGTAAACCACGTCCCAATGTCAGTCTTCATGTTGCATAGTGTGAATGGAAAAGAATCCCTGCGTTCTCATATTGTTTCAAAAACGTATATTTATCTGATCATATTAAAAAAGTAAAAATAAAATTTAATAAACGATGAAATTCTTGTCGCAATAGATGACCGTCTGCGCTCACCGTTTTACCCAAATCAAACGTAAACAATGGCCGGTCCACAAACGAAACTCACGCTAACGAAACATTCCAATTTCCAAATAGCCTGAATGAACTCTTACTGAGACAAAGGTCAACCAACTTCATGTCATCTGGGTTTATATCGAACTCCACATTTACAAACTGTGCTTTCAGTTTCTCAGGAAATGGTCAAACATTAGAATTAAATTTAACTCAATGTTGCTTGGAATGACAACACCTCCCGCCAAGTGGAAAAGGAGATTGAAGTTTTGTGCGGGCGTGGTCTATGACGTTCCTTTGGGTTATTCTCATTTGTCCGACAAACAACATTTTAAGGTGTGAGACATGGCTATAGTCAGCTGGCAAGTGTTATTTAGTGTTAAGGCTCACTCCACCTGATAAGAAACAGCCAATCTACGGACGCTTCTTTCATCTAGTGTCGGATAAATGAAATGAGCTAAATATTATTCATTTGGAGCCGCCAACTGTTTTCACAGACTTTGAGACTGCCGCACAGAATGCTGTGCGAAGCAAGTTTCCGAACAAAACGGTTAAAGGGTGTTTTTTCCATTATGGACAGGCCCTGTGGAAAAATGTTCAAAAGTGTGGGTTGCAAGTTCAATATAAGGATAAAGAGGATGTAAAATTGGTCAGGCGGGCCATAGCCTCTTCCATTTGTGCCCGTTTCAATGGTGAGACTCTCATCCAAATCAGGGGTAGCGCCAGGGATTTCTTGACAGGGGGCTGACCTATCCGACAGGGGAGCTATAACATTTGACCTCCCAAACGAAGGAAAATGAGTGAAAATTGGTAAATTGGAGAACCAAAATAGAAGCAAATTGAGTATGTTTGTTGATTATTTAACCCTTTACCTACATGTAATCTGAAAAGCAGACGACACTTGCAAAAATAATTCTTGAATAACTGATTTTTTTCATTTTTTGTCTAAAAAACATAGGTTATGACCCCTCGTTGGAACGAGCTCGTTCCAACGAGGGGTCATAACCTATGTTTTTGAGACAAAAAATGAAAAAAATAATGAAAATTAATTGGCGATTTTTGAGAATAGCGCTGGCCGGTTTTGGCCGTTACCTTAGGTAAAGGGTTAAAGTAAACATATTATAATAAGGTCGGGAAATATTTCATCCATAAAGCCAGTTTGACGAACGACATTAAGGAATTTCGTGAGACTCACTATTCTCTATTAAAGTTCCAGTGCTGCACGGGTTCGAGACAGACAAGACGAGATATCAACATTCGATTGTCGGAAATTTCTCGTGAAGTCGGGTTTACGAGACTCTCCGACGGACTGACTAAAAATCTCCGACGGGGTGGGGGGGGGGGGTGGGGGTGGGGGTGGGGGGTGGACCTCTCCGACCCCCCCCCCCCTGGCGCCACCACTGATCCAACATAGCTTATGAACCCCACATTGGAAGGTACTCGACAAGCTCATTCCAATAAGGGGTCATGAGCTATATTTTGGAGATAAAAAATTAAAATATAATACATATACACTGTTAAACTGGAATGACGCGTCTTCTACGGGGTATAGACAATTTGTAGATTTCGGAACGAGGCTTCCACTGGGTATGGGAAATTTGTCAGTGGCTGGACGGACGTATCGTGGGTTTCAATGAATATGGTCTCAACCACGTATCTATCAACCAATCAAATCAAAAAATTCACTTTAGTCAATAGATAATATTATATAATTTTAGTAAGATGTATATAATATAATATATTACAGTCCGACTATGAAATCAGTCATTTCGTGAAATAACTAATTTATTCATCATTTCATAAAATAACTAGAAAGAGCCGAAAATTTTATGAAATAATAAATAATTTAGTCATTTGTCCAAAATGACTGACTTCACGGTGAATGCGCATCAAATCCGCTTATTTAGGAAGTAATAACTTGAACAGAGTTAATTTCTGGCCTATATTCGACAGATTAGTAAACTGCAAAACTGCTCCTCAATCAGAAACAGACTTTAGTCGGTAAATGTTTGATCTGAGGGATTATCACACTTCTCCACTGAGCAATAGCTGCCGGACAAACGAGAAGACCCCGTTCCACTTTCTCAATTCATTGGTCAATAAAATTTTTAATGACACAAGAACATGTTTCCGTGAAATGTTTCGTTATTTCAAACATAATTTTAGAAAACTATGCTTTTTCTATTCAGTTATCACTAGGAAGCATGATACGATTTGGTTTTTATTTCAACTCCGCAAAGTAAAGAGTGCTTAAATTTATTGCCCCTAAAGTTTAATTATAAGGAATGATCGTTTGTTTCTGTCTATTTCTTGAATTATGAACCCCCAAAAAGAAAGGCCAGACATAGTTTGGCCTTTCTTTTTTGATGTTCGTAACTCAAGAAATAGACAGAAACAAATTATATTTATTTATTTATTTATTTATTTATTGGTGTTAAAGGTCACTCACTTATGCACAATGGCTAATCGTGACCATGACAGCTTTACGGGTGGAGGAAACCGGAGTACCCGGAGAGAACCACCGAGCATCGACGAGCAACTGTCAGCCCCTGAACATTCTAACTCCTATTCAAGCTTCGCTCAAGCAGGGTTACAGCGGTTGAAGACATGTGCACCATGGACGTGCAATACGCCTTAGTACACGTCGTCATCGTGCCCCCATGTAGGCAGCCGGGATAAAGTGCCTTGTCCAAGGACACAACGCGGGTCGTCCCGGACGGGGATCGAACTCGGGACCTCTAGCATAGAAGTCCAACAGTCCACCACTGAGCCACGGTGCTCCGGACAGAAACAAACGATCATTCCTTATATATATTGAGTTTAATTTAGATGCATCCATATTCAGGAATTCCAGAAATATTATAAGTTAGTGTGATGAATAACATGGTAACATGGTCTGAGATTGGCGGACAGAGTTTATGAGAGGAGCGTCGAGGTTGAACATAAGCTCCGGGCTGCAAACCTCAGACCATGTTACCGTCAATTATCACCATAACGTATATGTTTCAATAGGACCCTACCCACAGCCCAACAGCCACATCGTGAAATGAACAAGGCAACTTTTAATAATAATAAGTTTAGTAAATAAACCTTTCGTGTTCCCCACAACTTCAATGGACAAATAATCGATAAATCAAACAAAGGTCCTTGTCAAACCATCTTATTTCTAATAGTAAACTGATTTGTAATTTAAACAACACGGAATATCGTCTGCTGTCCGCGTGAAAACTCTAGAAAAATGAAGCAGTTTGCAAATCACTCCGTTGATGAAATAAATTGCGAAACGAGTGGTCTCACTTCATGAAATTCCCGTAGTGACGTCAAATCCTAACATAAGCTAGTGGAACCGTAAACATAGAAAAAACTACGCAAACTTTCTTCCATCCAGGGGGCGGTGATTTTAGTCTTATTGGAACATATTATCTGCAAATATAAATGAGTTTCGTTCCAATTGACTAATGAATTCCACGTTTGACAAGTTCGTTCTATTTCTCGGCCATAGTTGAAACCAAAGCCTTCCGGTAGGAAGATTGTAGCGCGAGATGAAATAGACCGAGACATGACCCCCAAGAATGGCATTTACATCAATGAGGAGAGATTCGCGCTTATTCCTACTTACCTTGACACATGATTACAATATACAGATGGACACGAAAGGGTGTTGTCAGTTGTTTCGAGGAATTAGTGTATTTATCTGAGCTTTTCGTCTCGGGCGTATGTCTCCCCCGCCAGCAAAATTGCACTTCCATCGCCTCTGGAGTTATTGGTTTCTTGCCAAGCTTTCAATACGCCTGTCAAATTCTTAAACGGAGCCGACTCTGTTATGGTCTGGAACCAGCTATCCCTTAAATAGCCCATCGCCTATTTTTAGGTTCAGTCAAATAGAATATATCACTTGGTTTGAAAAGCGAACCTGCAGGGTTCGTTTTCCGACCAACTGATATATTCTCTCCGGTTGAATATAAAAATACCCAAATAGTTCATTTTCTTTGCATCGGTACAAGAAAAGTTTTTAAATCGAGACCTTATTTGATCAAATATTCTATGACATTACTATTACACACATATTTGTTTACAAAATATTTATGAATGAAGACATACCAGAGCTGTAGTTTTATGATTGATTGCACCGTGTCGTTCCATTGATTGTGTAAATATCTTGTTGTGTTTAAGGTTAATTTAAATACTTATTGATTCGAATATCTATAACCTGAGCACGACAGAAAATTTGCATATATTTGTGAGTAAAGGAACATCATATTACATCAACTGTAGTCTGCGCGCAAATTCCGCGAAATGTGAGTAAACAAACAACCCTTAACAGTATCGAAATCCTTACAGAATTGACTGGTGGCTTGATAATTGCATGAGTAAGTTTGGACTTTGAACTGGGTATGTCTGATGAGTATTTTCCCAGTAGATCACTATTTCTGACATCAAAATGCATCGGAATAGTTGTACGCTAAAACACAATATCGTTGAGCTTCTTTTTTGGTATGGTGATCGCTATTACCCAAATGGCACAGAGGGTGTAGTTTAACAACTTTTTTAACAGTGGCTTTCCATAATTTTCCTGAAAACACTGAATAGCAAACTATTTGCATGCATAACGAAGGCATATCATACATATATCTTAGTTATTGCCTGAACATACACCACGCTAATGTTATGTAGTCGAATCTAAGTTTTCACAGTACTACTAACGATGTAAAGGGCAGTGGCGGCGCCAGAAATTTTTTTGTGGGGGGGGGGGGGGGGGGCAACTAGGGGAGCAGACTCCCATGAAGGGGGGCAAATACGTAAAGGATCATATCATTACTTTGTTATGAGGTAGTCGAAACTTGGACCCAAAGTCCGTAATATAATTTTTTGGTTTGGTACGGATTATATTACGGACTTTGGGTCCAAGTTTCGACTAAATGTAATGGTAATTAGCGGTCCTCCTTTCAAAAAATCCTGGACCCGCGTCTGGTGGGCCTGTGCGTGAGAGAGAGAGAGAGAGAGAGAGAGAGAGAGAGAGAGAGAGAGAGAGAGAGAGAGAGAGAGAGAGAGAGAGAGAGAGAATCTCTACTGCCTGGATGTGTTCATCAGCTAGCCTGAGGCTTTGGGCTAAGTGTGTATGGGAATAAAAGAGAGGGGTGTGTGTGTGTGTGAGAGAGAGGGACTGAATGTGTTTGTGTGTGAGGGTGGTTGGAAATGCATGCGAGATGGTTGGGGGGGGGGCAACGGTGGGGGCAAAGCCTTCGTTTGGGGGGGGGGGGTGGCAAATGCCCCCCCCCCTCCTATGCCCCCTCGTAGCGCCGCCACTGGTAAAGGGAAGACAGATTAGTAGAAAAAAAACCCAGTTTAACCTTTTCCCTTGCACGCTTTGAAGATGAGATATGAAATACCGTCACTTGATTGCAACAAGGCCCCATCTGCAATACTTTAGCATTCAAATGGTGCTTTGTCACACTCAAGAGATAAAAATTTACTTAAATAGTTTGAAATGTTCCCAGATACCTTGTAACCCCCGATTGAAATGAAGTCTACTTGCTTCTTCCAATAAGGGATCATAAGCTTTGATTCGGTGGCAATTTTTGAAGTAACTTGGATGGTGCGTTAGAGAAGGGGTTATGAAGATTAGTCGTAGTTTCAATGTATATACGCTATACGCCGACTATCGATACTACGTACCACATGAGAGTGTGGTGGCTCTGTGGTTACGGCAATGGATTTCAAACCGAAAGGTCCACGGTTCGATCCCCACCAGGGGTAACTGCGTTGTGTCCTTGGGTAAGACACTTCATCCCTATTGCCCACGTGTGGGCACGGTGGCGCCGTGTACTAAGGTGTACTGCACGTTGATGGTGCACTTGTCTTCAACCAATACTAGCCCTGCTTGTGTAGAGTTAATACGTTTGTAAGTCTGACAGTTGCTCGCCGTTGATCGATGGTTCTCTCCGGGTCCTCCGGTTTCCTTCATCCGTAAAACTGTCCGACACGAGGAGACCCTGGCTGTCGAAAGTGTCGTTAAACACCAATAAATCAATAATTAAAAGTACCACATGCCCACATCAAATGACCACTTCTAAGTTCAAGAGACAAGCAGAATCTTTTGAAGAGGGAGGTGTGGCTGGTTTACAGTGGAATCTTAGTCAGTGGAGGAGAGGACATTGATTGGATGAGACTGTTTCCAGTGACACACTCCTTCAAGTACATTACAATACAATAAAATAGCCGATATGTTGGGCGAAGGAGCATTATTTTTCCCCTTTCGTGCCGACTGTGGACTCTTCTGCAGTTTTGTTGCGATGTGTTTCGAGTTGTTTCTTTAGATGAACTTTACTCTGATGACAAAATACCGAAAATGTGAAGCTTCAGTTTTTTCCTATAATGAAATAAGGAATTTAACTAATTCAATTTTGTTTGACAGAGCTCATTGAGCTCTGTCAAACAAGATTGAATTAGTAGAATTCTCAGTTGCATTCTGAGAAAATTTGCAGCTTGAATTTTTTTTTAATTTCGACATCAAAGTGCAACTTTAATTGTAATCTGTAGGTGTGATATGGGAAAAATATTCCGTAAACGTTGAACAATGGGGGAGGGGGAGGGGGGGAAGGGGGGGGGGGGGTTAGAAAAAATTGAGTTATGTCATACAAGCTGGAACGGGTTAAATTCCTAGTTGCATTGATGGAACAATTTACAGCTGAAATTTTGACACTTCGACTTTAGGGTGACAAAGGTTAACGTTTGATGTTCTAGTACAAACTTATTATTGATACTGTGGCGGTATAGTGCACGGCCAATTCGTTTTTTAAATTTAATTTTGTAATGATTACCAACGAAAAGCTAATGGATGATCGAACGCAAGGACAGGTAGACAAAATTGCAGACAAAACTGCTGATTTTTTTTATCTGTTTTTATTGGAGCCCAAGGACAATACGGTTGTCACTCGCTTCGCCACTTCTCTCTGGAGTTGTTTGAGGTGGTGGTAAACAACTGTAAAGGTTAGGTTAGTTTTTTTACCCTTTACCTAACACAAAAGGCAGGCGACACTTGCTAAAACAATTCTTGAATACTAAATTTTTTCATTTTGGGGTCCAAAATTTAGCTTATGACCCCCTCATTGGAACGAGCCCAACGAGCTCGTTCCAATGAGGGTCCATAAGCTATATTTTGGAGACAAAAAATAATGAAAATTGAATGGTGATTTTTGTGAATAGCGCTGGTCAGTTTTAGCCGTTACGTTGGGTAAAGGGTTAACAAATATCGCACTATATGTGTATGTTACAGATAAACAACCCTTATCAACACCATAATTTATTTAGTTAGTTACAGAGTGCTGAGACTGAGTCAAGAAGTGTGAGAAATAGAGTGACCACCCAGCCCATTGTCTCCACCAGATACAATAAGAGACATTGTCATCACAGCATTTTCAAAAAAGCAAGATCGTCAGATGTGCCACACACAAAAGAATACGTTTCTTACAGTGGGAAATAAATCTACAGTCAGTACAGATATCTGTTCTCTTCTCCATCCGGTCTGTATGTGTTATCTAACGACGAGCCAGTTGAAATCGAAAATCTCCATGTTTTAAGTAAAGCTAAGTATAACAGGCGCAAAACAGGTTCACTTCTAAATAAATTGCTGATCCTCAGTCCAGATTTGTGGAAACGGTAGTTACGTTTAGCCTTAAAGGTAGGTAAATGTTCGGTCCGTTTCCCTACGTAGTAGTACACACAACAAGAACATCTTTGAAATCGGTCTTTGATTTTGTTGCAGCTGAAACAGTCACAAGATGCACTCGATGTTTCATGAGCTATCTGTATAACGCACAAGGCACCAACAAGGATACCTACAAAATAGTATAAAAGGTCTTTATTAGTTGTTACATGTTCCATAATGACGCTGAAAGATACAGTTAAACTAAAATGATGGAAAGGGTGTCGACCTGTCCTCTCTCGTTTTAAACAGCAAGCTGCAAAATACATTAGTAATACAGAAGCGATGAATAGACCCCGGTTACCCGCACTTTTGTTGGTGCAGCTAGTGTTAAATTCCCATAGGAACCGGACTTTTGCCGGTGCAACCTTTTCCTGTGCAAAATTTTGGCACCATTCTGAACTGCATCCGGCAAGCGAGACACGTACTGCACATGCAGTATTCTATGGTATGTATAGTGATATATGTACACTCAGGGTTCTGGGTATATAGTATGGGTATATGTGGTGGAAAATTGATGGGGAAGTTGGGTTTTCTTGAAAGTTCTCGCTGCGAAACGGTTGACTTTGCTATTGACGTCGTCACGTCATAATGCGCACGTGACTGCATAGAAACGTAACCCGCTGTTGTTGTCCACTGTGCAATCCGGTGGGGAAACGCTCAGGAACGGGTAATCATTAAAGCAAATCACGTCATGTTTGTGGTTTAGCCGGTCACATATTTTTATTCTACAGTAGTCTTGTCACACGGCTGCTTGAAAGAAAAACAGCTTAGAAACTCCGTTAGTGAAGGTGAGGGTTACCAATCACGGCGACGACTTTTGCCCTAATTCAGTACACTGCAAACGATTGCGGTAATAACATAATCAAGGTTGTAGGGTCAGTAATGATTTAATCCTACAGATCAGAGAAGTAGGATTAAATTATTTCTTATCCTCCATACAAATGCAGAATGTATTTGTTCCTTTCGCCTTTTACGGTAGATGGATTCTTTTGCGTGTCTACAGGGACCGGACATGGGACCCCTTCCCAATGGCATTTGGGCATGACTTTTCCCAAACCAAACCAAACATTTCACAATCTCAGTCCCTATTCAGACAAAAATTCATTCACAATTGGTGTCCTAAACTGGGCGGCCATCATCTCCCGAAAGCTAATAACTCACGAAGCATAGTACGTTTCTACATCAAACAACAGGTTCTTCTTTAACCCCTACTGGCATAATTCCGATTTTATCACCTTTTTACTCAAACAAAACAGACACCCAAACAGGCAGCGTTTAGACAAAATTGCATGTGGCATTCTAAAAACCTTGTCGGTTGTTTCTGTGCAAGTCTTGGTTGTCTTTAGGCAACCGAGATTTGCCTAGACACAACTGCAAAGTCACAGAATGCAGACTGTCAAATGTGTAGCAAACATGTATAACTATCTCCCGCTTTTTAAGGGTTGATATCAGGGCTGGGAGAAGTTAAAATTTCCCTTAACACGTTAACGTGTTAAATATTTCTGCGTTAACGTGTTAAATGACGTTAAATGTTAAAATGAACAAAACTGTAGTATAACAGACCAATTCCAGCCATTTTTGCTGACTTGATCTTGAATCTGATTGAACTTACGTACACTATTAACCCTTTTAACTCCAGTGGTATCTCCCATCCCAGTTCAATGGCAGCAATTAGAAGAGTCCATACTCATTATTTGGAGTAGACCAATCAATATTTTCAACGTGCAGCCTTGGGGCTGCACGTTGAAAATACTGATTGGTCTACCTCGCAGATTCACTGAACAGCCGACCTATAATATAACGGCGTTATGAAGTGTCATGTTCCTGGCCGGGAAAGCAGCCGCCTGGGTTCAAATGGTCAATATAGTTCTCTCGACAATGCGGCACAGTTTCAGTTAACTGAGTGAGACGAAATAAATAGATGCCCTATACATATACATTAAATGAGTCACGATGAGTACAAAATCATTCCAGATGCACCCTAACAAACTTCAAAGTTAACTGTTAATAACTTAGTTGAAATAAATTTAACTTTGTTAATTTAACACGTTAACGTTTGAAACGTTAACTGCTCCCAGTCCTGGTTGATATTGTAAAACAATTTTTTAATAGAGGTGTCAGAGATTGGATTGTACATGATTTTGTATGACTGTTTGTTATAAAACGTATATACTACAAGAAGAATACGTGTAGAAACTTCTGTATTGATGTCTCCGATTTCAAGGTAATATTTCTTATTCGTTGTGTGTTTTCGCTCGTCCGAAACAAATTCCCAACTAGAGCCTTTATGGCGCGAATTTTCCCAATTGCACGAGCCCGTACCCTTTCCCAAAGATGGCAGAAGAATCCCTGCAGTATTCTATTACCAAGACGCCAGGGTCGATAGGGTTAACATTGAAGGGCAGCTTATTCCATTTGTATCCTTCAATCTTTCGAACAAAATACATTACAGTTTTGTGTTGTTGATATTCATTATATGGCACAAATTTGCAATACGCAAGAAATACCATGGGTGGGTCATCTCAAGTGAGTTATGCATCCCTGGGGTTATATTTCCACACATTGTCTTTCAGTCTGAAATATCGTGACAAACATCACCACGCTTAATTACTATGGCCTTTTAATCTTAATGATTAATTTCCGGGTAAACTGAAAGCATGTCAAACAGATTACAAGTCCATTGTGTCAATACTTAGAAGGGTAAGACGCTCCCAACTCTGCATCAGAGAACAATCCACATAGCGCAGGAAGTCGCGAAAATGAAAGACAGCAGGCTGATGTTGCGAAGTCCACACTGACTTCAGTTATAATTGGCGCGTCACTTCTTTGTCCTTCCATCATATTGTGGGTGTTTTGGTGCTTTAAGGCTATATCAATATAACGCTAACACGCTCTTGGCAAAACGTTTTGATTTCTAAATTTCGTGTTAAAGTACGTGTTTTCCGAATTTAAAGAATTGTTAGGATGAAGTGGGCATCAAGAACACGAAATGATCCGCCATGTCTTATAAATATCATGATATTCCATGATTCAAGTTTGAGATGACAAATTTGGTGTTCAAGGATGATGACCGACAGCCATTACCAACTTACCAAATACATTGTACTACATGTGTTTGCAGTCTTCTTGTATGTCAACACGCGTACTATGTAAGTTATAACAGTTAATTCAGTGCTCGGTACAGGATACCTGATTCTAGAAGAACTTACTCTTCTGAAACAACTTTGATTCCGTTCTCGAATATTCTGCTTTTTTATTAACTTGACAAAACAGACAAGCCGCCGTTGAATACAACACTTGAGTGGAGTTTGGCAACAGTTGTGGTAGTAGGATGGTGCTGTGCTTGTAATCTGAAGAGCCGTTAGATTTGCCTCAATTGGAAATTCGAAATCCACCGTGCCTGATTCGATTCGTTGTTTGACTCGAACCGATATTTGAGATTCGCAAATATTAACCCTTTACCCAACGTAACGGCCAAAACCGTCAGCGCTATTCTTAAAAATCGTCAATTAATTTTCAAAATATTTAAATTTTTTGTCTCAAAAACATAGGTTATGACCCCTCGTTGGAACGAGCTCGTCGAGCTCGTTCCAACGAGTGGTCATAACCTATGTTTTTGAGACAAAAAATGAAAAAAATTAGTAATTCAAGAATTTTTTTTGCAAGTGTCGTCTGCTTTTCATGTTAGGTAAAGGGTTAACTGAGAGGTGATTTGGGAGATTATTATTATCTGTGGTGGGTGAGGGTGAGAGAGAGCAAGATATTTGGGCCACACAGGAGGCTTGCCGAGTGTCTGGACAAAATATCTTGTCCCGAGGGTGAGATTTCCCATTTCAATCCCACCCCATCAGGGATAATTTTTTTCTCCCCAACAAAACACTCTGACGTCATCAAAAGTAATGCAGGGGCATCAGCAGCTATATTGAACCATTTTGTTGTCCATTTCTGAAAAGGAAAGAGCGCACAAAAGTTTTGTTTATACCACAGGTATATACCATACAATTAAATCCCAACACCTGCAAGTCTGGGGTTGAAGATTTGCAGAGAAATGAACATTCACACATTCCGATTTCTGCAATGTCTTCGCACAACGTTTCAACCGGAATTTCGTGCACTCATAATAGTGTTCACCCAAACATTCATATAAAAGAGTCAAACATCCTTTAGTTTTGCGGTCTGTGTTTTTATTTCTATTTTCTTCGACAAACGTTCGTCTGCTAATATTTCCGAAACGTGACGCCATGTTTGTTTACGGAAGAACGTGCGATGATTAAATACTCCGTGCGCTCATTAAATATGCTAATAAGCCGGTGACGTGGATTATGTGAGATAGATATCTATCTCACATGGCCTTCTCACATGAGACACACATATCTTGCATAGGATGTGGGGGCAGTGGCGGCGCTACAGGGGGGCACGGGGGGCATTTGCCCCCCCCAACGTGGGCTCTGCCCTCCACTTGCCCCCCACCCACCACACACACATCCATCCAAACACACACACACACACACTCTCCCTCCCTCCCTCCCTCCCTCCCTCCCTCCCTCTCTCTGCCCCTCCCTCTCTCTATCTCTCCTCTCTCTCTCTATCCCCCTCCATCTCTCTCTCTCCCTTCTCTCTCTACCCCCTCCATCTCTCTCTCCCCTCTCTCTCCCTTTCTCTCTCCCTCCCTCCCTCTCTCTATCCCTCTCTCTATCTCTGCCTTCTCTCTCTCCAGACGCGGATCCAGGATTTTTTGAAAGGAGGAGCGCTAATTACCATTACATTTAGTCGAAACTTGGACCCAAAGTCCGTAATATCATTTTTTGGTTTGGTACGTCCACAGGACGTACCAAACCAAAAAATTATATTACGGACTTTGTGTCCAAGTTTCGACTACCTCATAATAAAGTAATGATATGATCCTTTACGTATTTGCCCCCCTTCATGGGGAGTCTGCCCCCCTACTTGCCCCCCCCCCTGGAAAAAACTTCTGGCGCCGCCACTGTGTGGGGGAGACATTTACCACACAGTTAAGTTGGCAGTCTTACAAAAAGAACCCCCACTCCCTTGATGCTCATGCGTGAAAAACTGGAGTCGTGACACCTATCCAATGTAATGTACAGGTTTATGGGAGAGGAACCTAAGCTTTCATTTCTGACAAAAAGTGTTTTGCAGAATAGCGTTCAAATAACTCCCGACTCCTCTTTGAAATGGTATTCAATACTTTTTGCTAAAAAACGTTCTTGTGGTTCAATTTCTGCTTAAGACTTCCACATTTTATCCGTGCGCACTGCGGTATAAATTGAAGAAAAAAACTGATAGAGGTAACTTCACAGCAAAAGAAATATAGTAAATACTGATGGAAGAATTTCGACGAGCATAGTTTTAAAGATGACGAAAGCTTTTCTTTGTTCAATAAAAATATGTTGGGTGTCGTATTGTTTTGATGATCCTATTCAACTCAGCAAAAGGCAGTTTTATAGCATTAAGACAGACGTCTCTCGGCTCATAATACTCAGATCATCTTACAGTGTTTGTAATTTCTAGAAGTTGGACAATAAAGGTGTTTATTATGCCCCAAAGTTAGTTTGTCCAGTCAAAATGCCGGAATACCATCCAAGGGTTCCGCCGTATCAGGTAACTCACATGATATTACCATTTTAATCAAATTGATGCATTTCCACTTGCTTTGAATTTTCACAATTTGAATTAAAACAAAATAAGAGAATTTAAGTACCAAAGCAAATATACTTTCAAGGTACCGTATTTATTTATTTAAACCATTCATTAAATATTTAATAAATAGACAGAAAATATTAGTTGTTGTCCCAAAAGTTTTTTGTTGTTTTTACGACTCTTTACCGACTATAGTCTATCATTTTTTTATGCTGAAGCAAACATTTTGTTTACAATTTACTCAACATATTAAAAGTGATTTTTGAACACTTAAAAGTGCTTTTTTTAACCCTTTCCAGGTTATAAAGACAGTAAATATATGTAAGGGTATTCCATATATACAGGATATGGAATGAATGTTTTTCTCATATAATATTTATGAAACGAGTCTAAGAATATTCCGTTGTGGCGAGCCTATGGCGAGCCCAAACGGTAAATTCGGACGAGTTTCATAAATATTATATGAGAAAAACACTCATTTCATATTCTATTTATCATATGACACACACACGCACAAATTAGCCACTCAGAATGACTATTTAATCCATCACCCAACTTGAGTTGCAGACGGCACTTGGAAAAAACATTCTCATATAACTAAAAATTTTCATTTTTTGCTTCCTAAACGTAGGTCATGACCCCTCATTGGAACGAGCTCGTCGAGCTCGTTCCAATGAGGGGTCATGACCTTTGTTTTGGAAGCAAAAAGTGAAAATATGAAAAAATGACTGGCGTTTTTCTTGTCGGTAAAAGATTAATACAATACAACCCACCCTAAGTAGGACACATAACGTAAATTCTCCCTACTGAAATTATGCAAATGTGACCCAGTTGTATTTTGTTTAGCCAATCAAATTGTCCAGGTTTGAAATAGACCATTGGAAGCTCCCAACTCTAAGTATGCAAATTATGAAAATGTGGCCCAGTTGTATTTTGTTCAGACAATCAAATTGTCTAGTTTTGAAATTGACCAATGAAATTGATGGAAGGCTTTATTTATCACTGATTAATATGAAAACAAAATATCAAATGTTTTAAAGTGAACAAAACGGACGAGTCATATGATAAATGCTTGTAGCAATACGTTTTATTTTTTCATACAAGGAGATAAGAGTTCATATCAGGTGAGGCGAAACCTCATCTGGTATGAAATCTCATCGACTTGTATGGAAATGTATCAACCAGCTACACACCATGTAACTTATAGTTATCGGGTATACTTCCGATAAAACTAGAATAGTTTTATACCACACCTGTGTGGGAAAAGATAATAAATAAATATCTTCTTCAAGGACAAGCTAGAACGGTTCGTTAATGACATTAAATGTGCAAAATATATTCAATGTTCATTGTTACAGTAATAAAAAATCTATATGTGTCGTTCGATTTACACAAATATGAACACGGAAAATACTAATGCATGTTAAGGTGCTATATAAGTAAGGGGCATTTGTTTACTTTGAATGATTGATTGTTTATTTCAGACACCTGGTCCATATAACAAAATGAAAAGAAAATGAAGTAGTTACAGAATATACACTAAGACTAACACACAGTGTCAAAGACATGAATACATCTATTTAACAATCACTGGAATTAAGGAGTGGTTCTAAGCATCAAGCAGAAAAATGTGATGAAAGTGATGGATGAGCACCAGAATGAATCGTTGTACGTACAAGAGAGAGGGCGAAACATATCTTAAGTCAGAATTGCATATAGCACTAATAACGGAGTTGGTACTGGAGAACAGTGGCCTGCGAAAACTATAAACCAACCTTCTCCTTAGGCACCAGAGAGAGGGAACGTCATTCAGGACAAACATGCCACTGGCACTGCAGAATTTGTCATAGCCCATCATAAGTCGTAATGCATTATTGTAAAAGACAGAAAGTCTCCATACGCTTTTTTGTGCAAAATTAACCCAGAGATGGCAACAGTACAATGTGGTGATGTATTGAACAGACAAAAGCTTCTTGACACACGATGAACACTTTGAGAACTTTCTTATAAGCTGATTGGAATGAATACAGATTGCATGGTATTGTCTTTCTCTGTCAGCATAATTTGTGGGGGTCCACGTGAATTATGTGTCCCAGATACTTGAATTCAGGGACAAACAATAATTCGGTTGTGCCAAGATAGACTTTGGGAGAAGTTAAACAATAAAATAATTTTAGTAAGAATGACATGCCAACAGTTTTCTTGGTGTTAAAAATCATATAAATTTTCATTGCATCAAGTTGACATACCTTCAGCAGAGTGTGGAGACCTATAATGGCGGGAGCAAACACACACATATCATCTGCGTGACACAAATGGTGTATGGTTTCGCTCCGAGGCTGCAGCCAACAGGCAGCTTGGTTCAGTGACCTGCTCATATCATCAATGTATATATTAAACAAGAAAGGCGAAAATATCCCACCCTGTCTGACACAACTGGTGACATTAATTGTTGGAGACATGGTTTGACCCCATCTTATAGAAAACTGCTGAATTTTGAACCTGTTAAGAAGTAATCGTTTTATGGCTGCAGGAACCTTGCGCTTAAGAAATTTCTGAACGAGTGTAATGTGATTGACTCGATCAAACACTTTATTTGCATCAAGAAAACATACACACACAGGTGTATTATGACATAGAAAATAGCGAAATCTCTCCTTAAGAGTGAAAATACATCCATCAGTGTAGTGATGAGCCTTAAAACCAATCTGACAGTTTGTTGTTGAGAGTTTGTCTATGTATCTATTGAGTGAAACCTTGTCAAGCAGTGTAGACATAATTGTCTCAAGAGCAATCGGCCTGAAGTTATCTTTATCGGAAATATTTCCAGATTTGTTTTTAACCAGTAGGATAAGTGTAACATCAACCATGAGTGATGGAATGTGGCCGTGGATGATAATGGCATTGAACAGCACTTAAAGTTACTAGATCTCAAGTGTTCAGAGGTCTGAAAAACAGGTCCACTGGACTTTCCCACCTCTGATATTCCATAAATTCAAATTAAATATACACAAACAGCGGTATTAATTTCAAAGTGAACAAATTTCCCTCACTTATATAGCACCTTAAATGTCAGTGAGACCCATCTTCGGCCAACAGGCTACCCAGGAAAAACCAGAGATAAAAACAAGACCCTCTGGAAACTTGTAGTCAGAGTTTGCAAAACTGACCTCAGGGTACAGGATGCTACTTCCACCCTTACGTTTTTCAGTGATAATTTGAACATGTGTAAAGCTGGGTTGTAAATGGGTAGGGGTGAACAATGGGATTAACTGGAGCATATACAAAAGGAATAGGAACGCACCAGTGATGGTCGTCTTTTAATGTTTTGAGAGTTCTGCACGGGGAGTTGGTGGTGAGCATTTCAACTGAGTAGTTGGTGCACATGTTCTCTAAATTCACATTTATAATTATGTAAGTATATACTTCCCTATTCCTAATAAATTTGTTGCAAAAGATAAAGTCTTACACTGGTGGCAGAGGCAAGATGCAGAACGAGGAAGTGGATTGGTTTATTCAGGAAAGTGCATTTTTGAATTATTTTGTCAATTTCGAATGTCGTAATCTGTGTTCGATTTAACTGAATTGTGACATTTGTAAGAGAAATCTCATGTTTGATGCTTTATATTGTCACAACACGTTGGGGCAGATATGTGAGATTTATGATCACTCTAGAGCTTGGCCGTACTCAGAGAGGACAACCGGGCTTTCGAGTGAACATACTTCTCTCGGCCTCGCGGTGTTGTGGTTTTTGTTGGGACAGATTCGTCATCTTAAGGTGTCCGTGACTTGATATTTAAAAAGATAACCGACGGTGGATCATTTGAGTATAATTTAATGGAAATAAAAATAATACTATGTACTCACATATACGCATCAATGAACAATCTAAGAATAAACATTATACACAAACAAAACACATATGAATTTCCCCCATAAAGTTCGAGCTCTTTCTGGGGTACCCCGTGTTCGATGCTGTTGTCTAGATGCTTCTGCTTGTTCCTCACTCCTGTGTTTCCTCTTCACTTCTCAAGCGATTGCGTACGTAACGTATTGTCTATTTTACGCCACTCAACCTCCACATATGCTAAATTGTCAGTCAACTGTAACCAACTCTATCCAACTAAATTTTACACATTCGATATCATAGTCACTTCACTCCACGGATTTAAGAACTCGACGTCTACACCAATCTCTGTATACCGTTTAAACAAATAAAGTTCATGCATCTAATTCTCCTGTCTCAACTAAGCTCACTCTAAGCTCTTAGCTTAAATCAAATGTTCGAGCTCTCAACAGCTTTGATTAAGTTAATTGTTCGAGCTCTCAATAGTTTTGATTAAGTCAATTGTTCAAGCTCTCGACAGCTCTTTACTACTCTACACTTTGCCTGTGCATCACGTCACTTAACCTAGCAACCACTCGCCTACTTAAACGGAGCCCGCTTAGTCTCCACAATTAATTTCTACAAATGACAGCCCCAATGGCTAGAGCTCCGAGCCCTCTTTCCGATGGATTACTGACTCAATACAAGGTCGACTGACTACCAATGATCAGTCTCTCATTATATAGCATTTTCATGTCTAATTAATCATTAAATCGGTTCCTCTGTGATATAGGGCACCGTTATTAAGATAGATGAGATATCTCTTTGTAAGCTCGTGAGTCTGACATTTAGAAATACGGGGATGATACTTATTTGAGGTCCACATAGCGTGGAACACCATCTGCGGCTGACAGTAATGAATTACTATTAGGGACTTTCAGAGATAAGTTGCATCGTAGTTTTAAACGTCGCAGCAGGGAACCATTAGTGATCTCAACGAGAGATAAACACCCACCTGGTCAAGCAGTTAATTAATTAGCCTTCAATAATTTGTACCCAGTGTCTATTTGCGGCTTTTACAAGCAAACATATCAAATTAATTATTTACAATCCCTGACCATTAACCCTTAACTCGGACAAATTCGACTCGATCTTGACATATATATAGCCTATTCCAGAGGCTGGGGATTTGATAAATATGGTCAGCCTGAAACATTTCTTCTGCATTTTATATTCCAATGAGTGGCATTTGTTGATGATTTTGAAAACTTGACAAATCTGCCCGCAACTTAAGACAATTGGGCACAGAAAAAAAATAGTTTTTGTTAAATAGTCCTTGGAATAAATGATCTTTTGAAATTCGAAAGTACTGACAGTGGTAAAGTGATTGTAAATGATTCTGTGTCAGTCAGAGTTGCTCTAAAAAAACTGATTTCATTTAAATTTGAGATATGTCAAATAAACTCAAATGCAATTGGTGTTTTTGTCACAATACTAACTGACAGATTTGCAAAATACCTGCAAAGAAAAAATCTTACAGTCCCTATTTTCAAAGAGGTACAGTTAAAGTCAGAACAAAATAAATTAGATGAAAAATTGGATTGGTTAAACAGAATGATTGTGCTGATTTACTTCTTTCAGGTTCATGGTATGTTTCAATCAGGAGGTCATCAGTCATAAGACAATGTAATAGAATAAAACGAAAAGTTATTAAAAATAGTTGTACCAAATAAGATGGATTGCATGGAAATTCTGAGTTAATCACAAGTGGTTTGATATGATCTGTGAGCAATTCGAAGAGGAAATAGACAGTTTCATTCAGTGAGAACCTTACAAAAATCTGAAGGTGGCCATTAATAACAGTGACTACTTGTGGTGTCTGGTCGTTTTGTACCCAGGACGATTTGTACCAGGTCACTTTGTGCCCAATTGGGCATTTTGTACCCAAACTGCAGGTTGTTTTGTACCCATGATTGGACGTTTTGAACCCAATTCTGATATTTTGAAAACTTTAAATATTTAATTGTATTTTTGATATGATGATGTAATTTGCCTGTGAATATGATGACAAAAGTGTAAAAAATCTGTCTATGAACAACATTGTATATATAATTGCAGCTAACACCATGGAGTCAGCTCCCAATCACACATTGTTATCTCAGTCCCCATTTCTGTTCCTGTTCCATGTCCTGTTCCTGAGAATAGGTGCTCTCAAGGAGGAATATGAAAGAGACATTGTATAGAATTTGCTGGATGGCACGAATTTGCATGTGGTGCATTGTCCTTCCATGTTTGTATATACTTGCTTCTACTATATCAGGCTCCAGCCTAAGTAATGTTATGTTGCTCATCACGTTCTTTCTCGTTCATAACTGATAAGGCTATCAATTGTGAATATGGACTTTACATACTAAGCAATCTTTTATGTATTTTCTGCTTGATAAAGGTCATGTGGCCGAAAATGTGTGGATAATAGAGTGATGATATTGTTTATAATACCCAACTTCCCTTTGGAGGACATTATGTTATAATTTTATGAAATAATACCCATCAGCAAAAACATACCTGATTGGGTACAAAACGTCCAATGGCAGATACAAAACCACCAACGTATGTTTACAAAACGTCCAATGATGGGTACAAAATGTCCAACAGTTTGTGTACAAAACGTCCAGTGATTTGGGTACAAAACGTCCAACTGGGTACAAAATGCGCTTGTACAAAACATACATGTTCTGAGATAAACGAGTGGACCGAAAGAATGAAATGTAAATTTTTGGGGGGTACGTCTAACAGATTAAGCTGCCAAAGTGTATTTTGATCTTGACGAATCAAGTAGAAGTGATTGGCAAGTTTTAAAATCAACTTTAAAATCAAGATTAGATGTCACAACCAGAACTGATCTGAAAAAATCTGAATTTTTGGCTCGATATAAATTTCCTCAAGAAACATTACTGACATTTAAGAATGTCATATGCCAACTGGCTAGAAAAACAATAAAGTGTGCATAATGACCTTGCAAAAGACCAGTTTTTAAGGGTTCTCACAAATAAATATATAGTAATACATGTTCATCAAAGCAAGCCTTCAACTCTAGATGAAGCCATTCAAAGTGCACTTGGGTATGAAACTATTCTATTAGATGTAAACAAAAACGAAATGAGTAGAACAGCAGTTTGCAACCCTCCACATGTAGTGGCATCAGCTAGCCAGGGATCATCAAGCAAGTTGGAAAAAATGTAAGAAATTTGCACATTATTAAAACCTAAAGTAGAAAGTGATCTAGAATTCAGGGGTAAATTTAAACAAGGGAAAAATTTAACGCGATCATGTTATGCCTCTAATGGGCCAATTTGTTGGAACTGTGGAAAGTCGGGTCACATGAGTGCATATTGTAGAGAGAAACAGGTTGAAAGAACACAAAGTTGTTGGGTCTGTGGTAAACCTGGACATATTCAGAACAACTGTCCTGATAATAAGAATCAGGAAAACTAACAGTAGCCAGGAGGGAGAGGCTAAATCTGACTGAGGATGAAATGCCCCAGAAAAATGTGTTTTCAAATGATAACAAAAATATTGGAACAACATTAGCACTTAAAGGTTAAGTAAATGGGCCTGCAGTCAATATATTACTCGATTCAGCTGCTGTAACAACATTAATGTCCTCTGACCTAGCCAAAAGATTGTGTTTTAAGTCAATTACTTCAAATGTAACTAGTGTGTGCAAATAGAGAAACCTTGGATGTTGTAGGTGATACTGGAGAAATATCTGTATAGGGAGCATCTGTACTCCAAGTTAAATGCAGAGATAAATTTTGGAACCAATAAAATGGGAATACATGGCTCTAATCATTCAATTTCTTTAAATGGTCATTTTTGGCAAATTGAACAGAAAGGGTAAAAACAAGGTAGTTTTCTCAAATTCTGGTATTTTTTAACCTGCCAGCAAATTTTCAGCTAAGCAAGACTTCAGGGTGGCCCGAATATTTGCCACCCCAATAAATGTCAGTATACCTTTAAGAGCAGTTAATTTATCAGATGCACCAATACCTGTATATATACATACAAACATGGAAATATTTAGTGTTGCTTATGAAACACATTCATTAAAAAATAACAGTAACCTCTCAACAATATTACATAGTTTGGATATTGGAGAAACAGATACTTCTGAAATTGACAAAAAAAACAACATTGGGCAACTTTTATGTGAATTTTCAGATATGATATCAACAGGGCCTCATGACATAGGTCAAACATCAACAGTTATACATCATATAAATGTTAAAGGTTCAACACCAATACACCAAGGGTTGCGGCAAGTACCCATATCACAAACAAAAACCGTTCATGTACACATTGATGAAATGCATCAAAATAAAATTATTCAACTGTCAACAAGTCCATGGGCATGTTCTATTATATTAGCACCAAAAGAGATGGTTCTTCCAGATTTTGTTTAAACAATAGGAGATTCCACTGATCTGGCAAAAACAAAAGTAATATCTAACTTTTCCACACCAACATCTGCAAATGATGTACATCGATTCTTGGGATTAACCTCCTACTATAGTATGTTTATAAAGAATTTTGCACAAATTGCTGCACCTTTGAATAAGTTAATTGGAAAATCTGTAAAATTCTCTTGGTTATCGGAATGTGACAAATCATTTCACTATCTTAAGCAATGTCTTGTTTCAGCCCCAATTCTTTGTTATCCAAATTTCACAGAACCATTCATATTGGATGTTGATGCCTGTGACCAGAGTATAGGTGCAGTGCTATCCCAACGTATTAATGATACAGAGCAAGTAGTTGCTCATGCTAGTAGATGCCTGTCAAAGAGTGAAAGAAATTATTGTGTAACTAGGTAAGAACTTTTGGCAGTAGTAACTTTTGTCCGTCACTTTAAACATTATCTTTATTGGTGAAAAGTTCTCATACATACAGACACCGGTGCATTACAATGTCTTCGCTCAATCAGGGAACCAGAAGGTCAAATAGTCCATTGGATTACAATGCTTCAGGAATATGTGTTTACAATAGAACATAGAAGGAGCAGGAAAAAACACATGAATGCTGATAGTTTGTCTTGTATCCCCTGTAGGCAATGTGGTGTCACAGAGGACTCAAAAAGTGTATTATCTAGGAATATAGTTGGCATAATAAGTTCTTGCCAAGACCAATCAGAAGTTTTTAAGGCCCAGAGTAAGGATTTTCAGATACAAATAGTTTGGGGTTGGACAAAAATGGTAAAAGACCACTATTTGAGGATATTCAGGCTGAAAGCCTAGAATGGAAGGATCTCTGGAGCCGTTTTGATCAGTTAGTTATCTTAAAAGGTGCATTGTATTTAAAATGGGAAGGTACAAATGGTTTTACCAAATTGTTGTTGGTTGTCCCAGAGTGTAATAAATAATTTCCATTCTACACCCTCAGGTGGGCATGTAAATTTTCTAAAAACAAGAGATAACATTTACCAAAGATTTTATTGGATGTACACAAATTGTGACATTGACTTGTTTTGTAAAACGTATACTACATGTTCCCCTCGTCATAATCCTATTCCTAAATATCAAGCTGAATTCCAACAAACCTCTGTCGGATTTCCAGGTGAAAGTATTGCTTTAGATATCTTTGGATCATTTCCAGAAACAAAACTCGGGAATAGGTGCATTTTGGTTTTCACTGATTATTTTACGAAATGACCTGTGCAATTCCTGACCAAAAAGCCGAAACAGTTGCAAAATGTTTGGTTGATGATTATCTATGTCAAGTTGGTGCACCTATGCAAATCAATTCTGACCAAGGTACAGATTTTGAGGGTCAACTATTTCAACAAGTGTGTGAAGTTTTGGAGATTGATAAAACAAGAACAACCTCTTACCACCCCTGTTCATATGAGTTAGTACAACATTTTAACAAAACGCTAATAAGTATTTCATTCAAATATGTTGATACTAATCACACAACTGGGATGATCACCTTCGAAAAGTTCTAATGCCCTACAGGAGCAGCAAGCATCAGACCACTAAATTTTTGCATATGGGTAGAGAAATGAGGTTGCCCAGTGATTTAGTAGTGGGCAGTTTACCGCAAACACCAGAGACAACTACTCAATTTACAAAATCTTTGAGACTGGAGATGCCCAGAGTATTTCAACTTGTACATCACAATATGAAGAGTGCACTATATTTTGAGAAAAAATATTACGATAAACGACTACTTGGCAGGCTTTTCAGAGAAGTTGAGAACGTTTGGTTACATGATGCCATACTTAAAAAGGGTCAAGTTACAAAACTATCACAGCCATGGAAAGGGCCCTTTGTGGTGAGGAAGTGTTTATCTGATGTTGTTTATCGAATTCAGCAAAAAGGAAAATGGAAACAGTTGGTGGTACATTTCAATAGACTAAAACCATTTATAAGTTCTGAAAAGAATGCAGACATTAATACAATTGAAAAGAAATTATCACCAAAAGGAAAAACGGAGTCTAATTTACCTATAACTTCATCACCAGGTATTTCATCACAAATGGTAGGAAATACTAATAGAGATATTGATTTTACCGTCGATGGTGATTATGAAGAAGAAGGCCATTATCATGGGATATTTAATGATGTTGATAATAAACAATTTGGCCAAATGGATGAGCAGGTGATAACAGCTCACCCTGGTGCAACTGACTGCATGGGTGGGGAACCTTTAGCAACTCATCTTAATGTAAGTGACTTGGTGGATGAGCAGCATCTAGCAGCTCACAGTGGTTTGGGAGATGTGATGGAGGAGCAGCAGCAGATAGCAGCCCACCATAATATAACTGATCAAATGAACGAGCAGCAATTGGGAGCTCATTGTTGTGGAGACAATCGTTTGGATGAGCAGCAAATAACTGCCAAACACTGCATTGTAGGCCATGTGGATGAGCAGCAGTTAGCAGCTCACCATGCTGTGAGGGATCAGATGGATGAGCAGTAGATAGCAGCTCACCATGATGTAAGGGATCAGATGGGTGAGCAGCAATTAGCAGCTCACCATGATGTGAGGGATCAGATGAATGGGAAGCAGTTAGCAGCTCACCATGGTATGAGGGATCGGATGGGTGAGCAGCAGGTAACAGTTCACCATGATGAGGCAGAACTGATGGATGAACAGCAGACAGTAGCTGAACATGGTATGAGGAATCCAGGGATGAGCAGCAGTTAGCAGCTCGCCATGATAAAGCAGATCTGGTGTATAAGCAGCAGTTGACCGCTCACCAGAGAACAGATGGTTTGGTAAAGATTAATCAAGGAAAAGTTTATGAAGCTGAGTTGCGACCAAGAAGACAAAGGAAAAAACACGTTATCTGGTTGACTATGATATGTCATGTGATTAATACAACGTCATTTTTAAATATGCTTTTCAGTGACAAATTGCTAAGACACGAGGCGTATCTTTTAGGAGATGGGGTAATGTAAAGCTGGGTCGTAAATGGATAGGGGCAAACAGTGGGATAAACTGGAGCAGATTGAAAAGGAAAAGAAACACAACTGGTGGCAGTCGTTTTTGAATGTTTTGAGAGATCTGTACTTGGAGTTGGTGATGAGCGTTTTAACTGAGTAGTTGGTGCACTTGCTCTCAAAATCCACAATTATAATTATGTATGTATATTTATACCATGATTACCTATTCTACTATATATGAAAAGCCTATGACATAAATTTTAACTTTACACACCAACTGTGATGAACAATGGGATTTCAATAGTAAAAATTTACACCTGCAGAAGAACTACATTCCCGTTGACCTTTGGTGACGTCGACCTGAATGCAAACTTGTCTAAATTTATCGTACGTCGCCTCGTGAAGAGTGAAATGAAAGTGGCAATTATTTATTACGTTTTTAAATGGGTTTACCTCATAAGATGCCAAAAATTAACCAAACATGCATTGTCTCATGTTAATAAAGCACGCATAACTCGAACTAGTATGTTATTATGTCATTAAAACGAAAAAGGCTCAGTTTGTTTTTTCATTTCGTTTCGGCGATAAAATTGTCAGCGGAAGTACCTCCCACCGATGCTCGTGTAAACAAAAACAGATTCGCTCGTATGTACGTCTGGTGCTCAGTAAAATCGAGAAAAAATAGTAGCGACTCTCAATAATCTGACGATCATGGTATAAATAAAATGTACCCAAAGTAGCTTGGTGTACCAAATGTTCACCACTCGTGGTGAACATTTGGTACACCAAGCTACTATGGGTATATTCTATATATTTTCCTATTCCTAATAAATGTGTTGAAAAAGGTCAAGTCTTACACATGTAACAGTTGCGGTGATATGGGTAGAAATGACATGTTCTCTCAATATCACAATAACACTGGACACGCAGTGTGACCAAGGAATCCCATGTCTAATAACATGGTAGTCACTCGACCGTTATACTAACTTTGCAAAGACACTACCTTGAAATCTCTTAACCCCTTAACGACCGTACCCACAATACATATATTTCTCATTATACTGCGAAACTCAAGAAATTAAACTTATTATTGCACTGGCGACAATATGTGTGTTGCTGACAATTTGGAATGTAAACGCTGATGTGTGTAAAATGATGCCGACATAACAATGTGCGCATGTACTCGGTAAACCTTTTAGTGTTAATGTTGTTATTCTAACAACTGCACTCTGTACTATTTCTCTCTGTTTATCTCTTTCTCTGTCTCCCCCTCTCTCTCCCATTCGCGCTACATATTTTACCCCTCCCCTAAATATTCACTGGGTATTGAGTAAGTGACATCTTACCATAATGCTGTGCTGTCACCTTATTCAAACCGCTGTAGAGCAGTGACTGTGGTTAGAGCGTCAGACTTTAACCAAATGTCGAGGGTTCGATCCTGATTAGCGGTTTCTGAGTTTTGTCCTTGAGCTAAACACTTAAACCCTATTGCCCACTTAGGCATCCTCCAGTCCTACAACTGTCAAACCCCTGGCAGATGAAAGTGTTGTGAAACCACATTGTTACCACTTTTGTGGGCGTTCCTAGCACATTAACCCTTTACCCAACGCAGACGATATCAAAATTTATTATTTTAAAAATCATTTTTTTTTAATTTTTCAAAAAAGTTCAACAAAACCATATCACGAGACCACTCGTTGGAACGAGCTCGTACCAACGAGGGGGTCACATGATATGGTTTTGTTGAAATTTTTTGAAAAGTAATATTTTTTCAACTGCTGAATTTGCATATTACGCGGGCTGATGCGGGCGATTCGTTGGATAAAGGGTTAACGATGTTTTCCCGGGCGTTGAAACCTCGTAATGCTCAATAAGTACAAGTCATGTGACGTGTTGGGCCGTTATTGACTATAATAGCCCAGCACGTCAATAATAGCCCGACACGTCTAAATGTAGACAATTACGTCACATCTCTCAGCCGATCAACAATATTTTTCCCATATTTCCATTTGGATCGAAATTCAATTCGGATTTTTAATTTGTAAACACAATTAACACATTTGTTTCAAGTGTTTCCCTTTGTGTCACGGATAGATAATGTATCAAATATAGGAAGCGATACACACAAGTTAAGTTATGACATCTTTGATGAGTAAACTCTTTGCCTAAAGTTCGCATTTCGAAGATATATTCCGTCATCTTACTTTCCCAATTTCGCCGTAGACTGATCAGACCATAGTCATGTTACCCGGTTTGTTTGTCAACAAATCAGACGATAGTGTCGCTGTTTGTTTTTAATTCTAAAACGTCAAAACTTCCTTTATTTATCTTATTTCCCATATAATTTAATTGTAATGTCCCCGATGTACGAAAGTGGCAATAATAGAAATAAGATGACTTTGTCGGGCATTACAGTGTATCAACGGCTCAACAGAAATGGTTAACAGCCCTTGAGCTTATTAGCGGCCCTCGACTTCGTCGCGGGCCGCTAATAAACTCTTGGGCTGTTAACCATTTCTGTTGAGCCGTTAATCCACTGTAATGCCCTTCAAAATCATGTTATTGTTATATTAAATGAAACAATGCTCACAGCGAGCACCCATTCGTCTTACGATCTGCATAGTTTGTTGGATATTCGTCAAGATTAGGCCATCCCGGTCTTGAAATTGTGGAGGAATCCACCCCCCTCCCCGCCTCAGAAAAAGTAGGGAAACGGCGTTCATTATTTTCAAGCGACGTCATGTGAACGCACGGTCCATTGTTCGTTCAAGTATTTCAAGTTGGTTACTACCCCCCAAGACAAAAAACAAATACAAAACAAAACAACCAAGGGTGCAAGGTCGTAAGAAGGCAGATATTTACAACTTGAAGAGCTGTTGGATTCGATTTGAGATTCAATTCGATTCGAAATCCTTTACACGATTCAATTCCAACGAAATTGGAAATTGGTCAACGAAATTTCATATTCGCAGGACTCTATTCGTTATCCATGTATCCAAAAAACGATGCTGTTAAAGATCAATATTTTCCTCAGCTATCTCAGACATTTCATTTTTGTGATTTGAAATAGAAAGTAAAGGGGAAATAATATTTGAATAAAATAAATTATGTAAAATGGCGAACTAATTAGGTAGACTTGTTTTGAAAAGACTATAATGCAATTTACATTGGTGTTAATTATTGCAAAAAAAAAAAAAAAAATAAAACAACTTTTCTTGGATGAAAATTATGTTTTGCCTCCCAAATACAGCTTATAACTAATTAGTGGAACGAGCTGGACGAGCTAGACCCAACGATGTGTTGTAGACTATATTTTGAGGACAAACATTGAAAAAAATGATATGAACAGCAATATTTATGAATATTATATCTCACTTGACTTCCTTGCATTCTGATTGGCTGAAAGATGATACCCTATTTCGTGTAGTTTGCATCCACAGAACTGACCAGGCACTACACCCAGGCACTACACGTTTTCTATTTTTAGCACACTACTATATCAGTTTTCTTTTCATACTGTGCGAATAAAACTAATCAGGCTAAATTTAAATATCGATTCACAGAGGCACAACATCCACAAAACGACCCAAAAAGAAATCATTGTGGAAAAATGTATAGCTTTTCCATTGTTAAAGTCACATTTTCCGAGGCGTTCATTTTATTCCTTGAGAAGATGATCCATATCTCGTTTCGAAGAGAATGATCCATACCTGGGTACAACTTTCACGAGAACGCGTCCGGATATGAAAAATCGTTTATTTCGCTGCTCATATTATTTCACTATTCAATTGTATGTTTTGGGCAGTAAACGAATAAATAATGGAATTCATTTGAATCTTCGGCGTTTGGTATCCCGTACTGACTCATTCGGTAATGTATATGTGTGACAAATGTGTAGAAATTATCAAACTGCGTTGTCAAATTTCGAAAATTATAGCTTTCATTCGCGAGTTGCGCGATTCTAGAATACACAGTTCCGTTTGGGGGAGATGTTTTGTTTACCCTTGCCAACCGATTCAAATCTGCCTTCTGCTCATATCAATAATCCAAGTTAGCCGTGTTTTGGAAGAAGAAAATGTTTTTTAAAAACTACATGGTATTTTTTTCTTTTTTACGCTGGTTGGTAGGGCTGCTACCTTGGTAATAGATTAACAAATCGGACAGATGTTTTTCTTGATGGGTGTTCGATATAATATAAGGATTAGTGCATGTCTTGTCGTTGACTACGCCCATATAGTGCCCAGTGAGAAGGTGTAGTTCCCTCCGCTTCGCGGCGGGAACTACACCACCTCACTGGGCACTATATGGGCGTAGTCAACTCCAAGCCATGCACTATTCCTTAAATAGGATTGAAGACGAGTAAAACCCGAGGAAATGTTGGCAGTAAATGTGATAAAAGGTAAGAGCAATTTCGGAAAGAGATAAGTTTCAAAAGGTCACGTACGATTTGCCCCAAACTAAGTTATTACCATCGCCTGTTTGTATGGCAACAGTTAATCAAGTGTCTGTTGAGATAAATGACTTTGATTGCATCAGATGTGTGCTGATAAAGATAAATAGTCCTGTCGCTTTTGAACCACTGTTGAAATCGATTGTCAGATAGTGGACTGCTCCGGAAATGTTGACTAACCAAGTCCACGGCAGACATCGTAGAACCTATTAGCTTCCTGTTTGATAATATCTTGCTGCTTTGGAGTGAGCGACGCTTAGCTCTCCTGCCACGATGTATCGCGAGAAGATCATTTCAGGCATGGCGTGGACAGCACATGTGAAAAATAAGTTATTTAAATCTCCTGTAGTCAACAAGTTGACCTTTACTCTTCGGTCATCCTCTTGTTTGTCGAGGTTTTCATATGAAAGCATTCATTAAAACCCAAAACGTGCCCAGTGTTTTCGACATCTCAACTTTCTTGACGGGTTGGCAGTTGACCGCCGGCCTTCAAAACACTACAGGAGTATTCTCCAATCCCTTTCTTGTAACCGTTATGGACTATGATGCCTGGACCACTCCCTGCCTGGCGTTGCTGCTGAAATTTCCTTTCACCCAATCCTACCAGGCTTTCCTAATTGGCTTCTTCCGTCCGCGCGGAATCTAAATTTCCAACTGACGCTCGGTCTAAACGAACGGACGTTCCTTGTTATCTGGGAGCATCGGCTGCTCTAGAGAGTCGTCATCTGAGTGCTAGAATGTTCTATGTCCACTATGGGACATAGCCCATTCTAGCACTCAGGCGACGAAGTGTCAAACCTTTGGCACGTATCGATCATCTAGTGTACTGGATACGTGCTCGGGCTTGGTGGGCCTGATTGAGCCGGAGACAGTCTATACTTGTCAATGAGGGATGCCATCGGACCCATTCAAGTGACAGACCAAACTTGCCCGAAAGCCTAGACGACACCTCCTTTGAAACTGCTACCAAACTGCGACTGCCGGGGACAGACAATACTTGTCAACGAAAGCAGTGGACCAGCTCAATTACCTATCACCATAGGCAGACTTTACATGCCTGAAGAACCAACCCAAAAAACCTCAAGCCACAGATCACCAGGACAGGCTCTGGATTGGTCTATCTGTGACAATGGGGACTGCGATTGGGGCCACTTATATTACCACAGTGACAGGCTACACTTCACTGAAAACCTACAAGATGACACCTGTGGATCTACTATCAACCTACAGTTACTAGAGACAGACTAAACTTGTCAAAGAGGGCAGTAAATAATCATTCCCCTGAGCAACATCACGTAAGTGGCCGACTTTACTTGCCCGAAGAACCAGCCAAAGAACCAACTATCATCGATCACCAGACTAGGTTTTGGTTGTCCCCTTGACTCCTTTGCGCCTCCTCCTGTGTGGCTTCTGGGCGTGTGATAGAACCATTGTAGTGCTAAAAGGGTCGTATGGGGGGGGGGGGGGGGGGGACTAATCTTACATCGTCCCTGTGTGCCTTAGGCGCGCTAAAACCTTCGGTTGCTTGCGCGCAAGTATTTTAGTCAGTGATATCTGCGAACGCATCTGCACTGTATAAAATTACTGTTAAAATACGACAAAAGCGCAAGCAGCCAGCTGCCGATGCTTCTAAGGTAAAACAATACGGTAAAAATAATGTTTGGAACTACTTTTTGCAAAGGCCTATTTTTTGTTCAATTTTGGAGCAAAACTGAGAAACAGATGTTTGGTTTCTTTTCACTTCACGACATGTTGTTGATTTGTCATAGAGATGAGTCAAAGAGATTAGTCAGAGTGGATAATTAATTAATTAATTAATTAATTAATTAATTAATTAAGCCCAACTAGGGTTTAACGACACTTTGGACAGTCCCGGGTCACCTCGTATCGGACTGTTTTACAGGTGGAGGAAGCGGATAGAACCACAGAGCAGCGGCGTCAGACGCCACCCCCCCCCCCTCAACATACTAACCCCACACAAACAGGGTTATATCACTGGTTGAAGGCAAGTGCACCATCGACGTGCAGTACGACTTAGTACACACCTCGACCCTGTCCCCAGGTGGGTAATCGGAATTAAGTCCCTGGACAAGGAAACAATGCAGTTACCCCTGGCGGGGATCGAACCATGGACCTTTCGGTTTGAAGTCCAATGACGTAACCACTGAGGCGTCGCGCTTCCCGTATGGCTGCAGATTAAGCATATTAACCCTTTCAACCCAAGAGACCGCTGTTCCGGTCCGTCGTAATTCTTTAAGTAAGATGTCTGCTAAGTGAATGAGTGGGTAGACCAATCAATATTTTCAATATACAGTCCCAAAGCTGAGCGTTGAAAATATTAATTGGTCTATCCCCAAATAATGGACTAAATAACTGAACTCTTCCAATTACTGCCATTGAACGAACATGAAAGATACCCCCATGTTCAAAGGGTTAATTAGTCTACCTCAAACACCCACACATCTAAAACAAGGTAACTTTCGACCTGGACGATGCCATTCTGAAAAGGCAAGAATGAAACAGAAGAATGCGCTTGTTCTGAAAAGAATTTGTCCATTGTACATGAAAGTATGTCTATAATTTTCCATATGATTAACCCTTTATCCAACGTAACGGCCAAAACCGGCCAGCGCTATTCTCAAAAATCGCCAATTAATTTTCAAAATATTTTCATTTTTTGTCTCAAAAACATAGATTATGACCCCTCGTTGGAACGAGCTCGTCGAGCTCGTTCCAACGAGGGGTCATAACCTATGTTTTTGAGACAAAAAATGAAAAAATTTAGTTATTCAAGAATTTTTTTTGCAAGTGTCGTCTGCTTTTCATGTTAGGTAAAGGGTTAAACATTAGATGGTACCAGTCATTGTCAATATTTACGATAAAAGTAACGGAAACTGATTGCTAGTACTTTTACCGTAATTTTAACGGTAATGTTTTACAGTGTGCCTGTTGTTGCTAAGACCAATACAAGGTGAGACTATACTTTGGAAAAGATCGGCGCGGACGTGTGTTTACCATTTATCGAACGCAAACTATATTAAAATTTAGTATTTTAAATATCATTTCTAAAATTTAAATAAAATTCAACAAAACCATATCTGACCCAATTGAAACGAGCTCGTTTCAAGGGGGGTAGTAGTATATCACCCGGTCCTGGAAAGTGACGTCATGTCACATGACCGGGTGACGCCATGTTGTGTTATCATGATGTGCCGTGTGAGCTACTATGTTGTGACGTCATTCATATAGTGATACGTGGTGTAAACGCGGATGCGCATCGCCTTTTGTTAATTGATAGTGTTTCCGTCGTCCATTTTGTATATTGGAGGCCGTCATCTTGGTTTCTATTGTAGAACGTAGTCGCTATGAGACCCAAAACCCTCTAATAGGACAGTGGTGTGTTCCGGGATGTTCGATTCAACGAGATAGTGTATCTAATTACCAAAATAGACAAGTTTTGCTAGTTCGGATACCTTCGGAATCCTCTACCCTGCTTCTTTCTATTCAACTCAATCAAAAGGTGATGTAAAAATGCTTTAAAGGTGTTCCTCAGTATGGAAGCATTTCTTAAAAGATACAACCGACGGCAACTTAATGAAATATGGTTATTCCTCCTTTCCGTCTACTAGGTTGAAAACAATCCTGTCTCGACTGCAAATCGAGTTATCCATATTGAATCTCCAAAAATGGCTTACAGCGTCACCTAGATATTTTGATCATTCACACAGACGATAGACTCTAAACAAACCCCTCTATCCCAAGCTACAACAGCGATGAATGTTTGGTGACCATGACCATGTTCTGGGCGAAGCTTTTCTATTCAGGGCGAAACTATGGAGGTGTAAGGGGGTTTGACATATTTCCCCCAATATTTCCAGTCGGGACATTTTTGTCTGAATTGAAGGCCTGGATATCTGTTTGCTCTTGCTGGTAATCACGTACTTTCTTACGAGGCTAGATGTTCTGCTTTTAATTAGGTCACACGTGCAGTTGATATCATGCAAATAGAGGAATGTAGCCGATTCGGCCCCAACACACCCAATTTTGAATCCAATGCATGCTAATTCAATAAAAAGTTGGGAAGTCCATGCGTCACGGCTATTATATGTGTTTATCGGGGACGTGGCAAACGTTATTTATTCCAGTCTATTCCGAATTACTAAGGAAAAAATCAATAACATTTCTTACTGTTACAGGTTTACTTTTCATGACCCATGCAAAGTGACGACCAGACAAATTTATCGTGGGTCCGAAAACAGAAACCCAACTACACCAACAAACCAATGATGGAAGTTGGTAAACATCAAATATATGTCGTTCGATAAGACATTACGATTGTTACAGTACGTGGAGAGTGGATTGTAACTGAATCACCCGCGGAGTGGAGTTATCACCCAAGCTATAACTTTCAAATTTTGTACACGTCGACAAAAAACACAAGCAATGTTTCAGCCAATGGACCTCCGGGTTTAACCCGGAGGTCCATTGGCTGAAACTTTGCTGGTGCTGGTTATGCTTTGCAACAAATTTGCAATTATTGCTCGGGTGAAATCTCCCCTCTGTGGGTGATTTATTGATAATACACTCTCCACGTACTGTATATCAGAAACTGTTTCAGAGGAGCACTGTGGCTCAGCGGTTACGGCATTGGACATCAAACTGAAAGTCCACGACTCGATTCTCGCCAGGGGGAACTACTGTTTTGTGTCCTCGGGCTAGATAATTAATCCCGAATGCCCATGTGGGGGCACGGTGTCACTGTGCACTAAGGCATACTACACGTCGATGGAGCACTTGCCTCCAACCAATCCTAACCCTGCTTGTGTGGTTCATTGATGGTTCGTTGAAGAGTCTGACATTACTTGCCGCGGCTGGATGGTTCTCTCCGTGTACTTCGGCTTCCTCCACCCGTAAAACTGCCCGACACGAGGTGGTCTGGCCGTCGAAAGAGTCGTTAAACCCCAATAAATACATAAATAACTGTGTTCAGAATGTGTATTAAGAATGTATTGAAAAGTGTGCGGAGAGGTGATGTTGGCAGCACAGTTACATTTACATAAACATTAACTAATTGAGTAACAAGTTCGGAAACCCATGCATCACGACCACTACATGTACTTATTCACAAAACTTTTCCTGTTTTTTTTAACCCTTTACCTAACGTAACGGCCAAAACCGGCCAGTGCTATTCACAAAAATCGCCAAATAATTTTCATTATTTTTTTTCATTTTTTGTCTCAAAAACAAGGTTATGACCCCTCTTTGGAACGAGCTCGACGAGCTCGTTCCAAAGAGGGGTCATAACCTATGTCTTTGAGACAAAAAATGAAAACAATAGTTATTCAAGAATTTTGTTTCCAAGTGTCGTCTGCTTTTCATGTGAGGTAAAGGGTTAAACTAAGAATGCATTTTTTGATGATGGAGTTGGAATATTTCTTCAGTTGGGATTTGCGTGATGATAGCCGTGACAAATTGGGTTTACACCCCCTTCTCACCCGTCTTCACAACGCCTCTGGGTAATTGTTTTATTAGAACAGTTCAGAAAGGTAAATGACAATAAAGAACATTGTGTTCGTTCCTAATCTGCATAAGGTTATCTTCAGTGATACTGTGAGTATGTTGAAATAAAGTTAACTTAAGAACATTCATACTACACCGGCGACGTTATAAGTATAATCTGCCCCTTTCTCGCACCCTCACCATTAAACACAGGAATGCCTTATTCCTTAGTATAAGATATTTCCAAAGTATGTTAACTGATGCCATGTGTTTTGTGGTTGGTTTCTCTTGTGGCACATCCTTGCTATAAGCCTGGAAGACGTCATCACCATCGTGATAAATGGTATCAGTGAGCATGTATAGTGTTTTTTGTTAAGGTAACGCGTGTTTCTGTCGTCCATTTTGTTTTCTGGAGTTCTGAAGACCGCCATCTTGGTTTCTATAATTGTACGTAGTTGCTGTGTCACTAAAAGTTTTCTGATGCGACAGGGGTGTGTTTGAAGGAAGGATGTGTTCGATTAGTGGTAGATGTGGAGATCGTCTCCTATTAGCCGGACCTTTTACCGGACCTGGGAAGTGACATCACAGTCAAACGACCCACTGACTCCATGTTAGGCAGTCATGGTAGCCCGCGTAAGAGGACAAGTTGCGACGTCGTATTTTTAGGGTGACACGTGTGTGTGTCGTCCAGTTTGTTTACTGGAGGCCGCCTTATTGGTTTCTATTGTGGCACGAGGTTGTTATGAGCGTGGACGTCATCTAAAAGAACGGCGTCAAGCTCGGAGGGTTTGTGTGATTGAACTGAAGTATCATTGCAGACTCGGATTCTTCACGAATCCTCGTTTTTCGTCTATCCAGCCCCGTCCTGACTATTCTAACCCCATTAGTCTATCTTTGTACTCTTCATTACCTCTGGTTTCGACATCTGTCCTCATCCAAGTCTCAGAATAAACAATCAGATTGCTTCATTTGGTGATACGTGTCTAGTCGGTTTAGCCAAAGATCAACGAAACCAATTGTTCGACCGAGTAAGAGCTCTTATGACCCTTCGACCCATCTCGTTATTTGAGGACACTTATGTCGTTATATTATATCTCAAGTGACTTCCTTGCATTCTGATTGGCTGAAAGATGATACCCTATTTCGTGTAGTTTGCATCCACAGAACTGACCAGGCACTATGCCCAGGCACTACACGTTTTCTATTTTTAGCACACTACTATATCAGTTTTCTTTTCATACTGGGCGAATAAAACTAATCAGGCTAAAATTAAATATCGATTCACAGAGGTACAACATCCAAAAAACGACCCGGAAAGAAATCATTGTGGAAACATGCATCGCTTTTCCGTTGTTGAAGTCACATTTTCCGAGGCGTTCATTTTATTCGTTGAGAAGATGATCCATATCTCGTTTCGAAGAGAATGATCCATACCTGGGTACAACATTCATGAGAACGCGTCCGGATATGAAAAATCGTTTGTTTCGCTGCTAATATTATTTCGCTATTTAATTGTATGTTATGGGCAGTAAACGAATAAATAATGGAATTCATTCGAATCTTCGCAGGTTTGTATCCTGTACTGACCCATTCGGTAATGTATATGTGTGACAAATGTGTGAAAATTATCAAACTGCGTTGTCAAATTTCGAAAATTATAGCTTTCATTCGCGAGTTGCGCGATTCTAGAATACACAGTTCCGTTTGGGGGAAATGTTTTGTTTACCCTTGCCGAACGATTCAAAATTTGTCTTCTGCTCATATCAATAAGCCGTGTTTTGGAAGAAGAAAATGTTTTTTGAAAACTGCATGGTATTTTTTTCTATATAACGCTGGTTGGTAGGGCTGCTACCTTGGTAATAGATTAACAAATTGGACAGATGTTTTTCTTGATGGGTGTTCGATACAATATAAGGATTAGTGCATGTCTTGTCGTTGACTACGCCCATATAGTGCCCAGTGAGGTGGTGTAGTTCCCTCCGCTTCGCGGCGGGAACTACACCACCTCACTGGGCACTATATGGGCGTAGTCAACTCCAAGTCATGCACTATTCCTTAAGTAGTTTGCTATTAGAGGATTCATTTTGGAGGTTGTCTTTTGGGTATAGTTGTCGTTGAAGCCTGTGTCTTCTACATTCGGGTACTTCGCGCTGCATCTGGATACATATGTTGGGATGGTATAAAATGGGTGCTGCGAGCTCAGGTTTCCGCTAATTTCTGTCCTGTTCAGTCATGGATCAGCATCACATCAGCTATGAGTTCAATGTAACTTTCAGTCATACAAAATGTCTCTTGCTCCACAAACGAACATCAACGAACCAATGAGCTTCCAACGCTTCAAGCGTGTTAAGATATTTAAATGGAGAGACCAGCTAAGAAAACATGAGAAGTGGCATTGTCCCAGGTGGGTCGCTGATTTCATTGAGGTGAACCATGAAATTTTGCGACCAACGACAGAACAGAAATAAAGAAGTATTTTTGTGTGATGCGTCCAGACAAGCAACAGATTTGATGGTAAAAGCAGCACATGAAGATCTCATTACCTGTTTATAAAGATGTGCTGAAAATTTCAGAACTATTTTATGTAGATGTTCTACCAACATCGCCGTAGTTAGGATACCACTGAGTGCAGCGGAGCATGGTGACCAACGAGAACACGACAGTGTATTAAAGCTACTGATGTACGAGGATGTGTCAACCGATACAAAAAGAAGTCTCCTACGGAATTGTGATTTTCTCTCTATTAATTACTCCAGTTCTCGTGCTGAATGGGATAAATAGGATGTACATGACACCAAATACTCCTTTGATCTCTGACCGGCATATAGTAAGGCGCGAAAGTTAATTACTGCGAGTACTGTGGTAAAACACTTACTCAAAAGTTTAATATGAAGAGGCACAAAGAAAAAAGTCTGCACGAGAAGGGACAAACAAGAAAAAAGAAGAGGAAAAGCCGAAAAACACAAGAACTGAATGACTGAACAGAGATAAAGTAAGATGCATTGCAATTTCTATCTCACTCTAACCGATGTGAAGCGAAGACCACGACAGGACGACCAATGATGATTGGATAAAACACATATGTAATTGTGACTGATGCCTATACGATTATGGTGTGTCAATGAATAAAACAAAACCGAGAGAGCTCAGCTGATTCTATACAAGCACTGGCTTAGAAGAGAAACTGCCATAGAGAATACTGTCTTATCGAAAAAGAAGGCCGATCAAATAGTAAGATGAATTTTTAACCCTTTACCCAACGCAGACGATATTAAAATTTATTATTTTAAATATCATTTTTTCAAATTTTTCAAAAAATTTCAACAAAGCCATATCATGTGACCCCTCGTTGGAACGAGCTCGACGAGCTCGTTTCAACGAGGGGTCACATGATATGGTTTTGTTGAAATTTTTTGAAAAATAATATTTTTTCAACTGCTGAATTTGCATATTACGCGGGCGGATGCGGGCGATTCGTTGGGTAAAGGGTTAAGGGAGTTGTAAATACATGTAGTCGCTGCTCGGCCTGATATCTTCAGTCAGCCAATAAAAGGACGTGCTCGTAACAAATTTGTCATTTGTATTTTGACCGTCCAAGAGAGCGGGCGCAATGCAATCCTTTCGCCATTGTCCACAAAGAACTATTCACCAATGAAAGATTCGGAATCCGATGAATCGGGACACTCGAAAGAAGTACCTGCAGATGAGAAAGAAGACTGGAATCTTGAGGAGGAACCCATGCATGATTCTATTTACACTAGGAGTGTCTACGATGAATACCAAGAAGATTTTAAGAACCCCATGAATGGTTATATGTAGAAGCAGCTACATCACATCAAAATATTGTGAGAGAAGCATCGGCGCGAGATGTCCTTATACGCTGATGTAGATAAAAAATTTGCTCAATCGCCCAATTGAAGAGACTGCAAAACGTCTGTGTATAGAAGAGGAATATAACTTTGAAGAATATCAGAAACGTGCCTTGGAAATGAGAAACTTTTTGTTCGACGACCTGATGGCAGAATACCTATTCGAAGTGGAAGGTGAGGAATGAAGACGAAGAAGATGATGAAGAATCCGATGATGAGCCAAGGAGAAAAGGGAAGCGCAACTAGATGCCGCCAGAAAGAAAAGTAAAAGGTCTATCTCGAACTTTCAACTCATTTGCGTTTTGACGTAGAATGAATATATCTGACAAAATGTTCACAAGAGTGCTCAGAGTAAAAGATGACTTACGCATATAAATCTTCAAGAACAATGCAAGAATGACGTTAAATTCCCAGGAACTAGAACAAGTCAATCGTACGGTGGGAGGAGTTAAGAAAACAAACTTAACCAATACATAGCTCTCGTGGTAATGACGAAATCAAAATATGTAGAAACGTAGTGGTGTGAGTCAGTTGTTAGCCAACAGAAAATAAAGAACGAAGAGTCAAAGCTTATTCCGATGAGCTCAGTGATGGACTTAGATAGCACCAGCAAAAAAGGGACGGAAGAGTCTCAAAAGACATACCCCATCGAGAACGAGCTGGAGAAGACTGAAGTTTAAGAAAATAAAGGTAAGAACAATGAAGTTACCACTCAAACTACAGACCAGTCTGCAGATTAAAGCAAGTATGAAGCTACCACTCAGAAGAACAAAGTTACCTCTCGGACAAATGAAGTTTTAATGATGGGCCAACCCAAGAATGAAGATCCAAAGAATGAAGCAATGAACCTTCCTGTCTACAATACGCAAGAAATAAAAACAACCAAGCTTAACCCACAAAAGCAAGCTGTCAGCGAACATCCTTCATCAAGAAGAAAGACCTAACCAGAGTAAATCAAAAGGAAGAAACTAAGAAAGAAGTTCCATTGGCAACTACACGGAGGTCTTTGATCAGATGGTGGAAGAACTACATATCACTCAAAGATGTATGTGAGGAAGAGGATGTCTTGGGCAATTGACTATAAACTGAATTTCCCGTATGCTGCGAACAAAGTGATTGTTTTCTATGATTGTAACCAAAAGGAAAAAAATATTTGCTCGCTACGATTCGAGTCGTAAGAGTAATGCCTTTTTAAGTCACCATTCGGTCGCTTTTTGTTGCTCGATAATATTCGAGTCGTTCGCATGTTTCAGTCACTGCTCCATTTTCTTTCAGGTTCAAGAATCAAAGGGATCTTTGTTACGCGCAAGGAAGATAACTCAGTATAATGTAAATACTAATTACGGGAAACTAAGCAATCTGATTGGTCACTCTTAGACATAGACGAGGGGAGAAACCTGAACAAGTGGTAACCAAACCAAGAGTAATTAGGACCAGATAGATTAAACTAGCTAGGAGGAGGCCGTAATAAACGGAAATCGAGGTTTTCTGAAGAATCAACCCGAGCCGGAAAAGGTACATCTATCGTATATAATGCGCCTTGTAGCACTTAGTGCTAATCTTACAAATCCCAAATGGCAGCTTCGCCAAATCAGTTTCGGTTGTTTTTGGTAGTGTTTGACGATTTTATGCACGAGTCTGGTCTCTTTGGGTAATTAGATATACTCACACACACACAGAATTGAACACACCATCCGAACAAACCTCGATCATATTAGATAACTTTTAGGTACACAGCAACAATCTGCAACCAGAGAAACCAAGATGGCACCCCCAGAAAACAAAATAAACGACAGAAACACGTGTCATCCTAAGGGCATGTGCAGCGCCGCGCTGCGCAAACGCACTGACACGCATATCACTATAGTGATGACATCACAACATGACACGGGTTACCATATCAACCGAAATGACGTCACTGGATCACGTGCCTATAACGTCCTCTCCCTTAGTCCGGCACTAGATTCGGCTGATGGTAGATGATCTTCATATCTTCTACTTCTAAAAACGGTGGCCGTTTTCCGCAGTTTGAGAAATTTTCCTTTCGAGAGACACAAGTTAAAGTGCAAGAAAACGGATTCGCTAACTGTGCTGAAAATTGTTTTGAAATTGTGTTTCCTACATTGTCTGAACCTATAGCCTTTATAAATCTAAAGCTGAAAAAAGAACTTTAACCCTTTACCCAACGTAACGGCCAAAACCGGCCAGCGCTATTCTCAAAAATCGCCAATTAATTTTTTAAATATTTTCATTTTTTGTCTCAAAAACATAGGTTATGACCCCTCGTTGGAACGAGCTCGTCGAGCTCGTTCCAACGAGGGATCATAACCTATGTTGTTGAGACAAAAAATGAAAAAAATTAGTTATTCAAGAATTTTTTTTGCAAGTGTCGTCTGCTTTTCACGTTAGGTAAAGGGTTAACTTCGAGAGGGCAGTTTCCAACATCAATGCAAATATCATCAAGATAAATGTTTGGGACATCAAAATCTGAATAGTACTAAGCTAGCTTATAAACTAATTATTAAATATGTTTGCAGATTCTACTGGGTCATTTACCGCTGTCCCATATTGGAACAGGGATGGAAATATGTTGCATGACACTGTTCCGTAGAATAATTGTAACAATTCTCCACCACTCTTTCAACTAAAAATTATGGTTCCACGCGGATGACTCAAACTTTAAATCGTATTCACCTCCCGTATTTCTATTTCTAAGAAAGTTAATTGTGACATTTCGTATTTGCGGAAACAGTTGCCAGTCTAGATGTTGGTTCGTTGTTTCTGTCATTTTGTGTGCCTTGTTCCTGACTTTCACCTTTCCAGACACGGAACTTGCCACCCATGCTTTATCGTTTGGTATAGTAAGAACAGTTTCTGAAGGAATAAAGTGTTCAGCTGTCTCTGTGAAATACTTACAAATTTTATAAATATTTTAAACTTCTGGGGGCAGTCATACGCCACGGTCTAACTTATATGTAATGCTGAATAATGATCTCTGTGTTGGCGAGGTGAAAGGGTGGGGAATCAAACTTGATGAATATGGTTTGCTATGGCGGATGTAACCTATTATAAAACTTCACATTCCCAACCACTGTGACTGCAGTGCCTTTGCAACAGAAGATAATACAAAATTAATAATAATTTGTGCACAATGTGCACTTAATGTGTTGGCAGTGATGGCTTTAGTCCCGACTTACATGAGATGCTGAATGCTTCTTAGTTGGGTCAAGCCTGTTGGCACAAACGACTGCATTGGCCAGTCGAGATTGCAATTTTGATTTGTCTGGGGAATTCAACATGCTTATAAAAAGGATTCGGGAAGCAGGCCCTTCTAAAACACTCAGATGCGGGTGTTCAGATGTTCGTCTGCTGTACAGGGTGGGGGAGTGTTTGCCAGCTTCATCAACGCGTGTGGCTAAAATACTGACATATCAGCACTCAGCTGGAATGACGGATGATAGTATACTGCTCACACCTTCCTTCGGATGAAATGTATTCATCAAGTAAGTCGTGAATATATCATTGACACCCAAGTTGTTTATCGATCCATTTGTGTTGGTCATTCCTGTTTGAGGAGCAGTCTATCGTCCCTTGCGTATATCAAGGCGTCATGCTGTTGCATTGCAGATGGCGACTTGATGCACGACAGAGATGATATGTAAATTATTCCACGAAGGTTGCTATAATGTATTAGGTGTTTCAACAAAACTGTGTAACAATCAGATGAGTTATTTATTATTCATCAATTTTCATTAGTTGTCCTTCTTCGGAACTGCTGATGCACTTTCCATTACCCTCCATTAAGTCTGGTATGACAATTCCCCTGGGTCATAATCCACTTGAACTAGGCTATTTCAATAGACTATGACGTAGAATGATCCTAGTCCCTTTTAGGCCTGATATCAGACAAAATGTACATGGGCAGCATATCCATGGACATAATGGCGATGGACAAAATGCCCGTGGATATAATGTCCGTGGACGTAACGTTCTGGAATTTGTTTTGGCCAAAATATTTAATGCGCAATTATTTTAAAGTGTGAATGTAACGTTCTTGAATTTTTGGGGTCCAAAATATTTAATGCGCAATTATTTTAAAGTTTAAATGTATAATTTGAAACTGAACTTTGAAAATTTTCCCATTTCTCCAATGTCTAATTTGAAACTGTACTTTGAAAATTTTCTTTTTCCCTATTCTCCACATAATGTCCATGAACATTTTTAGCTAAAATATTTAATGCCAATTATTTTAAAATGTAAATGTATAATTTGAAACTCAACTTTGAAAATTTTCCCATTTCTCCAATGTCTAATTTTGAAACTGTACTTTGAAAATTTCCCTTTTCCCTATTCTCCACATAATGTCCATGAACATTTTTAGGTAAAATATTTAATACGCAATTATTTGAAAATGTAAATGTATAATTTGAAACTGAACATTGAAAATTACCCCCTTTCTTCATTCTCCACATTACGTCCATGAACATTACTTTAGCCAAAATATTTAATTCGCAATTATTTAAAATGTAAACGTATAATTTGAAACTGAACTTTGAAAATTTTCCCCTTACTTCATTTTCCACATGATGTCAGTGAACATTATTTTAGCCAAAATATTTAGTGCGCAATTATTTTAAAATGCAAATGTATAATTTGAAAGTAACTTTGAAAATGACCCCCTTTCTTCATTCTCCACATCATGTCCATGAACATTTTTTAGCCAAAATATTTAATTCGCAATTAATTTTGCATGTACATGCATAATTTGAAACGGAACATTGAACGTGTTGCTCTTTCTCCTTTCTCCACAATTTTGTCCAGCCAAACATTTCATCATCAAGTAAATGATACGAATTGAAATAAAAAAACTAGGAGTTTTCAACAGAACTACTTTGCGGAAAGTTTTTGTACATTTATTATTTTATCATGTTTTCAATTTTTGTCTAAAAAATATAGCTTATGACCCCTCATTGGAACGAGCTCGTTGAGCTCGTTCCAATGAGGGGTCATAAGCTATGTTTTTGAGACAAAAATGTGAACAGTATAAATAATTATGCAACAGCATCTCTACAACAACAGAAAGAAATGTGTAGTATATTACAGGAGGCGCCTCAGCATGAAATTAACCCTCACCCACATCCAGAGGAAACAAAGTTATCCCCCAACATAGATGCATCAAATAAAGCCAATTCTGTATCATGTGTGTCGAATGAGAAAAGTGTGAAAGTAGCACAAAGTGATAGTGAGCAAAAGTTGGTTGGATATGAAAATTTAGCTGAGGTTTATTTTCTGGTGCCAATATTAGTGGTGGAACATTTCTTTTAATAGCACATCACAGACATCAAATAAAATTTCACCAACAAACTGAACAGTTATAAAAAAATAAGCAAGTTCCAGCAATGAATGTATTCACTCAGTTGATGAAAGTTATTATTTCCAGTTCCTATTTGGGTCTCCAATGTCACAGAGCACGTTTGTCTCCATGACAATTAGATACATGAACTCATTCCAATAATCGAAAATGCGCAAAAAACGCGTATTTCACAGCAAGTTTACTCCTCGAAGCGGCAACGCTTCGAAATCGTTGTTGGAGGTGATGTTTTAGACTGGTCCCCAGTTTGTGTGGCTTTCTCATTTTTTCTGTTTCAGACTGGGCGATTTCATTTCATCGACGCTTTCGAAATGCGGTTTGTTGGAGAAAACGATCTGTTTTAAAAAGTCCAGACGTGTGTAATAAATACAGAACCGCACAAGAATGTTTATCGCACTCGTTTGGTTTGGCGCAGAATACCACGAGAGGCGAAGCCTCTTGTGGTATTCTTCGCCAAACCAAACTCGTGCGATAAACATTAACCCATTCAAACACTTACGCAGTTCTGTCTATTTCCAGCTACTGGAACAGTACAATGATCATGCTCGTGAACAAGTATGTCAGCACATAACTTGCAGGCTTTAATCTGTCTCACAATAATTGATGCAAGTCAGTGTGACAATGTTTGCCTGTTTTAGCGCAAGTTTGTTCCTTTGTTAACCCATATAACAGGCCCGTCGGAATGAAATTTATATTGGGGGCTGAATTTAGACATATTTGAAATGGCCGTGGCAGTTAGTAAATAACAAAACACTGACTGAATACAGAATCACTATCAGACACAAGAGACACTCGGCCCCAGATTGACTGAGAACTTTGAAAACAAGGCTTTTACATTTAACACACACAAAAACTGATTTGTCGAACATCAAAGACGCCTATTTCCGAAACAGGCGTCCTGGATATTCGACAATTCTGCGCGTCAGTTTCCTGTCGCTGCCGTGAGAAGACAATATTTACGTGTAGCGATCTTTATAAGTTTAGCACTTGTAAATTTCTGTGGGAAGGGAGCGTCGATTTCATTTACCCACCATTTTAATTATCATATGCAGGTGCATGTTATACATTCAGTGATACGTTCATAATCCTAACATGAGTTAACTTATGTATAGTTTAAGGCAACGGTTAATCGATCAATTACTTTTTTGATCGATCAAGACGTTGATCATTGGTTAATCAATTAATCGGTTAACCATTTCAGCTCTATTAACGTTACGTTTATGGAATTATACCCATGGATATTTGTCCCGGATTCGTTAGGTCTTTATAAAAGTAGTTACAGGTTGTGAAACTCGGAAACAAGAGTGATTTGGGGTACATTTGACTCTTGCTTTATAATTATCTGTGATATATATATACCTTACACTGTTGGAAATTATCGTAAAAATATGGCAAAAAATTTAGCTACCACCTACGAGTACTTTTACAGAAAATGTAATATTAAAATATCGCATTAAGCCTTTACACAACGTAACGACAAAAACCGGCCAGCGTTATTCACAAAAAACTGCCGTTCAGTTTTCATTATTTTTTCATTTTTGGCCACCAAAATATACTTATGACCCCTCATTGGAACAAGCTCGTTGAGATCGTTCCGAAGAAGGTTCATAAACAATTTTTTGACGCAAAAAATGGAAAAAAATTAATTATAAAATAATTTTGTTTGCAAGTGTCGTCTGCTTTTCATGTTAGGGAAAGGGTTAAACTATTTTTAACAATTTCGATTTAGTACAGCCTTGGAGCAACACTGAGAACCGGATATTTAGCTTTTAGTTTTTATACCTGAAACTTCTCGAGCTCAGGGACGTCGAAGGCATGCCTTGATGATGCAATTGGAATATTTGTCAGTCAGAATTATTGTTAAAAGCTCAGGACAATTCTTTGTGGATAAATACTTGTAGGTGTCGTTACTTTTCATTTAATTTGGACGCACTGGACTCAAAATAGGCCATTACGGGACATCCAGCAGCCCGACGTGGGTACCATTTAACTGAGGCCGATTGAGTTGAGTGTAAGACGTTATTCCAAGTATCAATGCTAATCCCGAAAGAAAATTCATGCATGCTTCCTTGTGGGGGCGGACGAATCAATAGATGTGTTTCAGAAAGAGTTCATCAATTGAGATCTTTAATCTGCACCCGAATATAGCTCAACAATGGATGCCCAAAAAACAAGGCATCTCTTAACATGGACTCTTCCAGTTCAACAAGTGGGAATGAAAGAGCTAAAAATGCGCTTGTTCAGAAAAAAATGTTTGCTAAATTGTACATAAGGACCAGTGAGGACTCCTCAATTCGCGAACGCGTGATTAGACCAAAAGCAGTAATTTCCCGAAAATGCCCGCAAATAGAACTAGTACTTTTACCATATTCTTAACATGAATTATTCACAAGGTGCAATGAAAACTCGCATAGCCCTCGGAAATGTGAAGTGAGAAATTCCCATGTTTCTGAACTATTGTTACACTATCATACTTTGAAAAAACTAAGAAATAAACCAAATTTTAGATAGTATCTGACTGAATTTGTCCACCGAAATCTAATAACTGTTGTCTGCCTGTATTTTTCCTTTTAGCTTATTTTTGGGCGATGCATTAGATTACTAGTCGATACTGTACTATACTGCAATGTACTATATAGTGTACTGTACTGCGCACTGCACGTCGATGGAGCACTTGCCAGTCGACTTCAGTCGCTGCTAACTCTGCTGGTGTAGAGTTCAAAATAAACAGTAAATGTATAAAATAAACGGAGTCAGGGGCTTCGTGAAGGTTACCGATGGGGGTGGGGGGCGATGGTAATCCTGAAATGTCCCGACAGTGATGGCTCAAGTCCCGACTAATAAAGCATTCCAACTATCTCATCAAGGCATGCTTTCGTCGAAGGCATGCCTTGCTGGTGTAGTAAAAATATTACTTAGTCGAGGTTATAATTAAAAAACTCAGGATTTCTTGATAATTTATTTTTAGATAAATAAAATATACATGCAAGAGTCCTGACACAACTTCGTATTTAATTAACACTACAGTACGACCGCCGTGTACTGGTCACTTGTCACGGGTGGCAAAACTCAGGACTTCTTGATAATTTATTTTTTGAGAAATAAAGTATACGTGCAATAGTCCTGACGCAACTTCGTATATAATTAACCCTTTACTCAACGAATCGCCCGCATCCACACGCGTTATATGTAAATTCAGCAGTTGAAAAAATATTATTTTTCAGAAAAATTTCAACAAAACCATATCATGTGACCCCTCGTTGGAACGAGCTCGTCGAGCTCGTTCCAACGAGGGGTCACATGATATGGTTTTGTTGAAATATTTTGAAAAATTTGAAAAAATGTTATTTAAAATAATAAATTTTGCTATCGTCTGCGTTGGGTAAAGGGTTAACACGTACAGTACAGCCGCCGTGTACTGGTCACTTTTCACAGGTGGGTAATATTCCCACGGTCGCAATAATATTAGATTCCAAACACTAATTAAAGGATTAATTATAAAAAATTAAGTAATTAACATTTTGCTGATGATGATTTTTACTACCTGGTAAGTTAATGCGTGGACATCACTGCCCACGCGTGGATTACGACCAGTCCACGGCCACTGTACCGTACCGGGACTCAACAGTATTCATGTTGGGCCCTCGATAACCCGAATCAGGTTCTACAAGTCTCGATTTGTTTGACTGACTATGTGTGTGACAAAGTCCAGGTATCAAATCTATAGTCTTGTAATTACGACCCAGGTAATTAGGTTAGGTTATCACATTCATTGTTTGACTGAAAATGAAACAGCTTTTTAACGCTTCCTTGTAAGGGTGGATCTGTGGGCAACGTGTAATTTCGAATGTCTGGTCAGTTTGAATTAAACGTCTAGTCCATCCAGACATGTTAACCTCCAAAAAATCTTTCAGGGAAATTGAGATTGATTTTCAGGGAAATGGCATGAATTTCAGGGAAAAATTTGTGTGACAGAAAAGGCTGCGTGCAACAAGTCGACTTCCAGTAAATCACCCTCGGTGTGAGGATTTCTCTCCGTAGGAGGTACTACAAAACTATTAATATGCAGGTCACCACATAAAAATATGGTCAAAATATATAAGTATAAATTTTCATTTTGGTGTAATGCTAGTGCTCATCTCAACTGGTTCTGTATCCTGAATGGCTATAATGCCTTATTCAAACTGTATTCTATTCATAAACATTGGAATCACAACAGTAGCCAAGTTTCTCCCAATCTCCCCCCCACCAAAAGAAAAGAATATTAAAATAGAACCAACAATTACGGAAAAAAGACAATAGTTTTTCAGTTTCAAGTACAACATATGTAGATGGCAAACTTAAAAAAATTGTTCCCTTGCACTTCTCCTGCAATCAATTCATGACTGTAGCAATAATCTTTAGAAAAATAATTTATACAAAAATGAGGCGTAATTAACTCCCACAAATGTTCAGAAACTTCAATTGTTCAACTTAAAAACATTTCTTGCAGTTCTTCTACAATCATTTCATGGCTGCTGAAGAGCAGACGTGAGTTGAAAGAAATAAAAGTTAAAGAAAATTCTGAGGAGTATAAAAAAGATTACGCTACAGAGGACCTCTTGAAAAATGTAAAAGAGACTCAAAATGAATTTCTCTTCAGATCCTATCCATTTTAATATCATTTTGCAAGAAATAATAATAAATAAAATAAAAATACTTTCAAAAGAAGCCTTTAACCCTTTACCCAACGAATCGCCCGTATCCGCCCGCGTAATATGTAAATTCAGCATTTGAAAAAAATATTATTTTTCAAAAAATTTCAACAAAACCATATCATGTGACCCCTCGTTGGAACGAGCTCGTCGAGCTCGTTCCAACGAGGGGGTCACATGATATGGTTTTGTTGAAATTTTTTGAAAAATTTGAAAAAATTATACTTAAAATTATAAATTTTGATATCGTCTGCGTTGGGTAAAGGGTTAACTTCGAATTAAACCAGAGTTGCCATCAGTTGAACTTCCCAAACACTGGCTCGTTTGATTCAAAGATTTACATGAAACAAAGAGGTGATTCCCAGACAAATATTTTTCAGCAAGGGCTCCACCAACAGTATTTCATGTTCCTGACAAGCTCCATTTGGCAGAAGGAGTGTCGTCGTCAGCCACGTTGTCGATTGGCCTCAGAAAGACTGTCTGTAACGCGCGTGAGCCGCTATATTTTACAAAAGATCAAGGCTACTAAAATAATTACCAACCATACTTTATTTTTGAATTGTTTTAAATCATCTCTATTTACTTGTACTTACACTCTAAAATCAGTTGGGTTAAAAATAAACACAAATCAACTGGGTTGAGTGAATATGAACCAAATTGGTTCATATTCACTCATCCCAGTTGATTTGGGTTAATTTAAAACCCAACTGATTTTAGTGTACATATTGCATCTATTGCCCTGCCTTAAAGTAGGAGATACCATTATCAATCCATCTGCCACTGTTAGAAACCTTGGTGTGTATTTTGATTCTCACTTAACCATGGTTCCTCATATTTCAAAAGTCTGCCAGTCCGCCAATTTTTATCTTCGGAAAGGTGGTCGATCCAGAAAATTCCTAACCACGCGTGAGACAGAATGCCTCATTCACGCATTTATTTCTTCAAGGCTGGACTACTGAAATTCGCTTCTACATGGTCTTTCCAATAAACAACTTGGCAGACTACAGTCTATTCAAAACACAGCAGCACGCATTGTGAAATTAGAGAAAAAGAGAGATCACTTAACACCTAAGTTGAAAAGTTAGCATTCTCTTCCTATTATGGCCAGAGTTGAGTTCAAAATTCTCCTCTTCACATATAAAGTACACACGAAGCAGTCCCCAGCTTACATTGCTAATCTAGTAAAACCATATATACCGAAACGCCCCCTCCGTTCCACAAACCAAAATCATTTAGAAGAGAAATCCTATGTTCCCGCTAGCTACGGTGGACATTCTTTTAGCTACAATGCTCCTAGACTGTTTAACATGCTACCAGAATTTGTTAAAACAGCCCCTTCTTTGACAGCGTTTAAATCTAGATTGAAATCCCACTTATTTAACAAATATTTTTAAATCCTATGTTGGTCATCATTTTGTTTATGAGCAGTGTTGTAAAGCGCCATGGAACTTTTTTAATACTGTGAGATGTTTGCGCTATATAAATGTATATTATTATTATTATTATTATTATTATTATTATTATTATTATTATTATTATTATTATTATTATTATTATTATTATTGATTGTCAGCGAGACGGTGTAAGGATATATGTTGAGAAAAAATATTTCTTCAGTTAAAAATACCGATGATGCCTTCATAACCAAGTCGCTATGACAATCGTGGAAAAAAACAAACCAACTGTGCAGTACCTATCTGCCGAATTCCCACGTGCAGTGAATACACTATTTCCCATTATTATACCTCCAGGCTAGAGTTTTCCTCAACACCCCTCGCATTATTGATGGAGTTCATTCAAGAAACAAGAACAGAACAATTATTGAATGGTTGAGTATCGCGAATGATTTTGCATTTAACCCTTTACCTAACGCAGACGATTTCAAGATTTATTATTTTAAATACCTTTTTTTTTAATTTTTTCAAAAAATTTCAACAAAACCATATCATGTGACCCCTCTTTGGAACGAGCTCGGCGAGCTCGTTCCAAAGAGGGGTCACATGATTTGGTTTTGTTGAAATTTTTAGAAAAATATTATTTTTTTAGCAAATCAAATTGCATATTACGCGGGCGGATGCGGGCGATTCGTGGGGTAAAGGGTTAAACTGTATTCTTTACAGGTTAATTAGACCATTTAAACATATCACAACAGTAGGGACCTTGTGGACTTATACACAAAGTTTCCAAAGCTGTGACGTGAAAAATGGAATACAGCCTTCCGCTGATAAGTCTATGCGTACGAGATTAACCCTATTAAACGCTTAAAACTCAAGTGTCAAAACAACGCACCCACCAAGTGTTATACTTGGTTTGCAAGTGGGGGTGTCACATTAACACGCCTGGTGTCACAATTGAGACACTCCACCGAAAATGACAAAGTAATTTCGAGTGTCAGAGATGGTAAAAACTCAACCTTTCTTTGATTGGCTCCTATTGAATTGCGTCATCGATGATATGCACCCATGCTTCCCTTAGAGGGACTACGCCATTTTAAATCTGAGTTTGGGTCAACATATCTTCACACCGACAATCTTCACCTGATCAGAATCTACAACATCTTTGTGAGTATGTTATATTGTTTAATATCACATTATTATGCAGAATAGAATGCCACATCTTCTTAAGCACAATTTTTAATTATTCGCACAAAATTCAACGTATGAATTAAGAGGGAGCTAAAGCGTCCAATTTTGAATGGGAAATCCAGTGCTTATTCCGGTTCCAAATTTACCCACCAAACCTCGTTCAAAAACCAAAACAATCAAACCAGCATATAACAAAAGTCATTTTCTGCCGGATATATGATGCGTTTTCTCCAAATTTCATGCTTAACAATTTATTTTGACTGAAATTCAATGTAACAGTGTTGTTTTCTACAAGCACTACAAAGTGCAGTATTATAGTGCTTAAGGGTGTCTCGCTAACACTGCAAAATGTGATATTTATAGCACTCAATGAGTTCCCCACCGACACTTCAAAGTGTAATTTAGCGCTTAACAAGTTCAAATTTAGCAGTTGAAAGGGTTGAAACGACACTTGTTTTGCGTCATAATACCACACTTGAAGTGTTGTGTATAATACTTGTGCCGTGTTCTGGGTTCAACACTTACCCAAGTGTTAGTGCAGTACTTTCTGTGCTGACACTGTAGGAGAACTTGGATAGTGTACCAGATAGAACCTGAAGTGTTGTGGCAGCACTTCAAATTATAAGTGTACATGTTGCAACCATAACAAGTTTAAAGGATGTCGTTCTCAACTGCAATAAACTGCATTCGCAAAATCCAAACAATATTTTTTTCCCTTTAAAGTTGTCTAAAACCTCTTTTCGAACAATAAAGAACTGTGCATAGTTAAACAAAAATGTCGCCCCATTACTGAATGACAGGTTTAATGGTAAACATTTTTTAACAGCGCATCTGTCTTTCTTGGAAATTAATCGCTGTTCCTTTAGAAGTTTCGTTGTAAATTACTCTTTTATCCCAAACAGCGGGAGGGTGGGGGGGGGGGGGGGGGCTTAGTAGGTAGAGGTGCAGGCTGCAAGCCGAGAGCTCCTCGGTTCGAATCCCTTCTGCGGCAACCGCGTTGTGGCTTTAGGCAAGAACTTCACCCCAACTGTCCACGTGGGGACACGGTAGCGTTGTGTACTAGGCGTGCTGAACGTCGATGGCGCAAGTGTCGTCAACCAATGCTAACCCTGCTTGTGTGGAGTTGACAGCTGCTCGCTGTTGCTCGGTGGTTCTCTCCGGGTACTCTGGCTTCCCCCACTCGGAAAACTGTCATGGTCATGATTAGCAATTGTGCAGAAATGTGTGACCTTAAAACACCAATAAATAAATAAATAAATAAATAAATAAATAAATAAATAAATAAATAAATAAATAAATAAATAAATAGTCCCAACAGCGTTACCACTGAGCTCATCTGAAAGGGGACGTGCCAACCGATACTTATTCGCAGTTCCTTATTCGACATTCGTTATCAACCGATAAAATCGATTGATAACGAATGTCGAATAAGGTTCTGGGAATAAGTAAGGATTGTCACGTCCGTATCTGAAATTCTATTTGGAGCAATAACGTCTTTCTATCACATTCGACGTCACTAGTGCGGACATCCTGACTAGGTATCATGCTGATTCATTTTGTGTAGGCACGTTAAAACAATAACCCTTTCAACACTAACTGTCCGAATGGCATCGATTAAAACTAGATTATTTTGAAATCGCAAACTAATTTCCAGAAGTCATTCAACGAAACACGTCCATCACCGAGTGGGCCCCTACCAAAATGAAATTTATTTTTAGCTTAATGTAGTAAACACCCTGTTAATCCTTATTGAAATGGTGAAAAATTGCGGTACATCAAAAAACAGCTATCTCTTATTTTTTGGTGTACAACGTACTAAGATTAAAAATAATATCCTATGCTTTTTAATTTTACACCCTATGACCCCTATGACGTCACATCCGACTCCGATCGCCAATAACGTCCGATCGTTAATAATTTTCCGACAATTTGGGTGAAACTGAACACAACCTGCCCTCGACTATTGTTTTTGCCGAGTGCGATATTGTTGTAGCGCGATAGGATGTAGTTTGGGGGTTTGGGCAGTCACCAAATTGGACACCTGTCATACTGACGTCAAATGCCCGGTAGTTGAAGTCGGATTTTCATTTTTTTAAACTTTTTATTCGGGACAGTGAGTTCTAAACGTTCCCGTAATTTCAACTTTATACTGTAAAATTTCATTTTGACGTTTCCCGACTTCTTCGATCACCAATAACGTCATAGCGTTAACAATTTTCCGATATTTTGGATGAAACTTTATACCATGATTACCTATTCTACTATATATGAAAAGCCTATGACATAAATTTTAGCTTTACACACCAACCGTGATGAACACGCCAGCAATGGGATTTCAATAGTCAAAATTTACACCTACAGTAGAACTACACCCCTGTTGACCTTTGGTGACGTCGACCTGAATGCAAATTTGTCTAAATTTATCGTACGTCGCCTCGCGAAGAGTGAAATGGAAGTGGCAATTATTTATTACCTTTTTAAATGGGTTTACCCCATAAGATGCCAAAAATTAACAAATATGCATTGCCCCATGTTCATAAAGCATGCATAACTCGAAATAGTATGTTATTATGTTATTAAAACAAAAAAGGCTCAGTTTCTTTTTTTCATTTCGTTTCGGGGATAAAATTGATAACGGAAGTACCGCCCACCGATGCTCGTGTAAACAAAAACAGATTCTCTCGTATGTACGTCTGGTGCTCAGTAAAATCGAGAAAAAATAATAGCGACTCTTAATAATCTGACGATCATGGTATAAATAAAATATACCCAAAGTAGCTTGGTGTACCAAATGTTCACCACTCGTGGTGTTAATCGCGCGCCTTTGACTATTCCTCGCGCTGCGTGTTATATTAAGTATGTTAAGTAGTTTGGGGTAGGGCTGTCCCCATATGGGAGAGGTAAGGAAAAATTAAAATGACCTTAAAATGTTGAAAATAACATTAATTAAAAAATCCCCAAAATGACGTTAAAACGTTGAAAATTGCGTTAATTGAAAAATCCCCAAACACACATATGTATTGTTTTTTGAGATCCACAAAATACTAAAATCGATCGAAATTTAATTATTATGACGTTGGTGTGAAAAGGGTCACCCGAAAAATCGGCCGTAACTGCCGTAACCGTTGAACATTTTCGAAGTCGGTACCACATAATGGATATGGTGTTCATCAGGTACAGTACGTGGAGAGTGTATTATCACTAAATCACCCGTAGAGTGGAGATTCCACCCAAGCAATAATTACAAATTTGTTGCAAAGCCTAACTAGCACGAGCAAAGTTTCAGCCAATGGACCTCCGGGTAACCCGGAGGTCCATTGGCTGAAACATTGCTTGTGTTTGTTGTCGATATGTACACAAAATGAAAGTTATAGCTTGGGTGACAACTCCACTCCACGGGTGATTTAGTTATAATCCACTCTCCACGTACTGTAAGTGATTGACAATAGTTGAAATAGGGAGGCTTGATACAGGCGTGGATATTAAAGAATAAGAAAAACGCGTTAATTGGGCATTGTTTTGGTTAAAATTGGATATTCAAAATAGTGAAACAGAGAATTTTTAAGTTAGAGAATCGTTAACAAGTGTGCCAAATTTCATGACTGTGGGTGGGGAAAAGAGTACCCAAAAAGTCTGTCTGAATGAACAAAAAAGGAAAAACAAAGAGCGACGATTTTACTGTGGACCTCTCGGTTTGAAGTTCAATGCTGTAACCACTGAGCCACCGCTCTCCCTGTGACGATCGCGATAAGTCATTTGAACTTCGTTGTAGGATAAAATCATTGACTCTTTACTGGCTTGGTAGTCATGGTGTTTTCTGCACATCCGCTGGCCAAGCTTGGAAATGAGCAATCTGTCATTTGCAGAATGAGGTACCCAGAAGGCGAATTACTGATTCTATCTCATACAGTGGGCTAATTTTTATACTCTGGGTACCCCTTTTGTTTAGTTTTGAGATCTTCGTAGAGATTGAAGCTCTCAGAGGGTAAATTTAGTGGTGCTACCCTGCAATGCAGGGTAGCACCACTAAATTCGCCCTCTGGAGACCTCATTTGCAGATGACAGTCTGCTTATTTTCAGGCTCATATTTGTTTCGCAAAAAATTACATACCGTATTAAAACAATAAGTGAAATCACTAGAAAAGTTGATTTAATTGCATTAACTCTATTGTGGAACAAATACAACCATAATAATAGATGTCGTGACAAGTAAGGTCACGATTTTTCGATTCACCTGATTATTTAGTACTTTTGGTGGGATTGTCTCATACAGCGATAGCTGACAAAAGCCCCCACCTGCTACGTAAATACAACTTGAACACATCATAAAAGACTTTAGGTGAATCTAATTTATTATTAGTTTTTAAGACACAAAACAACATGTCACCAGCCTACTTAGAAGAACTCCTTAATACCAAGAATGTGTGTCAATACAACCTGAGGTCTGATGGTAAAATGCTGCTACATGTTCCAAAACATAGGGGTAAGACATTTGGAGATAGGTCATTCTCATTTCCTGGCCCTCACTAGTGGAATAATTTACCAGAACACCTAAAAAGACTGTCAAATGTCAACCTTTTCAAGAAAGATCTCAAAACATACCTGTTTCAAAAAGCCTATAAGTGATGTTCTGGACTGTAAAATACTGTATATATTCCATTTGTATATTTGCATGAGCTCAGTAATTATTGTAGATGGGTTAATTTAGCGAAATCGAGAAACGCTTTGCAAAGTTGCAAACACACCTGATGATGAAATTTCGGAGACAAGAAGGCTGACATAATACATTCTTTACGAGATATTTTATCGACGGATCCGAGGTCACATGAGACGGTGAGACCCAGCGTGAATAAAATTAATTTCTCGGCTAAAGCTTCGCCTAATATTGAGGTCGCTTCGCCTTATGTTATACCGGAGCCAGCTAAAGTCTTGGATTCAGAGTTAAGGATCAGTTTCTAATGGCACAAGGCCATTAATCTGGCTGTATGAACATTTCCTCAACGAACATCAAATGGACATTACCTTGTAAACATAATATCACCGGGCATTTTGTCAACATTGGCAACATAGACATTTTGCCATTTTGTTTTCCCGCTATTTGTATGTTAATCCAACTTAAAAGTATTTGTACTTATTTTAACTGAAGTGGCCAAATTATGATACAAATGTTCTCAATTAATATGTTATATTTTATTTCTAATTCGATATATATATATATTCTAGCTACATGGTCACGAAATATGCGTGTGTGTGTGTGTGCCCGACATCGCTGCCTCGACGAGATCTTTTGTGCGATTCCGACGTGTAAAATGGTCCAGACGTCCTAAGTGAGCTCTGCTGTGATAGTTCAGTACTAATGTCAGAACACCTTTTTTATTTCTATTTATAGGTAAGGGATTCCCCAACCTTCTTATTTGTATGAATATGATTTTTGGATCGATTTGTTTATTTGGATGTTGATAGCTCGCCAAGGTAAATGTTGTGAGTTTGCACAAATGGGAGAAACTTAACTATTTTTTACAGCTATTGAAAGACAATTGTAATACCAACAGGTGGGTATCGGCTCTTTTGGTGGTCTGGCTTCCCATTTTTTCACACCGAGCCGGCGAAGCATCGGCGGCTCAGAGGTTCCAGTTCTCTCATTATGCTCAAACAAGACCAATCTAAAGATAGGACAGTCACGGTGATGTTTGTCCGTCTTTGAAAATTATCAAAAAGAGTAAGTTAAGGAGCACAATTATCTTATTCTCGGGATGTTTTTCACACCAAGCTTCAAAATTACTATGGAGAGACGTCAAGGGGCCTACAAATACTGTAACTTTAAATATTTACGTACATGATTATGAAAAAATGGCAAATTCGTTACAAATACCACGGGCAGAGTGCATCACTAATAAAACATTCGCACACACAAAATGGAGTTTCGGTCTAGCCAATAACTAAAATATTCCGTAAAAAGAGCATAAGGGGCACTAGAAACGTGTCATCTAATGGACGTCGTGGTCGAACGCGTGGTGCATTTAATGAGACTTTGATTGTGGTTTGTGCCAACCCTTTTTTTGTTCATTCGGTTTCCTTCGAATCAAAACAGCCAAGGTCTATCAAAAATTTCAGGAAAATCCTTCCACCTATTTGAAAATGCTGTAGGCTAAATGCGTCCACAAAATATTGCCTGCAATTAATGGTTTCATAGTTCTGTTGGTATTACGCAATGTGTGAAGAAACGTTTGTCGATAAGAAATGAGGCGCGCTGAAGGTGCGCTGTATAAAGTCTAACGGTTACCAGTAAACTAACATGGGTGCAGACCTCCATACTATACTACTATGCCACTCTTGTACAAGAAGCCCGACACTCCCTGATCCAAACAGTGTAATGTCAGATTGTACGTTGACATCGACGTCTCTTTGACGTCGCGTGCGCACAACACCGTCATGATGTCATTGAATACGTCAACCGTTTCCGGTGAATTAATTTTCATTATTTTTTCATTTTTTGTCTCAAAAACATAGGTTATGGCCCCTCGTTGGAACGACCTATGTTTTTAAGACAAAAAATGAAAAGAATTGGTTATTCAAGAATTTTTTTGCAAGTGTCGTCTTCTTTTCAGGTTAGGTAAAGTGTTAATAAATCTCTTACATTCCCATCAATATTCTGACACATACCCATACTGTATATCCAAATCCCTGTGTATACATACATAGCATAGTTTATCTTGCTACACACATCATGGCATACAGTATTGTACATGCAATACGCATAATCCGGCCTATCGTATCATACGAAAGGCCGGTTCCAGTTGGATGATGCGAAAAACTCGTCAACCAAAAAGTTCAGCAAAAGTCAGGCAAACCGGGATCAGTTCCTACGTGCCATACTACTCTTTCTAGTTCAGGCTTAGCTGCCTTTACAGACAGCCAAAGCGACTAGAACTTGCGGTCAAGTCACAAAACCTAACAGATATAAAGTAGACGAATTTCCGAAAATTGTCCATGGACATTGATTGGTGTTAAGTTTTTTTAAAAAATATTTTTGTGCTCTGAGACAATGATGTAACAAATAAACAGGTTCTATAATCTTAACATCTGAATGTACTCGAGTGCGTTGTGATGTCTGTTAATAAATATTCATTATTAGTGTATGGCCGATGGCACTTCCCAGTAAATTGATAAAAATATCCTAAACAAATAACGATTCTGAAAAGGTAATCTGTGCTAATGACTCGATACCAAGTTATGTGTGAACAACTAATTTAACTCCTCTAATTCTGTGTTCCCAATTGTTATTCTTGGTTATCAGAGTATATTCCAGGGTGTATGATAATGTATGTTGGTTAAATTGATTTGGAAACTGATGCTGGGTCCCAACGAGGCTTCGAAATTCGATTGTGCCTGATTCAGATTCTTTTCTGTTCGAAATCGTCCCGGAAATTCGAGTCGAGTCAAGTGCATTGATTCGTAAATTTTCGAATCCTATAGATGTTATCAATACCCTACCAGAATGCCTCCCTTTGAACTCCTCTCCTATCATCAGGTCTCCTTATAGGAGACCTGATGATAGAAGAACAGTCCAGTGGGGATCCTCTTTCGAAATCACTTTCATTTTGCTCTGGAATATTTCGCTTTTTGACTGACTTGTCCAAGCAGACCAGTCGCCGTTGAATGCAATACTCGAGTGGAGACTGGTCATATTTCGGTTATAAGAAGGTGAAATATTTACATGTTGGATAGCTTGTTAATCGATTCGATTCGATTCAAAATCATCTGCCTGATTGAATTCGACCCGAAACTTGAGATTTCCAAGATTCTAACTGATATACCTTGAGGCGTAGTCGACGTGAGTGTCAGTTTCGGGCCAGTATAAATTTACAAACATCCTGCATTTACTCAACTAATTTATATATCCTTCACTTTTCACTGTTGTATTGGTTCCTGAACGGTCTGTGGAATGCCAATTTGAAGAACAATGTGATTGTCGCGCCCGAAGCATCGTAGGGACGGTAATTGGACATCTCATCCCATTTCGGCCCGCGTGGCTGTATATTCATGTGGCAGTATTGGAAATGGGGTTGGTCTTATTTTTATTTATCTAGGTATAAAACAATATTTCCTGTTTGTGTTTAGTTACAGTGAATTAAGTCTGCACTGACCAATATTTTACTAGTTTTACACACAGTATTAATATTTATTTCAGCCACATTAGTATGTAGAAGGTTAATCCTTCTATATGGGGTGTATATTGTAAATACATTTTAGTGTAATACATTGTAAGTGTGCAATACTTATTCATTGTTTAGTTTATTAATTAGGGAAATATTGGGGCATACTTGTGTCACTTATTCTTGTGTTTTTGATGACGACAATACTTATCATTATAAGTAATTGATTTGGATAGTTGCGTTTGCTTGTTGGATCGTTTGGCACGTCATACTATGTTTTCACGTATTGCTGTACCCCAGCGGAGTAAGCTCTTAGAGCTTGTTCCGCCGAGGTACATCAGTCTGTGTCTTCGGACTTACTTGTCTTGGCATCCATCAGCTGTTACACTCGGCTGGAATGAGCTCTCAGAGCTGGTTCCCGCCGGGTGTGCCAGCTGCTGTTTGTCGAGCAGGATTGCTGTGCTTAGGTACACCATTTGTTTATGATTTTTTGTCATCCACCAATTGCTACACTTAGCTGGAAGGAGCTTTTTGAGCTCATCGAGTGTACCAGCTGGTGTTTGTCAACAAAAGTGGTTATTTTGGTGATAAGCATTCGGTGCAGTTTTTGGAATTCACATCCAGCATATTTTTTATTTCAGGTCTGTGTAGTATGCCTAGTATTTATTTATTTTATTTTATTGTCAATTTCAGGGTTCTTTGTTATTGGTATTTTTCCACATCTTAAACATTCTGTGATGGAATAAAGAATCCACGTTAAACTTATACTGCATCTGAATTGGTTATATATTATCCCAGTGCGGTTACATTGATTTTAGAATTTAGTTTTAATTTGTGTTTGTGTGTTTTTAATGTGATAGATGTGATGGGGTCATCCTGGGCAAGTAAACTCTGTTTGCTGTCAAGCCTTGTCTTCTTGTGGTGTTCCACACGGCATACATGTAGTAGCACATATGTGCTGTCTCCTACTTGTATAAGGAACCTGTGGAAACCACTTGGAGAGAAAGCACCAGAATATAGCAGTTTTATCGTTATTTGACGAATGCCATCTGTCATCGATCCCGATTCCCGCAATACCTTACCAGAAGGTTTACCTCGAGTGAATGCCAATTGTTGGTATTGACAGTGAAGGTAGAATTAAGAAGCGCATTTTCTGGCAGCTATCCGTCAGTTATTTCTAATGGTACCGTAGCTTCAATATAGATAATAATCAATTGTCAGAACAGCAGCATTTGTTTATTGGACGAGACTGCATACCTGAGCACTGCCTGCTATACGAAAACATTAGCGGAATGTAGTTAATTAAATTAAGTCCTCTCTAAGGATTGGCCATTTGAACCCAAGAGGCCGTTTTTCCGGCCCAGGGACATTATACGTCATAATTTCATTAAGTCGGATGGCTGCTCAGTAAATGTGTGGGGTAGGCAAATCAAAATTTTCAACGTGTAGTTCTAGGCTGCATGTTGAACATATTAATTGGTCTACCCTCAATTAACGAATATGGACTTTGGACTGGACTTGATCAGTCCAAGGCTATTGAAGGAATGTAGTTCCACGTTATGTGATCCCCTTACTGTCCTCTTCAACATCTTAATTGATAAGTATTACTTCCCGGCAAGTTGGAAAAAAGTGAATGTTATTATACCATTGTTAAAGAAATCTCCTTCTAATCAGGTAGTCAACTATAGACCAATATCCCTAATTAGCTGTGTGGGTAATTTATTTGAAAGGTGTGTCTTTAAAACATTATGGAGCTTCTTAGAGGAAAAAAAATGTATTAAGTCTTTCCCCAACGGGATTCAGGCCTCGAGATTCTACATTTCTCCAGCTTACGGACCTTTACGACGAATTCTGCCTAATGCATCGGACGAAGGCAAAGAGAAAGGCGCAGCTTTTGTGACGTAAGTAAGGCGTTTGATAAAGTCTGACACGCGGGACTTTTATACAAGTCAGAAAAATTGGAATTACAGGGAATCTTCTAAACTTCTTTAAATCGTATCTTAGTGGTAGAATACGGAGAGTCGAAATTGGCAGTGAGTCTTCCACATGGAGACCAATCGACGTTGGGGTTCCACATGGAGCGATTCTTGGCCCATTACTTTTCCTGATTTTTCTCAATCACATCGTACTCAATTTGATCAGTAACATTCACCTATACGCAGACGACATATTCCATAACTAGTCGTCGAAACCCCCAACAAGACCCAGAAATCATGAACAGAGCCCGAGCCACAACTGAACTGTAAGCTCGCACCGGGTTAGTCAAATTTAATGCATAGAAACAGAAACTTTGATATTACGTAAAACGGAACGAACACCACACCCACCTCTTAAAATGTCTAACTAACAGAAGTCCTTGACCCCAAACACTGAAAGAAACAATAACTGCACTTGGATGAATCACATTGAGCATATCAGCCTCAAAACTTGAAAACGAATTGATCTAATGCAGAGGCATAAATTGTACTAGATCTGAAAATACTCGAGAAAATATATTTCATCTTTATAAGACCTCTTCCGGAGTGTGCTGATACTGTCTGGGATAAATGTACAGAAACTTGCTCTGTGCGAATTGAAAAAAATACAGATAACTGCCGCAAGAAGAGTGACTGGCGCTACTGTCAGTGCAAGTAAAGCCCGGTTATATTTAGAAACAGGTTGGGAGCTCCATAACAATCAACGCGAGAAACATAAATTACAACAGTTATTCAAAATGTATCAAAATGTATCAATATAAAACTATATATCAAACAAGACACCTCCATCCATACTAAATAATTGACCCATAATCTTCGAAATAGCAGTATTCCTTATTGCCGCACAAAACATATCAGACGAAATTTATTCCATCATGGAATGATCTCCCGATACAATACGTGGAGAGTGTATTATCACCAAATCATCCGCAGAGTGGAGATTCCACCCGAGCAATAATTTCAAATTTGATGCAAAGCATAACCAGCACAAGCAAAGTTTCAGCCAATGGACCTCCGGGTTAAACCCGGAGGTCCGTTGGCTGAAACATTGCTTGTGTTTTTGTCGATATGTACAAAATTTGAAAGTTATAGCTTGGGTGATAACTCCACTCCGCGGTTGATTTAGTTATAATCCACTCTCCACGTACCGTATATATTGGAGAGTGCTCTCTACTAAGCAATGTTAAACAGTACTTAAAGGGGAAGTAGACGACCACCCCCTTTCTTTTCAGAGTCCAAATCACGCAAAGCACTAATTTACCACTGTCGTCTACGATTTAAATGCAGCAGTTTAAACCCCCACTTACATAATAACCACCTGGCGCAGTCTCCTCTGTGTCAATGTGCCGATCCAGAGACAAGTGAGCACTTTCTCTTGGTCTACCCAGTATGTTCTCAGGTTCGGGATAATATGTTGGGACATCTCTCTCTTGGCATAGACTGCACTATGCTCTTATATAGATCCAAGTACTGCTGTACTGAAGACAATTGTCGCATTTTTGAGACTGTACAGGGCTTTATTTTGGCTAGTGGTAGGTTAAACTAACAGGCAGAAAAAGGATGACATATACAGTACGTGGAGAGTGTTTTATCACTAAATCACCCGCAGAGTGGAGATTCCACCCGAGCAATACTTACAAATTTGTTGCAAAGCATAACCAGCACAAGCAAAGTTTCAGCCAATGGACCTCCGGGTTAAACCCGGAGGTCCATTGGCTGAAACATTGCTTGTGTGTTTTTGTCGATATGTACAAAATTTGAAAGTTATAGCTTAGGTGATAACTCCACTCCGCGGGTGATTTAGTTACAATCCACTCTCCACGTACTGTACCAACGTGTTGGTATCTCCCCGGGTAGGCTACAATTCTTCTGAACATGGATGGATCTCTCTTCACTTCCCCAGTGTAGGACTGACTATACGTAGAGTGTGGGTCAAAGTCCCTGTGTGCATTGCCTCCGGGCGATTCGGTCGATATCAGACAATTACATAAAATTATCAGCAGATTAGTGACCTGAAAATGGCTTCTGTTGTTTACTCCAATTATGTTATTCCAATGACCTGAGATCATATTGAATGTTGGGCGAGAGTCCTGGGTGATAAGATAAAAGATGTTGCTCCATTTTTCAGAACGCAAGCGATTCTTCTATCGAGTCCAGTGTGTAATGGTTAACATTTCTTACGTTGTCCACATGAGCGTTGTTACACAGTGGAATCGGTTGGGTTGGAGATCGGCCCGCGTCGGCTGAGTTCATGTTCGCTCAACCCAGCTGATTTGGGTTAGTTTTTTATCCAACTAATTTGGGAGTGTAGTATTACGATTTTTTATAAATGATAGCCCATGGGATGACTGGAAGTCACCGGGAGGTAGGTCGCGGGTTTTCTTTTCTCTGATGCGGGAAATCGAACTTGTAAAAATCTGGATTTGTATTATTTCTATCTGAATGCTGACCTAGGTATATATTTCCCCCCAACTAGGCAAGTAGTGCACTTTGTGGACAATCCATCCACCCCAATTGCTTCAATGCCGGTTACTCAAATCAGTACAACTATTATTATCAATATTATTCATTTCCTCTCTCTCTCTCTTCTCTGTCTCTCTGTCTGTTTCTCTGTCTGTTTCCTTCTCTGTCTGTCTGTCTGTCTGTCTGTCTGCTGCTGTCCGTCCGTCCGTCCGTCCGTCCGTCCGTCCGTCCGTCCGTCCGTCCGTCCGTCCGTCCGTCCGTCCGTCCGTCCGTCTCTCTCTCTCTCTCTCTCTGAAACCTATATTTGCAAAATATAATAGAACAAACGCACAGTGCTCCAGCTCGTTGACAAACATAATGATCAGTATACACTTGGTGTCTGTCATATACGATCTGAACTGTTTTGTAATATTATTTTATACATGGAAACAATAATAATAAACCGTTGACTTTCTTGTCGAATCCAATCCACATACTATTGTGCATTACCACCTGCTATTATTGGAAATAAATATTGTTTAAATTAACGAATATGGGGAACTCTTCCAGTTCATGTTATTGAACCGACCTGGTAGATACCATCAGGGTTTAAGTGGTCAATAATGGATAATTGGTATTTGTCAAACACTCAAAATAGAATAGGGTTTAATCCCGGGAACGACACCCGGAAAATCTATAGCACACAACCGAGAATCACACATGGCACTGTTTGTGTTCAACTGAAGTTTTCAAAATTGAAAAACTGACCTAACGAAACTTTGTAAAGTTTCGTCAGCCCTTCCACGCCTGAACTTTTTTTACAATCCTGCTTCCTGAAGAAAAATTTTCTCCAAATCACTGTAACTCTCACTCAGTTCAGGAGGACTCCTCCCTTCAACAGCGAGATGTTCACTCGCTTCAAAGTTCAAACTCTTCTTTATTATCAGAATCACAACTATCACTCACTTTTCACCACCTCCTTCAACATCAAATCCTTATTCACTGCCGTCACCAGTCTCGTCTGCTTCAAGCAGAGTAGACTGGTGACCGCTGTGAAGAGGGAGTTGAAGCCAGGAGGAAGTGTTGATAAAACTAGCGATTCTGAATATGAAGACGATTTGGAAGCAAGTTTCGGTTTTCACAAAGAACTTGTTCCGTATAGAGACAGGACATTTTTCGGTTCCCGGCTATGAGTGTAATTTCATTCCCGTTCCAGTTACTATAGAAAAACGGTGAATATATAAAACCCTAATACAGAAAAACAACTGTAATAAACTGTCAGCTTTTAACGACAGTGATCTCCTGACATAACAACGTGGGTTATTATTTGTTCTATCAGTAACTTGTATATAAAATGAATTGAGACAAATGATATAATATTTATATGCAGGAGGGAGAATTGCAAGGGAAACACTCATTAGGTGGGCCGTCCACTTACAAAATAACATTGGAATCTCCGAAAAGCAAAAAATGTACAACAAAAGCCTCAGCCATTGGACCACAGGTTAAACGTAAAGGTCCAATGGAAGGAACCTCGCTTCTTTTTCATATAGTATTTCACAAAATATGAGTTATTGCTTGAGTGGAAAGACCACATATGAATGTTGTTGCAGACAAGCATTCTCTAGACACTGAATACAAAACCCCTATAAAATGTAAGCGAAACCCTTACCCTTTACCTTACACGAAAAGAAGACGACACTTGCAAACAAAATTCTTGAATAACTACTTTTTTCAGTTTTTGCGTCAAAAACATTGCTTATGATCCTCATTGGAACGAGCTCAATGAGCTCGTTCCAATGAGGGGTCATAAGCTATGTTTTTGAGACAAAACAAATGAAAATTGAATGGTAGTTTTTGTGAATAGTGCTGGCTAGTTTGGCCAATTCAGTTAAAACTAGAAGTCCTGTCATAAAATGCGCACAAATAGCACGTCGATCTGCGCGTTAATCTACGCGTTATGACCATAGTAAGGCTATTAAATTCTGTACATATGACCTGTGCACAAGCAATGTTTCAGCCAATGGACCTCCGGGTAACCCGGAGGTCCATTGGCAGAAACATTGCCTGTGTTTGCGATGAATAACCAGGAGAACCTGCCGTGCTTTGGATGCCATTCGATATGGCAATTGCGCGCAATTCACACGCACAATTAAGCCTAGATAAGCGCACACTTCGTGACAGGACTTCTAGTTTTAACTGTATGTTGGGTAAAGGGTTAATTATCCAAATGAAATTTTCCTTTTATATTATTTATATTTGATTTCTTTTCAATACAATAAAATGAAACATAAAAATAAAATAAAATAAATAAATATCAGTCTTTTTTCAGTGGGTTACTATAGTGATCAGTACACTTTCACGGTACAAAAATACTTTCATAAAGAAAAAGACCCGTTTGAAATCGGAACGGATATTTCCAGATGTCATTCGACGAAATAAATCCATCACCCAGGCAGCCCCGATCAATAGATATGTGTGTTCCGTCGTTTAATGTGATAAAAGACTTGTTAGCCCTTTCTGAACTGAATGGTAACTTTGTGTAGAGCGAGCAATTACATCATATTTCAGGCATCTGGAGTCAAAGTTTCGAACATTTTCAGTACCTTTTGTGGACCCGTATAGAATAAGGGTTTTAACCACTCGGCTTGCCACTCGGCAAGCCGAGTGGTTTAAACCCTTATCCTACTCGTGGTTTAAATCTGATTACCGGCCCTAGTTCCTATTTATTCTATATTTTGACGCTTTCTGAACTTTTGTGGTTTATTACCTTCATAGCGTTAACGTCTCCTTGCCTATTTCAAGCAAAATATGAGATGCACTTATTCAGGTACTACTAAACATATTTGTGAAATGTTGTCCTTAGAAAATTAATAATTTTGGGAGAAATGGTATATTACGAAAGGGTGGGGTAGCGCTTGGCCTCCATAACGTCATATTTCAGGAATGTGTGGTGACATTTTGAATTTTTTTACGCTCCTTGTTTAGGGCCGCAAATTTCATTTTGACGTTTTCGCCACCTTATTGGTTAGTATATCATAGCGTAAACGTAAAATTGCATACTTCATTGAGAATGGGAGATGCCCTTTTTGGAAACTACTTCAATTATTTGTGAAATTTTGGCACAGTTTCGGATGAAATTTGAATAACATTGTGGCGAAGGTGGCGCATGAACGTCAGAAAAGTGATATTTCCGGAAGTTGTGGTCGGATTATGAAAAATCTTTGCACTCCTTCTTTGGGGCCACAAATGCTGCGTTTTAGCTTCTTGTGCTGGCATTTAATTTCCACGTTTTCTGCACCGTCTTTGCTTATGACGGCATAGCGTGAACGCCTCCTTACGTATTTCAATCAAAATGCGAGGTACACTTATTTCTAACTGTGTGTGAAATTTTGGCCAAAGGAACCAATTCATAGTTTTGGGTCAAATGCGTATCACAAAGGTGTGAGTGTGTCCAACTGAGGTCAATATCTCCGGAAGATAGGCTAAAGAAAATTAATATTTTGATTCTCAGGCAGCGGCGCATTCGTTTTTTTTTTTTGTCCCGTGTTCGTCATGTTTATTTCGAAGGAAAAATTACAAATGTATAAAACTATCATGGTTTGTAATTTTAGCGGTATCACATCGCGATTTGCAATGTGATTTGTCGTATTCATTGATACAGTATTGTTATACTCTTCGCGATATGCGACACAATTTTCATATTTATTCAACTGGTTGAGAGCTAGATTAGTTTTGGTGGACTGAATTTGTTCATCAAGAACAAATTTGCATAAAAAACTATTATTTACGTTTGACTGAATACGAAACATGAGTAAGGAAAATATTGTCTTTTGCACTGGTAACCTCATTTTCGGAAGGCCTAAATGTGGCTTCTACAGTTAAAACTAAAAGTCCTGTCACGAAATGTGCGCTTATCTAGGCTTAATTGCGCGTAGGAATTGCGCGCAATTGCCATATCAAGTGGCATCCAAAGCACGGCAGGTTCTCCTGGTTACGCAGAGCAAACACAGGCAATGTTTCTGCCAATGGACCTCCGGGTTTCCCGGAGGTCCATTGGCTGAAACATGCTTGTGCAAAGGCCATATGTACAGAATTTGATAGCCTTACTATGGTCATAACGCGTAGATTAACGCGCAAATCGACTCGATGTGCTATTTGTGCGCATTTCATGACAAGACTTCATTTTTAACTGTAGCACTCAGCCAGTTCAAACACTCCTTATTATTTTTATCCCCATTTTAGTTGTTCTATATTGATTTTGGGTTGTATCATCACTGTTACAAAAAAAACCCAAACTATCAGTGAAATCAACATGGAAACTCTAGTATTTAATTTTAGGCTCTCTTAACTGGATTTTAGGCAAAATATGACCATTCCACAGGGCTCAAAATAAGCGGTGTCGCATCGCTTTTTGCTATGCAAAACTTGCAAAAAGCTACACAATGTTATATTATGTTTTGCATTTTGCGATACAAGATAATCAACTGCAGCCTATTAGGCTGCAGTTGATTATCTTGTATCGCAAAATGTAAACGAAAATTTGCAAGCAAATTTGATCACTAGTTCACTGATCCTTTACTTCTGATTGTGGAACATTCCAGGCATAACTCAGATTAACTCTCCATCAAGCATCATTAGCAACGTCATATGTAAGATGAGTTCTGTTGGTTTAAATACTTCCTGTTTTATAACATTTTGCATAAAATGTCCATTAAAAATAACTACAAGCCCATCAAATTAAAAATCCCAACTTCCATTTTGAGAACTCTATTAAACAACCAAGACGCCATTTATAACAGTATACAAGTCCATGCAACCCTCAAAGGCAGTTCAGTTAAAAAAAACATAGTAAATGTTTCATGTGTTGCAGATCATTTGGAAATGCCCAGAAATGGATGAAATTATTCTATCTACTTAGAAGAATTCAATATAAAGCAGCATAACATAACTCTGGTATACAAAAATAGCTATGTAAATTTTACAAAATGCTATTCATTTTTTGGAAATGCGTAGCATTTTGCTACGCAAAGAAAAAAAGTTATTTTGAGCACTGCCATTCCATCAGGAATAAAAAAATAAAAACCGCCCTCCCTCATTCGTTTTAAAAAGAATTGCCTGCGATTCATTTATTTAATTTTGTTTGGCTTTATGATGGAAGTTTGAAAATAAGTTTATGTATACGTTCATGTATAAGTTCATGTACAGTTAAAACTAGAAGTCCTGTCACGAATAGTGCGCTTATCTAGGCTTAATTGCGCGTTGGAATTGCGCGCATTTGCCATATCGAATGGCATCCAAAGCACGGCAGGTTCTCTTGGTTACTCATAGCAAACACATGCAATGTTCCTGCCAATGGACCTCCGAGTTACCCGGAGGTCCATTGGCTGAAACATTGCTTGTGCGCAGGCCATATGTACAGAATTTGATAGCTTTACTTGGGCCATAACGCGTACATTAATGCGCATATCAACGTGCTATTTGTGCACATCTCACAACAGGACTTCTAGTTTTAACTGTAATCCTTCGTCCAGTGGGGGGTACGTATATTTATAGAGTGATAAGCAATAATCGAATCTGTGGGTACCTCGTATAAACTTTTGTACCGCGTGGAAGAATGTTATATTATCAGCTGTGCGTAGATCTGGGTTCCCTGGGAGGGTATTATTATGTAGGAAATGTGGAAAATCAAGTAGAAAAGCAATGGCGGTCCTGCATCTTTATTTAACACTCAACAAGTCCGATAATTCAACTACCACAAGCAACATACCAAAAACCACGGATGCCAGAACTGACCAATCAGATAATACCCGTGAACACTGAACAAAATTAACCCTTTATATACAACAGGTATCTCAACAGTGTTATAGTCTACGACATATGCCGATAGGGCAGAGAAGAGGCCATTTCTCGCTTGGGTGTAAAGGGTACAATCAAAGAAACAGCGTCTTCGACCCGGACTCCCACAGCTACAACTGGACGTATCTATTAAATAATTTACAAAGTTATCGCTGTTTAAATCTCTACACCGTGTCCGTAGCCTACTTTGAATAATATTGAACTTTCTTTTACCCGAGTTGAAATAAGATGGAGGTCTGCAGCAAACATCAAAAATTTGTTTTTCTGAATTCCTGAAGAGTAGGACAGTTTCGCGTTTCCTGCGGCAAGTTATTCCACAAACTTCTCGCTTTGAGTCACAGACAATGAATCTTTATGAAGTTTTTTTTGGAATACATCACATACCGTGGGTTCGCTTTTCCAGCCAACTGAAATATTCCAGAGCAAATGAATCTTCCAACCAACTGAAATATTCCTGATGAGTTAATCTAAACCTATTTGAAGGCTAGACTGGTTCCAGACCAGAACAGTGTCGAATTTCTTACAGAATTAGACTGGTAACTTTGAGAGCTTGAAGAAAAGCAAGAAATCCAGAATGAAACGCGCGTCACGTGAACTTCATCAGACAGGCATGATATGAATTTGAAAACATTGAACCCCCCCCCCCCCCCCTCCACCTCCCCACACGTTTGCCACCGAGGCGGAAATGACGGGCAAACTCGGGCGGCATTGTGGAGTTATTTGCGAGAGTCATATGATGAAAGAACTTGGGCTCCGCGAAGCTTCGAGGTTATATTCGGTTCGGTTCGGTTCGAAATCGGCTGCCTGATTCGTTTCCTCTCGAATCGTTTTCATAGGAATATAGCTTGGTATCAGTCAGCTTCGTCGTCTCACAAAACGTATTGTGCGGATGGAAATCGTACATAAATAAGTGTAACTTCAGCTTCATTAAGATAAATAACATATGTCCTCGTGCCACTAGCCATGCTAATTTTAATATCACTAGTCCCTACCACTGTTAAGTGCAAAGTTAAAGTTTCCAAGCAATATCGAAGCTGAACTATAATCCTTACAGGATAATATTCCAACTACATCATCAAGGCATGCCTTCTACGAAGGCATGCCTTGATAATGTAGTTGGATTTTTTTTTACCATTCGGGTCTTGAGCTCTCGCAGTCGGAACAAATCACGTTTATAGCACCCAACCTCCATCGGTCATCTTGAAGACGCCACTGATTCGATTGGAGGTTCGATTCGACTTCGAATAACAAACATGATTTGATTCGAGATACGATTCGAATCGAAAATGCGCGATTCGCAGGGCCGTAACGAACAATGAAGGAGATAGGATATTTACACGGTATTTGTAACAGGTTGCTGTTCCCTGGGTAATGTAAAGAGATGTCTGTTAAGTCAAAGTGATGTTATTACAAAGCAGCCAAGACTTGATTTGATGAAAAATTCAATAGGTGTCAAGAAATCAATGATGAGAAAGCTACCACTACTTGTCGGAAAAATAATTGTGTTAACCCTTTACCCAACGCAGACGATATCAAAATTTATTATTTTAAATATCATTTTTTAAAATTTTTCAAAAAATTTTAACAAAACCATATCATGTGACCCCTCGTTGGAACGACCTCGTCGAGCTCGTTCCAACGAGGGGTCACATGATATGGTTTTGTTGAAATTTTTTGAAAAATAATATTTTTTCAACTGCTGAATTTGCGTATTACGCGGGCGGATGTGGGCGATTCGTTGGGCTAAGGGTTAAAGGGAGTACAGTACATTCGCCATGGACCGGTCGTAAACCATGCGTGTGCAGTGATTTCTACGCAGGGGTTTACCAGGTAATATATTATTTTTTATTTATTGGTGTTTAAGGTCACATATTTCTGCACAATGGCTAATCATGACCATGACAATTTTACGGGTGGAGGAAGCCGGAGTACCCGGAGGGAACCACCGAGCAACGGCGTGCAACTGTCAGCTCCCCAACATACCAACTCCACACAAGCAGGGTTAGCATTGGTTGAAGACAGGTGCACCATCGACGTGCAGTACGCCTTAGTACACAACGCCACCGTGCCCCCACGTGAGCAATGGGGGTGAAGTGTCTTGCCCAAAGACACAACGCGGTTGCCGCAGGTGGGATTCGAACCGAGGACCTCTCGGCTTGCAGCCTGCACCCCTACCTACTGAGCCACCGCGCCCCCGTTTACCAGGTAATAAAAACCACCATTATTCAAATTTTAATTAATGCGGCACCGGGTTCTACCCGGTGATTCATTAATTAAATTTGTGGTGATTATTCCTATAATTATAGTGTTTGGAATCTAATATTATTGCGTCCGTGGAAATATTGTCCACCCGTGGAAGGTGACCAGCATACAGTGGCCGTACTGTAATACTGTAGAGCGAAGGATGTCCGCCGCAGTTTGTTTTATCGTTTATTGGGGTTTAACGCCACTTTCAACATCAAATCTCATATCATGTCTTATTTATTTATTTATTTATTTATTTATTTATTTATTGGGGTTTTAACGACACTTTCGACTACCAAAATCACCTCGTGTCGGACAATTTTACGGGTGGAGGAAGCCGGAGTACTCCACTCAAGTAGGGTTGGCATTGGTTGAAGACAAGTCCACCATCGACGTGCAGCTACGCCTTACTACACAACGCCACCGTGCCCCCACGTGGGCAATGGGGGTGAAGTGTCTTGCCCAAGCACACAACGTGGTTGCAGCAGGTGGTCATATCGTGTCTGACAGTTTTACGGATGAAGTAAGCGGAAAGGTCGGTGAGAACCACGAAGCAACGCTGCCAGTTTTTCCAACTTACTAACTCGCCAGGAGTAGGTTTAGCACCAGTTGAAGGCAGGTGCACCATCGTCGTCCCCTAAGCATTAGTACGCAGCGACATCTTGCACCCACACAGGTAATCAGGATGAAGTGTGTTGCCCAAGGACACACCGCACATGATGTGGGTTAGGATCGGACGCTCGATATTTCAATCACAAGTCCGATGCTCTAACCAAGGACCAACCGCGCTCCCTCGCCGGAAGTAAAAACAATGAGTCAAAAAGTTTATTGCTATGCCTCCACACGCGAACACGTCTATGATAGACATCGGGTGTAAATCTGCACACCTTCAAAAACGTAAGGTTCATCTTGCATCTATTGTCCAAGTACTGACGTTGAATGCATTATCTCACGATATTAAATCTTAGATTACAAAAGATTATACTCTGTTGAGGGATTTCATCTGTACAGTTGATACCGAATAGTCTGTTTAAAAATTCTTACTTCAGTTGCCCTCAACAAGTGTTCTAAGTGGCAGTTCGATCACGATTCGTGAGAGCCGTTGTTCTTGATGAAAATAACTCGAACCGCCGTTCTTGATACAGGGCGATACGAACGAGTCGTTTACTTTCTGAGTTTGCGGTATCTTGCCCATTATCTAGTAACAAGAGTATGAGAGACAATGAGTGCTTCAGACAGCGCTCTCTGACGAGTATCAATTTCTTGCAACCGTATTACATGCAGTCATTTGTCATGCTACAGACATTGTATTCCCGTAAGCGTAATTATTATGATTTATAGACCATGTGTCTGCTGCATTTTCTCCACTCACGGGGTGCCACAAATTGATTTTGGGAAACTAAGATGATTGAAGGAAAGTTGTCTGTACGTACACAGCCATTTCATGAGATACGCGAGCTCCAAAGCGGTGTATTGTTTAATTTTGTTTGATCGTAGATTGTCATGTATGGATCTTCTTAATTCTTAATAACCCCTTTATTGATCCCGATATGTTGGAAGTAATGTTGTCATGGCAGTGGTGGCGACCATTTATGACATCATTATCATTGTGATAAGTGGTGTCAGTGAGCATAGGCAGTGCGTGTTGTTTGGATAATACATGTTTCCGTCGTCCATTTTGTCTGCTGGCGGCCGCCATCTTGATTTCTATGTCGGAACGGGGTTACTAGGAGTCTGGAAGACATATAATATAGTGTTGGTGCGTTCGATTGAATGAGAGTATATCTAATTACCACAAACAATCAAATAACTATAAAAAATTACCATAAACGACCCGTTTTACCGAAACGGACCCGCAATCTTGGGCTAATAGGAATAACACTTAATTTAGTGCCATTGAAGCAAAGGGCCCCTAAAAGGTGGGTTTCATTGAACTACAGTATATCTGATCACCACAACAACACTACAAATGTATATCTAGCCCCCGTTTTCTTTCAATCCTCGGTTCGGGCTCCTCTCACCCACAGTCTATCTAGTCCAAGCTACTCCTAGTTATCTCTGGTCTCGACCCCTTACCTAAAGCAATCAAATCACTCCATTCTTGTAATGCCCCATCCACTGTGATATCTGACAGATGATAGCAATGTCGTGATAAATGAAACTACAGACACATTGTACCGCTTGTAATTTTGAGGATAAAATGTTCATAGTAAACACACACAATGTTGAACGTCGAATGTATACATGTAGATGTACTTTCTCGAATGTCGAGTGTATAGGTGTACTCTCTCAAACTAGGTATCTGTCGTTCATCTATTTTATCTAACGCGACCAACAGAAGACACTTGCAAGAATTCGTATTCACTTTATTCGTGTGATTTCCGAAGATGCCTCTTCCCATAATGTTTTTATAACGCCAAATATTCGCAGTTACTATTCAGACCTAAGCAGTTTGCTGTCACCTCCCGGAATAGAAAACTCCCCGAGTCGCCATCTTCGAAAAGGTCCACTTACTGCCCCCGAGTTTGTTTTCATTCAGTTCAATACGACAATCCTTTGCAGCATACATATTTCTTAAGTTTACACCTCTGTCTTCCCGAACTCTTATTGAGAAGGAATTTAATGGAGAGAATTGATAGATCTCTAACGTTAAAATATGTTAAAAAGAAGAGAAGAGAAAACAAAAATCGAAGAAGAGAGACAGAGTATTACAAAAATTACCAAAATACCTTAGAATCTCATGAATGTTTTTTTTTAAATTTCCATGCTTTCAGTCAACATTTAGTACAGAGGCTGTTTTGGAATTCAAATCGGCCCTGCACAATTGCCCTGTAACTACCCTCATCTTTAATGCGATAAATGCCACCAGAGTCCCGCTGTGGCGCTTAGGCAGAGCAGGGAAGGACAACTTTTCCATGTGGTTTGGTCCAAATGCGAGTACCTCATTTACGAACATCATATTAGAGCCATTTGGCAGAGAATGTTTTTTGTTTGCCTAACTGATTTGTCAACAGTCTGGATGTCAGAAATCTTTCACATCACTGTCTTTTTCGTCAGGAAAATCGACTTTCGATAAAGGTATCTCCCCGGAAATTATTAGACCCGCGATGAAGGTTCACTTAGAAAACACGTAATTGTTGAGAAAACACATATTTCCGGTGGTATCAGGAGGAAATGAATCCAAATTTACTTGTATTACTTTTAATAAACGAAAGCCGCAGGCAGTTCCCAGATTATTTACTTATTAAGAGTAACAAACGTGAACTTGACTTGTTATGGCAAACTAATTAGAAGCAACAAGTTCAAAGATAATCTGTTATTTACCGGTATCACACCTCCCAACAATAAGCGTCCACTTTGGCTCTTTGCCTGGCGAATGTGCTTTTACAGAAGTATAAAACTCTTTATTCTTCGCAGGAAACAATAAGTAAATGCCATTTCCTAAACGTTTTTATCAATGGAGAGTGCATTTTTTGTATTATATGTCATGGTGCGCACCCTGTTGATATAATGAACAGAAAAAAGTACAGGAAACCAAAAAATAGTGTAAACGCTGTTTTAATATTCTGAAAGAGAGCGCGGTGGCTTAGTTGGTAGAGGTGCAGGCTGCAAGCCGAGAGGTCCTCGGTTCGAATCCCACCTGCGGCAACCGCGTTGTGTCCTTGGGCAAGACACTTTACCCCTCATTGCCTACGTAGGGGCACGGTGACGTTGTGTACTAAGGCGTACTGCACATCGATGGTGCACCTGTCTTCAACCAATGCTAACCCTGCTTGTGTGGAGTTGGTATGTTGGGGAGCTGACAGTTGCTCGCCGTTGATCGGTTGTTCTCTCCGGGTACTCCGGCTTCCTCCACCCGTAAAACTGTCACGGTCATAGTTAGCTATTGTGTATAAATATGCGACCTTAAACACCAATAAATAAATAAATAATTATTCTGAAAAGGGGTTTCAACAGAGAATAATAGACAACCGTTCAAACTCATTGGGAAAAAAATTATAGAAAGCCAGCTTCCGTATTTTAAACTACTATGTCTGGAGTTTGTGAAATGATGCGCTCATCAATGATCCAAATTCTCTAACAGCTAACATTTCGAAATTATAATCTTTATATGAAATATCCGCCCTCTTAACCCTTTACACAACGTAACGGTCAAAAACGGTCAGCGCTATTCTCAAAAATCTCCAATTAATTTTCATTATTTTTTTTCATTTTTTGTCTCAAAAACATAGGTTATGACCCTTCGTTGGAACGAGCTCGTCGAGCTCGTTCCAACGAGGGGTCATAACCTATGTTTTTGAGACAAAGAATGAAAAACATTAGTTATTCAAGAATTGTTTTTGCAAGTGTCGTCTGCTTTTCATGTTAAGTAAAGTGTTAATGTTAAATTTACTGACTGCTTTAGGAAAGTAAGGGGAGCTTATTTTCACGTAAATCTCTTCCAATTAAGAATATTGTAAGGCGTGTCTATTCCAAGATTTCTTTCAATCAAGCTGATAAAGGCTACTATGTGACATGCTGTTGTAAATGGTACAAGGAGCCCTTCACAAAAGCGAGTCAAAAACACCATAGCTCAATCAAAGGTAAATGTATTCAAAATCCATCTCCCGCCTCTATAATTGGCTGTTATAGAGCCGTTAAACCTTTGAACCCGGAAAGACCGTTTTCCTTTCTATAATCGTGATACAACCTGAATTCACAAAGCAGATAGTTGCTCAGTGAATGTGTGGGGTAGACCAATCAAGATTTTCAACGTGCAGTCTCAGGCCTGCGCGTTGAAAATATTGATGGGTCTTCCCCCAAGCAACGAATTTTGATTCTTCCAGTTGATTGTTATGAACTGGTATAGAATATACCACCAGGGTTGAACGAGTTGAAGGTTTAATTAAGAATTGCTTTATGATAGTTCGGAGCGGTTCAGAGTAAATATTGCACGTAAAGAATTTTTTTCATCACCTATGAGTGTCAGGGCAAAGCCAGCCTAAATATAGGGGCAAGGGGCCTCATATTTAAAGATATTGTAAGTTCAAAATATATTCCGCATCAAGGCGAAAAACCCACGTGAATTTCACTTCTCTGTAAAGCTGGACATAGAAAAAAACACACGTGGTGTATATCCAGCTTTAGCGCAGGGACCCAGGGGAGAAACGGTATGTTAGATAAGGTCTAATCTCATTTATCGTCACGGTCAATCAAGATACGAGATTTTAAAACGATAGAAATGTCTGTCGTATCGTCACCCGATCATTAGTTATAGCAATGCGTGGCAGGAACAAATCACCGTTAAAGTCACGCGTGAGATAACTTGTATTGATTCTGCCTCGATACACGTAATCTCCCACCGTTTTGACAGGTGGACAGATGAGCGTCGGTCCACCTGACAGTTTAGGGTAAAAAGTATATATACCTGGAAGAGCAGAGCATTAGACACACACTTGGGGTCACACACGCGTTGGTGAAGTCCAGGACAGGCGGACTCTGTTTCCTGGCATAAGGGTACCTTCGATCACAGGACCCTGAAACGGCTGGAATCGCCAGAGAGGGCATTCCATGATTGATTTAGCTTAACGTTGATAGGCGGCTACGGGGCCGAATTCGTGGGAAGGAACACCCCAGGTGGAACGTTAAAGTTTAGATTGTCGAGTAGCAGGTATCGTCCTGCAATAGTCAGAAGTGTAGGTTAATTGTATTGTGCGTATTAACCCTTTGAAGCGTCAGCCTGATTGCGTTCTGAGTAGTTTGTTTTGCTGTCGGAACATCGTAATACCGACTGAAGATCGGTGTGAGTGACAATTTCGCCCTAGCACAAAAGGGGCATTTGTGAATCGTGAATTCAACCAGGAACGGTGGATATTTCAATAGGACTTTCACGGAGGACTTTCAAAAGGCGCATAAGGTATGAGTAGACAATATCTGACCCAAATCAGAAGTACGGTGGTTTATAGATGACGAACATTGCTGGTCGGAACCCTCCGACAGCCAGAGGTACAGTTACGCGCAGACGTTGACATTTGAGCCTAAGCGGGTGAAGCTCTTATGGCGAGCTCACAGTAATAACATTTCAGATTTGTGAAGCTCTTATGGCGAGCTCACGGTAGTAACATTTCCAGTGTATAGACTATAGTGCCAGTACAGGGCTATAGAATGACTATATGATTGTTTAGAATTATTTAACCGTAGTGACCCATTTTCTGTGAAAAGAATTGAATTGTTGATTGTTGAAATATTGAAACGGATTTATTTTTATGTGTAAATAAAAGAATCGTTGTTACTTTAAATCATTCTTTCCATTATACAGCCTGAAGTGATTAGGAATCACACCTAACGGAAATCGAACCTATTTCAGGACAATTTGGCAGAGAAGGAATCACGGCGTCGGTCTAACTCAGCTCTCTGCGCCGAGTTCGCGACACTTGGATTCCGACCCTCCACGTTGGTCTAATTTTTCCCGCAACTTCATCAGCGGGACTAAATAACCCCACGTCAGCCCAGGCCTTACGGGGCCTCAGGTGTTCCCTGACATTGATTGGCGAGGCTACCAGGATATTTCTAAAAGGTAAAAAATGGCTATATGGAAATTTTGTTTTATTTTAATGGCGGTTCTGTTTAGGTTTTGACGCGTTCGGTCAGTTGATGCCGTTCAAGGGTTTAATATCGCAATACAGTAGTCCCCAAAAGGATACTTAATAGCCACTATAACTGCGGTAGGTTTCAGAATATTTGGTGCGTTTAATAACGTTAAATTACAGAGGTAAATTAAGATTAATTGCCATATTTTTTTTTTTTTTCTTTTCCTTCTTCGTTCTTTCTGACGAGTGTTGAAGATAGAAAGAAAAAATCAAAATGGATGTTGTTACACCCCTCGCCCAACTGGTATCATTAGGCAAGGAAATGGGCCTTGAGGGGGCCGAACTTCATAAGTTCGTTAAAGATGAGCAGAAACGTGAGGCCAAGGAGATTGCCTTACGTAATGACGCAAGAGAGAGAGAAGCCCAATTAGAACGAGAGCGTGAGAAAGACGCAAGAGAGGCGAGGGAGAGAGAAGCCCAATTAGAACGAGAGCGTGAGAAAGACGCAAGAGAGGCGAGGGAGAGAGAAGCCCAATTAGAACGAGAGCGTGAGAAAGACGCAAGAGAGGCGAAAGAGAGAGAGATTCAATTAGCAAATGAGGCGAGAGAGAGGGAAGCCCAATTAGCAAGGGAGGCAAGGGAGGCAGAGCGAGAGCTCGAACAACAGAGGCACGAGAGAGAATTAGAGCTCCTCAGAGCAAGGGCCGATGTGGAGAATGAAAGTCGGCGCTCAGGGGATGGGAGTGCAGGGGTAGCAATTCATGCCCCACGCCCCCATCTCGCTCATTTCAATGAAAACACAGATGACTTGGACTCGTACTTGGAGAGGTTCGAGCGTTTTGCCTCCAGTCAAATGTGGCCAGAAGACACATGGGCTATGTGCTTGAGCCCTTTGTTGTCAGGTAAAGCCCTCGAGGCTTATACCAGTATGCCTCCTGCACTTCTTAACGACTACAGTGAGCTGAAGAATGCCATCCTTCGGAGATACCAGCTCACTGAAGAAGGATTCCGGACCAAGTTCCGAGAAATTAAGCAGGAGAAGGGAGAAACAGTGCCTCAGTATTTTGCCCGAGCTAGGCGGTACTTTGACCGCTGGACTGATCTCGCAGAAGTGAATGAGTCGTATGGAGCCCTGCGAGATCTATTTCTCCGGGAGCAGTTTTTAACTACATGCTCCAAGGAGTTGGGCCTGTTCATCAAGGAAAGGGGTCCGCCCACCTATGATGAGATGGCAACTGTGGCAGAACGCTACATCGAGGCCCACGGTGGGAGTGTAAACGCACCCAAATCGGCTAGGGGTGGGGCAAACGGGTTGGCAATGGCACCCGTCAGGCAACACCACCCCGATCCTCCTGCGTCGCAGACCAGCCGGAAGGGGAGCGCTCCCAAGGACACCACTTGTTTTATCTGCAACAAGCGGGGTCATATTGCCAGGGACTGCTGGCAGAAGCAGGTAAGGACCACTGGGAACATTAGACCACCTCAGCAGGAGGCCGGGAACGCAGCGCCAAGGGGTTGGAAGCAAGGTGACCGCGTAGATCCAGGGCCCAGTAGACAGACGGCAGCGTTCTGTCAAACTATCGGTCCAGAACACAGTCCCCTCCGGGAATGTATACAAGAGGGAGAATTAAGGCTGGAAGGCGGGAAGGTTGTCCCGATAATAAGTGGCATGTGTGAGAGGCTCACAACTTCGCAGGAGAAGGTTGATATGCCAGTGTACCCAGGGTATGTGGGACAAAGGGAGATCCGTCTGCTCCGGGATTCTGGGTGCTCCTCTGCAGCGGTTAGAAGGCAACTGGTTGACGACAAGCAATTGTTGGGTCGTGACCATTTGTGTATTTTGATAGATGGGACCGTTAGAAGGTTCCCCATCGCGAGGATAACGGTGGATACCCCATTTTATTGTGGCGAAGTGGAAGCCATGTGCATTGAATCACCTGTGTATGACCTGGTCATAGGTAATATCCCAGGGGTGAGGGCAAACCCTGATGAGTTATGGTCCAGGGATAGGGGGCCAAGTGAAGGCCCAACGAGTAAGGAAGGGAAGGTTCCCAGGGGGAACCAATCCGATGGTCCGGGGGATGGCCCCTACACGACGAAATGTCGGGAAGTTTCAGGAGGGACGACTCCTGTCCAATTAGGGAGAAGGGGCCGCAGGCGGTCCAGGCGAAACGCCAAACAGCGAGGGAACCCAAGGGGATCATTGGGGAAAGACCCTCAAGCAAATTTATGTGGGGGAGTTGAGCGCCCCAAGAAGTCGGTGTCACCCGTGTGGAGAGGGGAGGCCAGACCCACGCAAATGGCTGGGCAAACTTCCCCAGAATTGAGAGGGCACGGGTCAACACAAGTTGAGTATGTTAAAGTGGATGGGACCGCTAAGGTGGGCGTCCAGGGGACCGAGAAAAGGGTCCACAAATCAAAGGAGAAGCATCCTAGGTGGCGGAGACCACGTAGAGAGTGCCGGGGGCGCACAGCGCCCAATGGGCGCAAGAAGTCGTCGCAATGGACCGGGGGGTCGACGGCACAAGGGCCAAGGACGGCCAGTGTCGTTCGAACGACGGTAATCGCCGGGACGAGTGAGCCTGGGGGATATAGCGCCAAGGGAAGCTCTTGGGAATGCGACAACGACAGGGTATGGGGACCCTGGTGGAATACCCGTAGAAATGGCGGGGCGAGAAGTAGGGGTGTGTCAAGGGTTACCCAAGGGGATACTGGGAACCGGGCCCCTACCAATGGTCGGTGGTTATAAAGAAGCAATAGTTGGGTGGCTGTGGGCCTGGTGTCTGGGACGGGGGCTCCAGTCGCAAATATTTTTGTGGGTGAGGTGATGAGTTTCGTAAACCCGGTGTTAAGGCCCGGAAGAAATTTTCTTATTTTTAGTATTATTATTGCTCTGACTGCCGACTAGAGTTGGTTGTGAGTGCGAATGTGAGATACACTGCCCTGTCTGTCGCGTGTGCGTGGACGGGGAGCCTGTGTGTCGAGTTTTGTAAGTGTGGGGCACAATAACTCCGTCTGTCGCAAAGGCGCGGTCGGGAAATCCGTGTGTTGAATGTGTGAGTGTGTGAGGAACAAATTTTAATCCCCTGGTTGAGCTTGGCGAGGGTGAGGCTCGACATGATGCAGGGGTCGTTTGCCCCTTCACAAGTCATAGGGGAATGAGAGGCGAGGTTACACTCCGTTGGAATTAACCCATCTGACGCAAAGGCGCGGACGGTGTTACTCGTCGGAGTGAGTGCCAAGTGAACTGTTTGCAAAATGGGCGAACGTGTATAAAAATGTGTATGTTTGGGTGTAAATATATAATATTACAGAGAGAGAGAGTGCTGCAAATCTAAGAATAAGGCTACTCTCCATATGTAAACCCGCAAGACGGGAACATGTGGTAGCGAGTGTGTCGTGGGAATCGACATGGCCGACGCATGAGCCCGGTCATGACCCCCCACGACCACTAGGGTACAGTTTTGTAGTCTTGAACATGATGGTAGATCGTAAAAAGGTGTGAGAGGCGAGCGTGCGTGGCTTTGCCCCTTGCGTTTTAAGAGATACACAGGGTGTTTCTCTCGGGAAGGGAGTTGTCAGGGCAAAGCCAGCCTAAATATAGGGGCAAGGGGCCTCATATTTAAAGATATTGTAAGTTCAAAATATATTCCGCATCAAGGCGAAAAACCCACGTGAATTTCACTTCTCTGTAAAGCTGGACATAGAAAAAAACACACGTGGTGTATATCCAGCTTTAGCGCAGGGACCCAGGGGAGAAACGGTATGTTAGATAAGGTCTAATCTCATTTATCGTCACGGTCAATCAAGATACGAGATTTTAAAACGATAGAAATGTCTGTCGTATCGTCACCCGATCATTAGTTATAGCAATGCGTGGCAGGAACAAATCACCGTTAAAGTCACGCGTGAGATAACTTGTATTGATTCTGCCTCGATACACGTAATCTCCCACCGTTTTGACAGGTGGACAGATGAGCGTCGGTCCACCTGACAGTTTAGGGTAAAAAGTATATATACCTGGAAGAGCAGAGCATTAGACACACACTTGGGGTCACACACGCGTTGGTGAAGTCCAGGACAGGCGGACTCTGTTTCCTGGCATAAGGGTACCTTCGATCACAGGACCCTGAAACGGCTGGAATCGCCAGAGAGGGCATTCCATGATTGATTTAGCTTAACGTTGATAGGCGGCTACGGGGCCGAATTCGTGGGAAGGAACACCCCAGGTGGAACGTTAAAGTTTAGATTGTCGAGTAGCAGGTATCGTCCTGCAATAGTCAGAAGTGTAGGTTAATTGTATTGTGCGTATTAACCCTTTGAAGCGTCAGCCTGATTGCGTTCTGAGTAGTTTGTTTTGCTGTCGGAACATCGTAATACCGACTGAAGATCGGTGTGAGTGACAATTTCGCCCTAGCACAAAAGGGGCATTTGTGAATCGTGAATTCAACCAGGAACGGTGGATATTTCAATAGGACTTTCACGGAGGACTTTCAAAAGGCGCATAAGGTATGAGTAGACAATATCTGACCCAAATCAGAAGTACGGTGGTTTATAGATGACGAACATTGCTGGTCGGAACCCTCCGACAGCCAGAGGTACAGTTACGCGCAGACGTTGACATTTGAGCCTAAGCGGGTGAAGCTCTTATGGCGAGCTCACAGTAATAACATTTCAGATTTGTGAAGCTCTTATGGCGAGCTCACGGTAGTAACATTTCCAGTGTATAGACTATAGTGCCAGTACAGGGCTATAGAATGACTATATGATTGTTTAGAATTATTTAACCGTAGTGACCCATTTTCTGTGAAAAGAATTGAATTGTTGATTGTTGAAATATTGAAACGGATTTATTTTTATGTGTAAATAAAAGAATCGTTGTTACTTTAAATCATTCTTTCCATTATACAGCCTGAAGTGATTAGGAATCACACCTAACGGAAATCGAACCTATTTCAGGACAATTTGGCAGAGAAGGAATCACGGCGTCGGTCTAACTCAGCTCTCTGCGCCGAGTTCGCGACACTTGGATTCCGACCCTCCACGTTGGTCTAATTTTTCCCGCAACTTCATCAGCGGGACTAAATAACCCCACGTCAGCCCAGGCCTTACGGGGCCTCAGGTGTTCCCTGACAATGAGGATTTCGAACAAACAGTGTTAATGTTTACTTCCATTATAAAAACAGAAATAAGAAATCTAATTGTCTCACCAGCAAAACATCGCTTCGAATACACAAAGAGTGAACAGAAAACGACGAGAGTGGTTTCTGATATCAATCATAGAAACAGGATATTGTGTGCATTTGCAATCGTCGTTCAGAATGTAAACTAAACGTAAAAGTTCTAAAATTAAATGTAGTACGCTGTATGAATTCGCGATGTTCGTATATCAGGTGTTTAGTTGGTGCCAATAGGGAAAATCGCACGATCAAATGCTATTCATGGAAAGAAGGTATTGCCTAAGAATCTACTGTCAATACAGTGTTTATTAAAAAACTATCCTACGGTAGTGTACGAACAACAGGAGCTAAAATCGACTTTACTGTTGTACAGGAAGCAAAAGCGAGTCAAAAACAGCATACCTTAATCAAAACTAAGGGAGCGCGGGGGCTCAGTGGTAGACTGTTGGACTTCTATGCTAGAAGACTTCTATGCGAGTTCGATCCCCGTCCGGGACGAGCCGCGTTGTGTCCTTGGGCAAGGCACTTTATCCCAATTGCCTACATGGGGCACGATGACGCCGTGTACTAAGACGAACAGCACGTCGATGGTGCACATGTCTTCAACGCTGTAACCCTGCTTGAGCGGAGCTTGAACAGAGTTAGAATGTTGAGGGGCTGACAGTTGCTCGTCCGTGTCCGTGTTCGGTGGCTCTCTACGGGTACCCCGGCTTCCTGCACCCGTAAAACTGTCACGGTCACGATTAGTCATTGTGCATAGTATGTGACCTTAAACACCAATAAATAAATAAATAAATAAATAAATAAATAAATAAATAAATAAATAAATAAATAAATAAATAAATAAATAAATCAAAAGTATATTCAAAGTCCATCTCCTACCTTTATTACTGGTTGCAGTAGAACAGTCAACTTTTTGAATATGAAAGGCCGTTTTTCCTTCCCAGAATAGTGATAGGACCAGAATTCATAAAGTAGGTGTTGCTCAGTGAATGGGTGTGGTAGAGCAATCACGATTTTCAACGTGCAGCCCAAAGGCTGCACGTTGAAAATGTTGATTGGTCTTCGCACAAGTAACGAATATAGATTCTACCAGTTGATGGTTCTGAACTGGCATGGAATATAGATTGAAATAAACGTAAACCTAAAAAGAATCAGAAACGTTACCAGATACAGCTGCTTTGCAAGACTTGTGTTTCCAACAGGGATGGGGTTAGGGTCTGGGGGGGGGGGGGGGGGCATGCTTTGCGCCTTCTTCCAAGGCTGGAACCGGTACTACTTTATATTTCTTTCCCCCGCCGTCTAAATTTGTTACCAGCGCTTCTGGGACGTATATTTTCCCTTTGCTCAACAAGAAGGGAACCAATATTAATAAAGAATGCGGAGGATACAAGAGTAATATAACCTCTTCATTAATCTGTATTCAGAAGTCACCATTTCCTTCGTCAATACAATTAAAACTAGAAGTCTTGTCATGAAATGCGTGGAACTAGGACGTCGATCTGCGCGTCAATCTACGCGTTAATCTGCGCGTTATGACCATAGTAAGGCTATCAAATTCTGTACATATGGCCTGTCACAAGCAATGTTTCAGCCAATGGACCTCCGGGTAACCCGGAGGTCCATTGCAGAAACATTACCTGTGTTTGCTACGATTAATCCGGAGAACCTGCCGTGCTTTGGATGCCATTCGATATGACAACTGCGCGCAATTCCTACGCGCAATTAAGCCTAGATAAGCGCACAGTTCGCGACAGGATTTCCAGTTTTAACTGTATATTTCAAGTCGAGTCAACAAAAAACTCTTGAAACGCGGAAAAAAGTGAGTTCGGTGACGTCGTTATTTTGTATCGATGAACACTAACTTTAGACAGATCAATTTGGTGAAGAGTCCACAGTGCTTTTGACAATTAAATACCCGAGTGGCATATTATAAAAGAGAAGTAATGTTGAAAACTACTGTTATTTTTAATTACTCCGAGATAATGATCATAAATAATTATGATGCGTTGGTTGGAAATAAAAAAAAATAATATCCCACGTCCACCTGATTTGATTAATTATTAACGTTTTGTGAGTTGAGAAATTGATTTATTATTTGCTGCATGTTGTTGATCTATTGGCAGAAACCCTCTGAATCCAATATTCTCGACAGGGTTATATTTGAGCGTTAAATCAAAATCATCGTGATTATGAACTTTTTCGTCATTCAATGCGATTTTTGATCAAAGAAATCTTATTATCTCTGAAATTCGCAGAGTCAAGATTGTAGAACACTTGTCAAAATGTTGTGTTACACGGTACGAGGATGTTATGGTAGGGGAAGGGGGTAAGATGGTGTCTCACCCCAGCCCCGTCCCGTATGTCGGCCTAATTGTTCAATAGTTAGACATTTTAAGCCTCAACCCACCAGCAGTTGGAAAATTTCATGTCATGTGGTAGCAGATTGCGTGACATTTTATCATTTGTAGCAGACATTTACTGATTTTGTAACCACATTTGATGGGAGTTTCTACTTGGAGTCAATAATTATGTCGCCTCGTCAGTGCAAAAAGTGCCATCCGCAATGCTACAGCATATATTTCGAACCATGGGGATTGACTGAATTCAAATTTCTTCAGCGCTTGGAAATCCTGAGGTAGCAGTTGGAAAATTCTCTTTAAAGGATGGGGAGGGTGTGGTACAGTGGGGAATTCAGAGGGGGACACCCAGAACTAAGAACCTCTAGCCACGTCCCTGTACTGAATGGTTCTTATGTCATGATTAGAGTATTCTACAAAGGGAATGGTAGGTCATCTAGGAGATTTGAATGCAGACAAAATGGCTGAAATCGCTCGATTGAAGGTGTGTTTAAAAATTGAAATATGTTTCCTTTTGTAAACGAACACAAAAGAGGAAACAACAGACAGCTTGGAGAGCTGTCTGTTGTTTTCATTTATTAAAAGTAACAAAAGGAACCCTGGTTTTATTTCTACCGATGTATCAGGTGTTTTCTCAACAATGACTTGCTTCTAATAATTATAACCCTTTACCTAACCTGAAAAGCAGACGACACTTGCAAAAATAATTCTTGAATAATTATTTTTTTTCATTTTTTTGTCTCAAAAACATAGGTTATGACACTTCGTTGGAACGAGCGCGATGAGCTCGTTCCAACGAGGGGTCATAACCTATGTTTTTGAGACAAAAAATGAAAAAAATAATGAAAATTAATTGGCGATTTTTGAGAATAGCGCTGGCCGGTTTTGGCCGTTACGTTAGGTAAAGGGTTAAGGGGGATAACTTTATTTAAAGTCGGTTTTCATGACGATATAAGTAGAGGATTTAAAATCGAATCAAATTTCGAAGTAAATATTACCTCTTTCCAGGTCATAGATACTTCATGCACCTTCTTTCTTCATATAACCGTGGCATATAAACAATTATGTCAATCTCCACCCAAGTATTGTATTCAACGACAACTCGTCTGGTTGAGTAAGTCAGTCAGAAAAGCGTAGTATTCCAGAACGGAATGAAAGTAGATTCGTGAGCGGCACCTCCTTGAACTATTCCTCTGTCACCAGGAATAAAAAACAGGAGCCGTGATGAAGGAAGAAGAGTTTAAGAGGAGACACGTTGTAGGATGTTGAGAACATCTCGACGATACGAAAATTTCCGAATCAGAGCGACTCAAATCGAATCATCGGAACGATTTCGAAACAAATCGAAGTTCGACGTTTGAGGCTTTATATGTGATACATTACATGGAGAATGGATTGTTACTAAATCACTCGTGGGGTGGTGTCTCCACTCAGAGAAAAATTGCTCGTCTGGGAAAAAAACAGAACGACGAGCAAAGTTTCAGCCAGAGGACCTCCGGGTTCTTCTACCTGGAGGTCTATTGGCTAAATCTATGCTTGTCCTTTTCATGCATTTCCACAAGAATCTACTGTTATTGTCTGTGTGGAAACCTTACCCCACGAGTGATTTAGTAACACTTCGCTCTCCACGTACTGTATCTACTTCATCGAAAACTGTGTCAGATGAATCAGTATCAGGTTTCGCAAAAAAAGTTATCATTTGCATTAGGGTGTCTTGTGTGCAGTATAATTTGCCACATGGCCGTTTCTGTTGTGTTTGACCAGGAATGCTACATACAGTTCGTGGAGAGTCTATTATCACTAAATCGCCCGCAAAGTGAAGATTCCACCCAAGCAATAATTAAAAATCTGTTTCAAAGCAAAACAAGCACAAGCAAAGTTCCAGCCAATGGACCTCTGGGTTTTACCCGGAGGACCATTGGCTGGAATTTTGCTCGTGTTTTTTGTCTACGTGTACGGAATTTGAAAGTGATGCTTTGGATGATAACTCCACTCCCCGGGTGATTTAGTTACAATCCACTCTCCGCGTACTGTAAGTACAGAGTCTTATTCTATGAATAAGTGTTCTTTGGGAGATCCACTTCCAGCTGAAATTGTTCCCATACCTGTGTTCCAAATTTTATTTTTGGAGTTGTATTGATCAGTCCGGTAAAATGTGCGCTTAATAATTGAATTTTTGGAAATAAGATGACAATTTATCACTAAACCGCAAGATTTAACACGAAAGATCACGAATGTTTCACTGTTTCTATGAAAAAAAACAGTTTAGTTCTGTAACACACTGTAATGTGTCTCCTGTTACAATGTGCAATAGATGTGATATAAAGGGCAATCCTCTTGCTGTGCTGTGGAATCCCAACTTACTGTCTGTGAGAAGGTTACACTTCATGAAGAAAAAAAGAAAATTGCTAGCCTGTGTTATACAATAAACTCTCAAAATTAGTCAACTTGTAGCGGGACCCTCATGTGTATTTTTTGTGAATGTTTTTAATGTAACACGAATTTAATAATCATTATGCGGAAAGAACAAAATTAATCCTTTGAACCCTGATGGTATCATCCATGTCAGCTGAATGGCAGCAATTGGAAGGGTCCATATTCATTATTTGGGGGTAGACCGATTAATATTTTCAACGTGCAGCCTTGAGGCTGCACGTTTAAAATATTGATTGGTCAACCTCACATATTCACTTAGCAGCCAACCTACTTAATTAAATTATGACGTATCATCTTCGACGGCCGGAAAAAAAACGCCTCTCGTGTACAAAGGGTTAAAATGCAAGGTCTATAAAGATACGTACTTATATTTTCGCGGTACTCGGGGATAACCTATTCATAGACAACGGCATATATATTCTCTCCCATAACAATCCCTATTATAACAGAATTAATCATTACAGTAGTGACATAAATTGTCACGGAATGTAAACGTTGCTGCACAAACGGTAACATTTTAATCTCTCTTTTTGTAATATAGCCCAAGAACATTAGGTTTCACTAGGGAAAAAAATCGGAGAAAGCTGATTTTTTCAGGGAATGTCGAGTACATGTCACTGAACGATTAGACAAAAGTCCCCTAAAATCCCAGTTGAGCTTTTTTTTCTACAGCCTTTTTTCGAAAACGCGTTTGAAAAAAATTTAAAAAAATCGCACGAACTTTGTAACCACGAATTGATCCAACTGTATTTTTTGTTTACGCGTATTTCGAGCTACATAATGTCTAATATACATTTACCTAGAGGAAAATGTGCATTCTGTGACAATTTCTGCGAAAAATTATTGAAAATTCACAAAAAAGTATCGGATTTACGAAAAAAATGACGATTTTCCTAACGGATTTGCCCAAAGGGTCGTAGTACAGAACGGGATGTTAGTTGGACAGACGATAAAAAATCAACCATCATTTGAAGACTTTTATCATTGCTTACAAAATAGACATTATGGAAGACCCCCTCTGCTTCTGGCCGAGTTCCCCTTTTGGCATAAAATTCGTCAGCATGAGAACTCAACTATTTTCGGGCTTGGGACCGAACAGACACGTCTGTGTCTGGCAGCATTAGATCAATAAATAATATTTACAGAATGTACAAAAATCAATAAATAATATTTACAGAATGTACAAATCAATCAACATGGATTAAGTTACATTGACTATTATCAACGCTATATACAGAAATGACATGACCTATATACATATTATTCATCGAACTCAGAAATTTCCGACAGGACAGTGTTTCTGTGGTTGTTACAAGAATCCGAACTGCAATTACACAAACCTGAGCAAGAGAGTCCTGCCTTCTTACACTCACACCTTTTTGTACAAGCACTCTTGCAACCACAACTGATCAGATTCAGTAGGTTATCGGGGGCACATGGCTTTGTGGCTGCAGTCGGTACAAGAAGTCCATTGTCTAGCGACCACCCCCAATCCGTCGGAGGAAGCGAAGTGCCCAGCCATTGTTGGACCTGGAGATAACATCTGTAGACATGTTGTTGTGCAGCATCGCTGCTTGGTGGGAGTGAGGCTAGGTCGATGGGTTTATTCTGTTTAGATTTTGCTACATAACGCTTGTAAGTGAATTATCTATATTGGTCGAGAGAGGAAACAGTTTTACTCCCGTATAAGATCAGGAGAAGTTGTTTCCCGGCAGCGGCTACTGCACTTGGTGTACTGTCATCCGCCAAAATTGTGTTGACATACTGTTGTGAGTCGCTAGTAACATCGGAGACAATTGTACTGAATACTTTCTTCTTACCAACCCGAAAGAGTGCAGAAGTAGTGTCACAACCACTTATAGAATGTGCTACAAGGAGGCTGCTTCTATGGTCACCCATTTTGGTTGCTATTTCACTAACTGAAACTAGTAAGTTTGGGGTAATGGAATACATCATGTGAATATTACATCCCGGTTGAACTCGAGAGGTAAGAATGACTAACAAGTCTGTGTCTGTTCCCACAACGACAACATTGTTGTCATCTTGAGCGATGTCAAGTGCAGTTTCGGCTATCAGTACATCAGCATCAGCCTCGGCCTGCTTGGACTGAATATTGATAGCAGATAGCTCCTGCATTAGAAGATCGATCAGTTGGGTTTTGTTCTTGGCATTTGCAAGGAAATCGGATTGGGGTGTGGTGGCTGGTAACTCGGGTGAGATATTGATATCAATGGAATACCTGTCTTTAGATCTACGGGCTTGTTCCATGCCCTTTGTCGACATTGTACAAGCATAATCATCAAAAACAACCACGACGTTCACCCCAAAATGTCTCACTAGATAATTGGAATATGATGTACATATGTCCTTATATGACGACTGTTTAGGCCATACAACTGCCCTCAATAAAAATCCACCATCTACAACAAACAGAGAATGTTCTGGGATTTTAGTTTGCTCGGAACCGTATGTTTTGAGGATCTTGCCGAGCGTGCTTTTCTGTGTCTTCCTCATTCCAGCAGAATCAAACAATGCTGGTGGTTTCGGGGCGAGTTCATATTTGAGATACTCTTCCATCTCTGCTTGTGACTGAATAACACATGTGATGCAGTTGAACAGAATTGTGGGGTCAATCACTACCTTACTTCCACGGACTTTGATGCTATTTGCGAAAGACTTCACAGTGTCAACACGTCGTAGTTTGATGCTGTTGAACGTTTTGCTTACAACATTCGATACGCAACATTCACCAATTTTGCGAACTTGGTCACAGTTCACAGTTTCGTCGGCCACAAGCCCGGTCGCTATAGAGACTAATTGTAGTGGATCTCTATTCTGAAAGGGGGAATGCACTCTGAGCCAGTTCAATAATTTGGTGATATCATTGGCATCAGTCAATTGTGAACTTTGACGGAGATCCCGTTGTTGTTCGCCATGACCAGTGTGAACATGAACAAAAGTTTCGAGAGCATTACATATCGGAAGGCAAAGAGGTAGTCCATGTACCCATTTCGCAACAGTGCTATCGGTTATTCCCCTGCCATGTGTGAGACCACCAGGGAGCTTGAACATTCTCATTAAACACTGCTCTATGGTCTGATCAGAATATATCCCGTCCCAGAATTTATCTGAGCGCCTTATGGTAAAGTAACCTTTCTCAGTGAACAACTTCAAATCATCCTGTTGCATTATTTCTGTTAGCTCATTCATCTGCTGCAAATAGAGATGAGAACTTTTTGCGTATGCAAAATGACCACCTGCGTGAAATACTGGAATCATATTGCGAACACAATATGTGTGGAGTTCCCAGTCGCCTGTGCGCTCTGCTCTCAAGAACAACTGGAGAAGACCTATTTGCTCGTAGTATTGTACCCAAAGCTTTCCTGTGCGTCCTACGGACGCATTCTGGAGCAGTTCGTGTAATTTTGACAGTAGATGGTTGACACTTTCTTGATTGACAGCGTCAGCTGTTGTACAGTCACCTCTGGCAAGTCCACAGAATATTTCATTGACTTCTGTGCAGTCTATGTTATCTAGTGTTCGGCTTTCTTCAAACACAAGTTTTGTAATGGCAATTTGTGTTAGCAAATGGGCACGAACTGCTCTTGAATATGCATGACCACTGATCAAATGATGGATTGACCCACCAGCATAAACAGTCCCCCAAAGTTCATCCAAGCCGCTACCAGCCATGATCGAACCAATTGCCCCTAAATATGACATAATCATATGGAAGCCGCCGCCACATTACATGCCAATGCATCTTGAGTGTAGGCGAACACCACATTATGTGATTTAATCGAACATGGAAATTGAAACAGTGATGCTATAATACGGTATTTGAATGAGAAAAGTCGATGCCGTTTGAATTTGAGTTTAGGGGGTATGGTTAATATTTCACACGTTTCACCAGTTCATTATGGAATAAATGACTATTGTTATATATCATTATAAAGCCACTGCTTTTCTGCAATTTTTGATATATAATTTAACTCCCAAAGTAGTCGTAGATTTGATTTAATGGACGTTGTGTACCGTTGTGTGTATGAAAACAATAATTTTTTTTCGTAATTTTGTACATTTTCGTGAATATTTCACCATTGAGTGTGAGAATTGGTACAAAGTTGGCATTTTCTGTTGGGGATATGTATTCTCAATATAATTCAGCACGATATTTATGATTCTCACCCTACTAAGGCGAATAAGAATGAGAAATATGGAGCTGGGTCGAATTTTTAAAAAATTTTTTTTTTTCATCTAAAAAACGCTATAACTAAAAAAGCTCAACTCGGATTCGCGGGGACTTTTCACACTTTATCCGCAATGTGTGTCCCGGAAACATATAAAAAAATCAGCTTTCTCCGATTTTTTTCCTTACTTTCTCATTTTTATGTCGAATGTGCCTGGACTAATAAACGGTTATAAACAATAATGTCGTTGCTTGCTTTGTTTAGATACTATATGGAAATGCGTTTTTGATACAGGAGATACACTGATACAGTTGTGTTATGGGAGAGACCTTACCGGGGGAGATCAGCTTGCTAACTCTGCAAAAGCAAAATTAGTAGTCGTAGAAGGCAAGTGCACCATCGACGTGCACTAGGCCTCATTCGACAATACCATCTTGTACCCACGTTGACAATCTGAATGAAGTGTCTTGCCTTAGGATACAACACAGCTACCGCTGATCAGGATCAAACCGCCGACCGTTCTGTTTAAAGTCCATTGCTCTAACCACTGAGCCATTGCGCTCACTATGCAAGACACAGCTTGCGTGGTCGGGGCGTTCTGCCTATGTATATCAACATTAGTTAGTCTAAATGTTCAAACCTTTCAACCCGTAACCAAATAGAGTGTGCCATGTGGCAGTGGTTTCCTCACTTTAACACATGGTGTTTTTTTAGGAATAGCTCGTGAATGAATATACCTAACCTTTTGCGTTGTATGTACAGCATTATACACCAGGGTTGGGGTATTCGTATTCGTATTCGGTATTCAGTCGTATTCAATACATTTTTTCAAGTATTCAAATGTATTCAGTATTCATGAAATTTTAAAGTATTTGTATTTGTATTCGTATTCGAATACAGTCAAATTTGAGGTGTATTCATGAATACTTTTTGAATACTTTTCTTGTTTTTAATACACATGTATACAGTATTTTTAAAAAAAAAATATTGTGATTATCTCTATTAGAAAGTAGTAAAGAATTAAACTAATACTTTTGAAGTGCACATATCAGGTCCATCAAATGGTACATCAAACTTCATACTACACCTGAAGGTAAGTTCAATTATTTATCTCTCTTTTGATAGCAAACTCTTCATTGTTCAAAATTTGTTTCATTTTTAACTGAACATTGTAATTGTACAGATTATTCTTTGGACAAAGGATTACAGAGGGTTGAACTATGAGACTAAACAGAACGTGTATAATATACTCGATCTGTTTAGTCTCATAGTTCAACCCGCTGTAATCAAATTACCTTATCGAACAGACCAATATATTTGCGTTCCACTTTTGGGTAAAGACCAAATGCTCAATATTTACATAGAATTATTTTATTTGGTCCATACGAAATGAATAAAATTTCTATCTACAGTTACGTTACAGTATGGACATTCTGTGCATGTGGCAAGTAAACTCTAATATAACATATGGCACGATGATAGGACCAATAAGCTACGTCAAGCAGTATTTTTATTTCAATCAATGTTCGTTTTCCTGAACATTTCCTTAAAACACACTGTAATCACTTTATTTATTTTTATTTTTGTCAACTCAAATTTCGGCAAAATCGGATATTGACTCAGATACGTTTGCTTCACACAATATGTCTTTTAAGTGGTTTTTAAGACGCCGTTTCACAGTAAAAGAATGATCAGTTAAACTCCTTTTCGTTTGAACCTAGGTGACCCTGATAACAATTTCTGACCGACTTTGTTGCGTCCCCATAATCAAACAAACGAGGTATACGCCTCCAATTTCATGCACTTCCATAGCAGTCCTCTATTTATTCATCTCAAATGTAAAGCACACCCGGTGATGTGTCAATGCAATAAATGCCACAATAAGCAAAGGAGATGGAACCCGATTTGGAGGACACAAGGGGCACCACATCCTTTCCCCACTTTTGTCCCACAGGCCTACTACATGATTACACAATGAGTTTAACCAAGTACACAACGAAGACGTTATCAAATTGTGTTATTTTAATTGTATTTTTTCAAATATCCCCAACCTTATTTCCTCCATTCCTGGACATGATGAAACACGCCCAGAAATGAAGGAAATAAGGACTGGGTGAGCAGAAAACGAGGATTCTTAAAATATTCTAACCAGTAAAGATACTCCAGGTCATATGAACGCATCGGTTGGAGACCTCTCGACCTTATTAGAGAACATTTGGTCCAATAATAATCAAGTGTAATCAAACATGGCGGCCTGGACTGGTAGAAACAAGAATTCTTCAGAAATTGGAGTCCGTTTCTGTCTGTTTTGATTATTTAAGGTAGTAATATACTCAAGTGCAATCGAACGCACCTTATAACACTAACTGCTACTCATAATGACAGACTCCTGGAAACATTGGAGCTAAAATAAAGTTTGTTTCAGTTTTTTTAGATGTTTTTTATGATAGTTGGGTCTATTTGGGTAATTAGATTTACTCCAATCGGACGCACACCCATCCTGTTAGAGAACTTTCAGTTACATAGCAACCACGAGCCACATCGAAACCAAAACGTTTCACCAATGTGATGACGCCATAACATGGCATTTCACGCGCGCTACCATGACAACTGAACATGAAACTGAAAATACGTTTCATGTGCTGTTAAAGAAATAGACTGTGTTTACTGATTTTCGTGTGGAAGAGACCATCCACTCCGTCCTCCGACAAACACACACGGGACCTTCCTATTGTGTTTGGTTCGTCCTCTCTACGACATGATCGATTGGGACGGTCTGGTTTTGCATGCGTCAATGATAGCACATATTGTCCCTTGAGAGGAACAAGGCATCTGCAGCTTTAGCATAGCATATGGAGTCTTGTTCCATTCAAGAAACGATATTGTGTTGGCTGCTTGTGTCTGTTGTTTGAGACATTAAAAACATAGATTCTATAGGTGGTTTGTATCTCTCTCTCTCTCTCTCTCTCTCTCTCTCTCTCTCACACACACACACACACACTCTCCATCGCTCTCTCTCTCATCTTCAAATCACACCCGTACAAAGGATTCACGCGAGATGTTCCGACCTGTTGAATTAATGAGGGCAGTGACATCTAGGGCCATTGGACCGAGCATTGTTTGGCATTTACGAATAATAACCTTATGTAAAGCGCATGTCACAATAAAATAGATATTACTACAACTACTAAAATCGAGGGGCACACGGGACTCCTGGCCCAATTGTGCAATGGTCAACAAAGGTCTTTGATGGTTTGTGTTTTAGTGTAACTTTTACATTGATATTTTAAGACATTTATATTTTTTGCTTGGATTTGTTCGTGTTAGATTCAGCCCCCCTCCCCCGCCTCTTGCAAGAAAACCCTAGAAGACCCAACTGGGATGATCAGGTTTTAGTGAGACCATTATTAGCACAAACTGTGTGTCCCTGCATTTGAACGTGTTTTTAATGCGTTCTTCTACGGCCCATATCATCAGACATTTGTTTGTATGTGAAGCCTTCCAGAGAATGCACTCACTGGTTTTAGTTTCAGTAGCGCTTTCTGTCTATTGTTAGAGAGCCAGAAACTTTATATGAGAATATTTTGTGCTGGGATAGGTTAAACGGGCAAGTGGTGGAAATAAAAAAAACATGCAATGATGATTGAGTTAACTGGTAGAGTGCTAAATTGTTTTTGATCCTCAAAACTTGTTCACGTGTCCTTGCCTTGTTACAATATATGGGAGAGTGCCTTTATGCACTCTCTCATAAATTGCAACAATACGGCGGCGTAGAAGCGACATGTGACGTTTAGTTACTAAATTGAATATTCAATTTACTAAATTGAATAATCAATTTACTAAATTGAAAAAACAGTCTTGTAATAAATTGAATAAACAGTCTCGTAATAAATTGAAAAAACAGTCTTGTAATAAATTGAATATTCAATTTAGTAAATTGAAAAAACAGTCTCGTGATAAATTGAATAAACAGTCTTGTAATAAATTGAAAAAACAGTCTTGTAATAAATTGAATATTTAATTTAGTAAATTGAAAAAACAGTCTTGTAATAAATTGAATAAACAGTCTCCTGATAAATTGAATGAACAGTCTTGTAATAAATTGAATATTCAATTTAGTAAATTGAATATTCAATTTACTAAATTGAATATTCAATTTAGTAAATTGAATATTCAATTTAGTAACTAAACATCACATGTCGCTTCTACGCCGCCGTACAACAAGACAAATCCTTACATATTACATGTTTCAATTCAGAGATTATATGAAGGACATCCACAGAATATGAAGCCTTTAACCCTTTACCCAACACAGACGATTTCAAAATTTATTATTTTAAATATCATTTTTGAAATTTTTTCAAAAAATTTCAACAAAACCATATCATGTGACCCCTCTTTGGAACGAGCTCAGCGAGCTCGTTCCAAAGAGGGGTCATATGATATGGTTTTGTTGAAATTTTCGAAAAATATTATTTTTTCAGCTAATGAAATTGCATATTACGCGGGCGGATGCGGGTGATTCGTTGGGTAAAGGGTTAACTGGTGATACCTACACTTCACAACAAAGCCAAAATTTGGGTTTCCATCCCTCCAGCAGTTAAAAGATAACGGAGTCAAATTTCTGGCAATGATGGTATGAAATCAAATAAAGCTCCAAATTTATTATTAAAATATAGACACTTCGATGTACCTCGATGGAAGGAAAAGTTTTTTATGCGGAACCAAATGGGGTACGGATGACATCAGCAGGGGTAAATATTAATGTAGCCGTATCGACATAATATCAAGCTGTTGTGTTGATGATGGTCTCTATGGGTCGTCTATAGCTCTTCGCGTCCGAAGGCCACATTTCGTTTTGGCAGGGATTAAATCTGTAACAAGTGTCAGACAATGCTTTCAGTTCCAGAATAAACGGCGTCAAGCTCTGGACAATGGTATCAGGAGATGTACATGTAGAATAGGTCTTGGCTTATAATCAGTGACTGGTGTATACTCTTTTTGGAGAAAGTCTAACCATGGAAGAGCATCTAAAATACTAACATTTTTATGAAAAAAATAGTGTAATTGCATCATTTCACTTTTCAGATAACCTTTCGGCCCTAAAAACTGAGGGCCAGGCAACTAATAAGAGAGAAATATTGACTGCAAGCAAAGTATGCATTTTTCTGGGAATTCTCAACAAGGCCACGCCAAACTTAAAGGTACAATAGATCCCGAATTTGAAAAAAATAAGGTTACCATTTGACCAAACCACAATGTTCGTTATGTAAAAATACCCTTATGTTTCAAATATCATTCGTATGAACGCGCTCGAATCGTGTAAATAAATTAACTAGAAAGCGAGAAGTTACTGGCTTTATCGAAAAACTATGCCTTAGTTTTTCATACCGATCTTGTTTCCCGATCAAACAAATAAACCGCAATGGACGTATTCTTAAGCTAAATAAAGGTGTTTTGATTCTCAGGCAATCTCCCAATTTAAACCCCTTCATAGGACATTTTTATTGCCTTCAGTGTCTTCCAATATTAAAACAAACTCAGGGAGACCGGAAACTTTATACAGTTTTTGGTTGATGCATATTTATTTAGTTGCGTCTCCAATATGTTTGCCTTGTCACAATTTATGGGAGAGTGCCTAAAGGCACTCTCCCATAAATTGTAACGAGGCAAATCCGCACAGATTAAATACTTTTACTTCAAAGATAATATGAAGAGCATCGAAAGTATATGAAGCGTTTGAATTGCAATACCTACAGTTTGTTTTTAGAGGAATGATTTATTTTTAAAATTAAAAATGCAATTATTGTATAAATATGCACTTTCTATATATCTGTGTGTAAAAAAAACAGCTGAAATCCTCTCCATTGCTCAGTTTTTGCAAAAGAAAAATAAAAATTAAAATTAAAACCCTCCCTCCCTCCCACACTGATTTAAAAAAAATAATGCCTGAGAATCAATTAATTTATTTTGTGTGGCCTTAGTTACATGACACTGAAGCTTCAAATTATTGCACCCGTTCACACGCATCTACTCACGTTTGAATTACATTTTTGCATCTCATTCATATATTTTATAAGCGTTCTTTGATTTGATATCCCTGAGTTCAATGAATGTAATCCGAATATATGAGACAAATATTTGACACGGCAGCCTAGCCCCATTGAGCTCTTACCTAAAGTGATGAGTAATTATCCTGGGCTTCACACACGCTGTCATCCATAACTTGTGGTATATTTATGTGCTTCGAGACATGGATCGTGACCCCTCGTTGAAACGAGCTCATCGAGCTTGCTCCAATGAGTGCCCACGGTCTGTACTTAGGAGGAGGGAATGAAACTTTCTACATGTATTTACAAGTGTCGTTTTCTATCCAATGATGGGTTGAGGGGTTAAGATGATAAATTTTGCCGAATGGTACATTTCATTACAGGCAGTACTACACTTCACATTTAAAGCATTTACACCGAATTCCATGTTATCTGGAAACTCCGTTTTGATGTTTTGAGAGACCCAAACAATCTTCTGTTGAATACAAAGTGCACTCCCACATTCTTACCATAAAAATGGCCATCTATAGACAATGAATAATTTATATAAGTTCCTGTTATTTTTATTTTACCTTTGTTCCTTCGCTTATTCAACATTTTCAACACTCTGTCTGTGCAAGCAGCCAACAATAATGTAGAAACATTGTAAAGTCATCTTCAGGTATGTAAATGCATATGGAGTAGTTATTAACCCTTTACACAACGCAGACGATATCAAAATTTATTATTTTAAATATAATTTTTTGAAATTTGTCAACAATTTTCTACAAAACCATATCATGTGACCCCTCATTGGAACGAGCTCGGCGAGCTCGTTCCACCGAGGGGTCACATGTTATGGTTTTGTTGACATTTTTCGAAAAATAATATTTTTTCAGCTGCTGAATCTGCATATTACGCGGGCGGATACGGGCGATTCGTTGGGTAAAGGGTTAACGTAAAATTAATCCGAGGACTTGAAGGTTAACTGAGATTGAGCCACAATGTGAAACTATAATCAATCTAGCTGTAAAATCTTGTCACCAAAATCATATTATCTTAGGTCACGCAGGGTCCTGCTAACTATCTTCAAATACGAAGACATCACCATTGGAATGGGTCACTCGTTTTCAAGTCTTCCATTCATACGCCATTTTCCCCCCTTTTTTACCGTTATCTATAGCGTCCCAGATATGCTTCAAATGAAAAAATTATATTCTTACCTGTAAGAAATAGCATTCTCAAAATGCAAAAATATATTATTTCTTCTCCCTCAAAAACCTCTTTATAAGCAACCAGCAACTTATCAAAGTCCAAAAGGATTGTCGAGTCATAACACAATGTTCGGAATTTTAGTGCGCACTTGTTTGACACACCTTGAGATACATTTGCCTCTCGTTTTTGTAATCATATTTCCTTCTGAAATTTGTATCGGAAGTTTATCTTTTACCTTGTCAGCGTTACCAGTAAGCTAATTTGGAATCATATACGAAGCAACAGAGACTGCGTGGCACGTCAGCCGTCACTAGAGAGAAAGTGATAACTCGAGATCAGTCAAGCTAATATTGTGTATGCACGTTAGAACATTAAGTGAAATCGTCAAGAGATTTCGATTTAATTCAGTGATGCTATGCTAGTATTAATTGTATATAAAACCACAGATGTTGTGACAGATAATAAGAATATGGTTGTTCTCTTTTGTGTAAAATCTTGTCTGTTTATTTACCCTTTGAACCCTTGTTTCCTTGAATGGTATCGCTTTGTGCACTCTTACAGTGAGATGGGCCAGTCCAGTATTAATATACAGGGGCGCAAAATAATAACTGGAGTCTGCAGCCGTCTGACTGCAGAATGCAGTTATTATTTTATCATCAATGTCCCGTGTATAGACCAGGGCTCAAAATAAGCGGTGTCCCGTCGCTTTTTGCTATGCAACACTTGCAAAAAACTACACAATGTTCAATTATGTATAGCATTTTGCGATACAAGATAATCAACTGCAGCCTATTAGGCTGCAGTTGATTATCTTGTATCGCGAAATGTAAATGAAAATTTGCAAACAAATTAAAAAACTAGTTCACTGATGCTTTACTTCTGATTGGGGAACATTCCAGACATAACTCAGATTAACTCTCCATCAAGCATCATTAGCAACTTCATATGTAAGAGGAATTATATTGGTTTAAATTCTTCCTCTTTTTACAACATTTTGCATCAAATGTCCATTAAAAATAACGTCAAGCCCATCAAATTAAAAATCCCAACTTCCATTTTGAGAACTCTATTAAACAACCAAGACGCCAATTGAAAATATCCAAGTCCATGCAACCCTTAAAGGCAGTTCAGTTAAAAAAACATAGTAAATGTTTCATGTGTTGCAGACCATTTGAAAATGCCCAGAAATGGATGGAAACTATTCTATCTACTTAGAAGAATTCAATACAAAACAGCATAACATAACTCTGGTATACCAAAATAGCTATGTAATTTTTACAAAATGCTATTCATTTGTTGGAAATGTGTAGCATTTTGCTACGCAAAGAAAAAAAAATTATTTTGAGCACTGGTATAGACCTCTTATAATAAGACAAAAATGGGACGCAATTATGCATTGGGCTGAAACAGAACTCTTTCGAGTTCAAAGGGTTGACCCTCTCAGACTGATTATCACAGAGCTACAACTTTTCTATCACAGGCCCTATCACGGGCTATCAATGCGATCGATAATTTTCGTGTGATGTTTTAAGGCCCGCGCACAAGAGAGTGTCCTTCCTTTTGGTCTTGAACATGTAAAGAAATGAATGCTTAAATGGTATAATATGATTGTCTTTAATTGACAACTGATTATGTTTTACTTGAATTGACCACGTGCTAGGTAAAAACAAACAATCCATTACAGGACTGTAAATTTACAATTAAACTACGTGTGGGATCGGTGAAGCATCCACGAACACAACCTCTGTTTTTGCAGGAATCAGACTGGTATCTGTTTCCTATTCTAAGGCTATTTAGATACCGTTGGTAGTAAGAAAGGAGTAACTGGCTTGTCTCATAAGAAAAAAGTCGAAGGACAGTCCTCTCTATTGATATTGATATTTTATTCATCGTATACTAAACAAATGCAAAACTGACAAATCGTCGCCTGAGTGCTAGAATGTTCTATGTCCCATAAGGGACATAGAACATTCTAGCACTCAGGCGACGAAATATGTGTAAATCTGCAATATCTAAATTTACAGTAACAAAACATATACAAAACCAGACAATATGGTGTATGTCCTCCCCGAAGAATAAAAAGGCAACATCTACAATGCTAGAGCACTTAATGCACTCATGCACTCAGGGGACGATACAATATGAATTTCAGCACACGTGATATGAAAAATCTAAGGAAATTCCAATACTGAATAGATAATAGATCAAACACGAGAAATACCAGTAGTGATGAAACCTTGGGGCGTGTTGCATCTCTTATTAACACTTTACATAACGAATCGGCTATATCCGTCCGCGTAAAATGCAAACCCAGCAGTTGAAAAATTCACAAAATGTCAACAAAACCAAATCATATGACCCATCATTGGAACGAGCTGGCTAGCTCGTCCCAATGAGGGGAACGATGATGTGGTTTTGTTGAAGTGTTTTGAAAAATTTGAAGGAAAAACATATGACGTAAAGGGTTAACTGAAATACTTCAGAAGTATTTTCTTCATCAACCCGTCTATACCTTACCTTAATGAATGACATCGTCAATCTAAGATGAATGGCATGTATTGGTAGCGTCCATATTTAATTCTCAGGACCAATCAATCTTTTCAAGATTTTATTCAAAGGAAGAATTTGTGGGTGTACCTTACTACCAGTGTCCGTTAACGAATTAAATCAGTGAAATATAGACCTATTTTGATGCTGGATTAAAAAAACAGGGCCTTCAGTCACAACTGACACATAGTCGATGGATGTAATTGGAACTTCTTTTCTTATTCCCGTACTTAAATTCCGGAAATAGCCGAATGCTTTCAGTTTATTCCGATTGCAAAGATTTCAGGAACTACTGACAACAGAGTGGATCCCAAATACCAACACAAGACTAATGACGGAACAATTAGACAAATAAGATGTGGAATCTTTGAGAGTGGCAACCATAGGAACAAAGATGGTATCCAATGGGACAATTTCTTATGCAGCTGATGCAAAAATCGCATTTAAACAAACAAAAAGAACACAATACAAATAGCCGCATTTTGAGTAGTTCTGTAGCTGAGTTTCAGCAAATGAGTGTAAATTCTTGTCATTTTGGTATGCTATTTCCAGGTTTTCGAAAATGTCTATGAAGCTTTGGCATTAATCTGAAAAAAAAGTATAAATGCAATGAACAGGGTACTGTTCTATTTTCTTTGAGTACTGGTATTGGCATATCTGAGCGTGTACTTTATCAACATCTTAGGCCACCAGCAAAATTCCGAAACGATTCTGACGTTGTTATGGCTTGAAACCAGTCTATTCCTTAAATAGTCAATCGTCTATTTTTAGATTCAGGTCGGATGGAATATTTCAGTTGGTAGGAAAAGCGAACCATTCAGGTTCGCTTTTCCTACCAATTGAAATATTCCATCCGATTGAATCCAAAATACCAAGCATCTACATTTTTAGTTTGGATCAATGCAGAAAATGTTTCTCAATCGATAATTGAGACTTGATTTTACCACTAGTTAATGACTTTACAAACAGACGTTCGCTGTCTAAATATTATCAATGAAGACCCACTACAGCTATAGTTTTATGTTTACGTCGCGAAGTTACGCTAATTGTATTAATAGATTGATATTTTCTCCGTGAATGAAACACTCTTTTATTGGAATAACTGGAGTACGAAAGAATATCTACATCTTTGCAAGTAAACGGACATCAATGGTACGCTGCGCGCAACCTCTACGAAACATGGGTAAACAAATAACCCCTAATTTGAACTCGACCTTGAACACTTGCGTGTTGTTGTATATCATCACAAAAAACTCCCAAATAAAACCCACTGCAATTTTCTCATGAATTTTACTCCGGAAAGCAAGAGCCTTAGCTTTTCTAAATCCATACCATATCTCTCTCAAACAGGGCTCACGTAATGTTCCTGAAATGCGAAGACTGTATACTATAAAAACGGTACCATACAAACCACTGGATGTGATTAAATATGCTCTAAGCTGATAAAGCTGGCAATCTCCTGTTGTATCGTCTCATTTGGCATACTTTATTAACTCAAGTTTTAAGTCTGGTACTTTCCATGATAATTTAAAAAAAAGTCGAGTGGTTCCTCTTATTGCAGTGGCCAAGCTCAAAAATATGACATGACCCCTACACGAGGTATAACAAGCCGAAACACCGCGTGTAGGTTATTTGTGACCCGGACTATCAGAAAAGAGATGCTGGGTTTGGGGTCACAAATATGAGAAAAAATCTTACTAAAACAATCGCAAAATTTCGTTGTATTTTTTAATAATGGCCGTTTAAGCATACAAAAGGGGTCATTTTCAGCAGACAAAGTTTCTCTTGTTTCTGTTAAATGTTCAAGCGGGCGTTAGACGTGACAGAAGTTCATAGCCCATTGCCTAGGGTGGATCTTGCATAAATTTAGGACAAGAAAAATACTCTGCATTTTTCGTTGTTTGTCCCATCTGAAACGTAAACTTTCCTTATCCTGGAAATAAGGCAGTAAACAGTACTTAAAGTTCCTCCATTTTAATAAAAAACCCTAAAAATTACAAAAATATAATTATTAATTTCTTGTTGTACATAGTTGCAATAAAATCAATTTTATTTTCAGAGTTTAACGGAATGTTTACGGAATACATGCATTTCTGTTTGTGTTTTTTATCGAAAATACTTTAGGCAGAGTCAAAGAAGTTACGTTTTTATTGTGTTGAACAAAGTTCATCAGAACATGTTACATGTTCTTAGAAAGGTACATAATCTTAGCTTCACCTTGCAGGAAAACCTTTTCCTCCCAGCTTCCTCTTTCTTGGTACATTCAATCCACTGCTCTGCCGTCCAGTTCTCCAATGCCTTTGAATGCACCCCTTTGGACACAGTCGCCACATTGTCTGCCGAGGCTGTCATTCTCTCCGCTATAGCGACCATCTTTGACAGTTTTCGAATACCCTTCCAGTATTTTCTGGAGCAAGTGGATGGACAAATCCAAAATTGGCGATACTGACTATTGTTTTGGATGTGGTTGGTGGGGATAGGTGCTGCCGTACTTGTGGCACAGCCCACACGTCGCCTGTATGATAAATGGGTCAGCTTCTAGGTCTTCAGCCATCTTTGGTTGGTTCTCCGAGGAATGGCTTTTGTTGTATAAAGCTGTAAGGCTGTAATGCCCAGAGATTTCGCCAGTGTAGCGCCTAGTTGCATCTTTCATCTTACGTAAAGCATCAGAGGTTCTTCGTTGTCCACGGTGAAAATCTTGTCAGCTTCGAGTGATACCCCATGGAATGTTTCCGTTGCCCTCTGCAGTCAGTGGGGCGAACTTTTGCATCTTTTTCTCGTGCCTCGGCACAATTCTGCTCCGGACTCCGGCGAGCTACATCATCGTGATACTCAGAGGCACTGTTTGTGCCACGAACAGCGTGGTCCTCGTACAAAAGAAGGTCAATAATGTCGTTACAGTCAAGTTGCAACTCAGTTTGGTTAAAAAGAACTCTTATACAGGTACTTTAAAAACAACCAGCTGATTAGTCTTTAGTCTTCTCAGTTAACAGCTGGTTCACCACAGGCCGATCTTCTCGTCCGCTGACGTCATACTCCCAAAGAAGTCTTTGAAACTGTCACGGTCTTTGTAATGAAACAGAGAATCCCAACGGGTCTACTTTCAGGACCGAGTTTACTTTTGGCTCTGCACATATACGTTTTTCTCTTCGTGGTGACTAAAATCCATCTCTGACAGCATGTCCCATTTTTCAAAAGAGCTCTTGAGGCGAATCCGTCATCGATGATTTACAGGATGGGTTTTCCCTGGAATGTACAGGGTGAGTTTTGCCTAGAACCCGTAGTCGTAGGCCCACAAACAATCGTGGAGCCGCACACAGGTCTATGGTGTAGACTTCAGTATCTGACCAGATCCATGAATAGCTGGGTACATTCGGTTGCACAGGGCAGTAGGACAGAGGATCACTATTTTCCTGGAAGCACAAGAGGGATTCTTGCAGGTTGTGTACGACAATTGTCTTCCGGCCGCGGGTCCGATCGATCGCTGAGTTGGGGGTCTGTCAGTGGAGTTCCTAGCCGAGAGGGCATGTTACGGGAATACGGCGCAAACGCTGGAACGTCAATTAATCCTACATAACACTAACAGACTACTGGGAAGATGCGGCTATCCTGGAGGTTCATCTGTCCATCCATTATCACATACAGACTGGGCTTTTCAGATATCTTGGTGTTTTGGGTGGTGACGCTTGCTTGTATTTTCCACTCTTCGATCGCCCACGTGCAGCGGAACGTCGTCTGTATTTTGTGGTTAAGAACTTGGCCAGGGAAACATCCGTTAGAGCCAGAAGCTTTGCGACCATCACCATCTTTGGAAGTCGTTTGCTGGCGAGTGGAGTAGCAAACTATTTTGTAGCGTCACCCCACTGCTGGCAAGCGCGCACCCCCCCCCCCCCCCCCCCCCCACCGGCTGTAGAGCTGGTTGAGTACTCACTTAATGGTGACCTCGACTTTGTGATTTTCTGAGTTGTAGAATACATCAGTATCCCGGGCTAACTGAGTCCTCATCTCACAGGGACGCCCAAGTGATATTCCATCGCGCATCTGAGGATATGGTTGTAAAGGATGGCAAGGCGTACTATGTACAGACTGTGGATCCTCCTGGTCAGTTCTGGTGTTGAACTCAAGGCTGATATTGTCAGTGCTGTAGCCGACAGTGCAGTAGGGTTACCCGTGGTCTGGATAACTCAACTGTATTCGATGAAGGTCAGCCCACTCTAGTCTGCCCCCGAGCGTACTCTGGAAGAAAGGCATGCGGATTCTCGGGAGCTAGAAATATAAGGTAAAATGAACATGTTGCCCTAGGCATCGGCGATGGCCCCGTCGACTGCCTATGTGTCGTCCCCATCCCCCGCATTAACCGGAACTTCTTGTCGATTGAGGCATCCATCAGAGCCGTATTATTCATAAGACTGACTAGGGGGCCCGCCATTCTTTCTGCTGAGGCACTGTTACCAGCGCCTTATGGCTCCAATGGTTAAAGGCACTTATACTCTGCGCCGTAGCGATACATGTACATATGTATTTATCCATATTTATACTCTCATAAGTATACTATATATATTTATATACAGTACATTATTTTAATGCTTATTTAGATAATATGTCAAGTTGTGAGTATTATTCTTCAGGAGACCCGCAAAATGGATATATGGCTATGTACTGTGGCATAGTGCCTTCCGTACCAGGATCAGGCTGTCAGCTGTTGTGGGGTGAAAGACTGAAGTGCCGGAGGGGGCCCCGTCCCGAATTACCTAAAAGGCTAAGGGTCCGGTCATGGTTTAATACGGCACAGGCATCCATTCCTTGGTAATATGCATACTTTGCGTTCCTTTGCTGTCTTCCAGGGGTTGCTGTATTAATGATACACGTCATTGCCAGCTATGGGCATGGCATCGCTGACAGTTATCTTGATTGTGGTGTTCTTGATAGTGGCACGCTTTAGGTTCTTGGCCACAGTCTTGTCGTCATTAGCTGAAGTACGAATTATGGTGGAAGCGATCTAGCGGTACCAGGCACAAAAACGTCATAGGCGACTAGTTTTGGGAAACGCACCTGCAGCTGTCGATTTGGTCTGAGCATATCATTGTTTTGTCTGGCACCGATTTTTCAGGAATCCTCTATTTCTGCTGTTTCCGTCCTATTCTGTGCCTATTCCCGACTAACCTAGCACTCTATTTTGTCCCAGTTACTCTTAGCTATCTCGGAAACTATTTTTTTTTAGTTTGGTCGCTACTCTACATGTATAAAAACAACCCCCAAGGAAGTTAAAACCACGGGCTGGAGTGTATACAGCCTGTGTACTCTACGATACTTGAAAGGTCATTCGTGTATCGCTTTCCTACAACTTTGAGAACATATTCAATATTTCACTCGGTGCCTTTCGTTGAGGTCATGGTTTTCAGATCATATTGCTGGTTCTCATTGAGGATTGGAAGCTTGCCCTTGATAACCATCAATGAGTATTTGCTGTTCTCATGGATCTATATACCTAAGGCCTTTTACTGCCTTTCTCGGCATCCCCTAATCTCTAAGCCTTCTACAGATGGTCGATTGGAAAACTCAGGACAGTTACCTTAGTAATCGGAAACAAAAGGTTAAGCTTGAAGGGGTTCTTGGCAGCTGGTTTGACATATCAGAAGGTGCCCTCGTGGTTCTATTTTAGACCTCTCCTTCTATATGCATTTCGCAATGGCATATTTTATTACGTACGTCGAGTCAAACGGTACAGCTATAGTGGTGCTAAGAGTTTGTCATTTGTACTTCGTAATCCTACTGTTCTCACTGGTATTTATACAAACGAAATCCAACATTTAATCAGATGGTTTGGATTGAAAGGGGTTGCGGGTAAACCCTGCGAAAATTCAAGCCATAGTTATCTGTCAAGACATACACTCTTTTAATCCTGGATTTCTTTCGGAAAATTTGATATATTTGGTGATAATACTGTGACACCACTTATAGAAACTGATTGCAAACTTACATTTGACATCCATATCTCAAGTTTGTGTCCGAAGTCTCAGGTCAAATTGCCATTTGAAACGAGTTGAACACAATTTAAAACACTTGAACAAGATTACGAACTTCTATATTTTTATCTTGCTTAATTTTTTTTTTGTCCTCTTGCGTGACACTGTTGTTCAGAACAAAGCTGTTCTAATCTTCAAACCGTATCGTGCTTTACGATTTTTTATGAGTCTAATTCACATTTAATGATTTAATGGATAAAACTAAAGTTCCATCCCTTAGCCCTTTGAACCCTAGCGGTATCTTCCATATCAATTCATTGGCAGCAACGGGAAGAGTCCATATTCATTATTTGGGGGTAGACCAAATAATATTTTCAACTTGCAGCCTTGGGGATGCACGTTGAAAATATTGATTGGTCTACACCACACCTTCACTCCAAAATCAACCTACTTAATGAAATTATGAAGTATCATGTTACTAGGCCGGTAAAGCGGCCTCTGGGGTTCAAAGGGTTAAACTTAGGAGACGTAACATTGGCATGTGTCACACACACAGTCGGTATACAAATGAAGGTCAGTAGTACCCCACCTCATATATATATATAATTTTCTCAAATTCACGCTCGGCAGATTACTCCTTTCTAAGCGGCTTTCATTTTTGACTAATTCATTTTCCGTTATGTTAAGTGCCGTACCAATGTATACCTCGTCACGAGAACGTAAAATTTAGCATCACGCTTATTCTAATTGTTAAATGAGAATTAAAAAAATGTTCGAGATGGGCTTACGTCTTGTCTTGCTTGGCAAGTGGCTGCCTAGCTGCTAATCACGAACCCAGTTATAAATTCACCTTTCCATATCTTCATTGGGTGGCAACAAGTAAAGATATGTTCCTTGTTATTACGCGCAAAATTCGCTCTCAGCTTTAGAATTACGAGCCTTCTCTTATTTATCTCAACCTTGCCCTGGTGACACAGGCACAGGCAAGTTCGCATACAGTATTCACACATCCAACCACTCCTTGACCTGAATCATTCAAACGCTTTGTTGTCCATATGTTAGCGTATTGCGTGCACAATCAACGTATCACATTTTCCTTGGGTGGCAACAAGTGAAGATATGTTCCCCGTTTCACGTTGTTCCCCATATCCGAGTCTATTACGCGCAAAATGACCGTATCATATCTTCCTTGGGAGGCAACAAGTAAAGGTTTGTTCTCGGTCTCAACAAAACTTCAAATTCAAACTATGTTTAAGCAGAGACGAATCATCCTCTCGGTTTCCACGCGATCCACGTTGTTTCCACGCGGTCTAGGCACTCGAAAGAGATACGTAACTGTCCATCAAGGATCGCAGTACTAATTCCGTACCTTTCAAGCCACTGCACTCATCGGCCTGGGCGCATTTTATTGTTGTCCGACGCTACTATTTTCTTCATCTTCAATGTCTTGTTAGCTTATTCACACTTTTTTCACCATTAATCCTACCGCGAAACCTGTCCACTTTCAACTTCTGGCGATCACCCAAGTGTTTTAGGCAGCGTTGGAGCCCACTAGTAATGGTCTTGTAGATGAAAGTTTAACTTAGTCGCTTCCCTGCATCAGTAACAGCGAATAACAAGCCTTTCGTGGCACTATCCCATTAAGGGGGCAGTCCCAGAACGTCATCACGTCATTTCACACCAGCTACAAAATCGCCAAACTCTTATATTTCCTCCAATCGGGCTACTTGGTGCATTTGAAGGCGACTGACTGCAAACAAATTTGTTTAAATCATCCAGTTATCATACTTTCATGTAATACATGGAAGTATCTTGCCATTGCAAAGATTCCAGTTCCTTTTAATTTTCGAAGGGCATATTAAAGGCGAGTTCCACCGGGAGATAGGGCTTTCTAGAATACTTTTCAATATTTGTCTAACAGTATTTTAAAAAAAATTTGTTGCACCTTTTGCTTTCTACTTTTATACCCGTTTCTTTTCTTTCGGATTGTATTACACACCCATTCAGTCAGAAGTTGGCATAAGAGAACTTTTGTCGCCACATTTCATTTCTTTCGTCGCCAATGTGTATTTGTTGTGCCTTTACCCTGAAAAAAGGTCTTTATCAAACCGAAAGCTAGGTGAAAATTGAGTTTTGTCCTGTGTGGTTTGAGCTTTATTTAGACGGATTTCTTTCGCTTTAGGTTCTTGCATCTCTCAGAGCCAACACACTTGAAACAGATTTGTTTTATCAGAATATAGACCTTTTCTATATATATATCCCAGCAAACCCACCTTTATATGTTCTCTTATTGACTGATGGTCCGACACAGAACAGTGCTTCATAGTCCTGGGGGGGGGGGGGGGGGGGGGAGGGGATGATAGGTAGACAGTCAAACTGGCTATGTCATCTCCCACGGTGTACATGTTTATTTAGATATTATTTTATTTTATGGCAAGTAGTTTGTATTTGTACGTTGAATCTGTAATACATGTATTTATCTTTTATCCGGAAAAGATGCCTTTATTATATTTCGATGTACAACTTAATGTGTTTATACCGTAAATAAACTATTCATTCATTCATTCATTCATTCATTCATTCATTCATTCATTCATTCATTCATTCATTCATTCATTCATTCATTCATTCATTCATTCATTCATTCATTCATCCGTTCGTTCGTTCGTTCGTTCGTTCGTTCATTCATTCATTCATTCATTCATTCATTCATTCATTCATTCATTCATTCATTCATTCATTCATTCATTCATCCGTTCGTTCGTTCGTTCGTTCGTTCCTTCGTTCGTTCATTCATTCATTCATTCATTCATTCATTCATTCATTCATTCATTCATTCATCCGTTCGTTCGTTCGTTCGTTCGTTCGTTCGTTCGTTCATTCATTCATTCATTCATTCATTCATTCATTCATTCATTCATTCATTCATTCATTCATTCATTCATCCGTTCGTTCGTTCGTTCGTTCGTTCGTTCGTTCGTTCGTTCGTTCGTTCATTCATTCATTCATTCATTCATTCATTCATTCATTCATTCATTCATTCATTTATTCATTCATTCGGTTGATGATGAGTACAGCGGACCAATTTTGGTGTGTCGGAACGGTAGATGTCAATTAAATAAGAAGTCGCCTCATGACTACCACATGTATATTTTTTATTCACTAATAAATTTCCATGAAGTTTTTTAATTTTTTTAATACTATAATCCCGACTGACTAATATACCAGCTACACCATCAAGACATGCCTTCGTTGAAGGCATGTCTTGATGATGTAGTTGAAATATTAGTCAGTCTGGGCTTGAAAGTCACAGTCGAGATAAATATGGTGTACCACCCCCCCCCCCCCCCCCTCCAATAGTTCATCTCCACAACATCCCTAAACACAGGCCAAAAGTTAGAACACATGATCCGATATATGACCAACCACATGAAAATCCCAGCTGACTTGTGTATCCAGTACAATTAATAGATGGCGGCAGCCTAGCTTATTCGAAGACCTCCGTGTAGATACAAAGCTGTCACTAGTTGTTTCTAGGTAGGAAATATGAGGGTCGGGCCACACTCAAATAGCCCCCGAATCTCAAATTTTAGCTCGAATCAAAAATACCGAATCGAATCCGTCAAAGTTTCATCTAAATTTATCTCAAGGAATCATTGATGAAAAAAAATCCATTTAATTTACACAGCGAAAATTTGATTGAATAGAATATGAGGTTCGGGCCACACTCAAATAGCCTCCGAATTTCAAATTTTAGCTTGAATCAAATATCGAATCAAATCCGTCAAAGCTTTCGAATTGATAGTTATTGCACCTTTCTACAACCCAAACTAATGCCAGCCTCCAATCAAATATTCTATTCAGCGGCAACTCGTCTGTTTAGGAAAATCGATAAAAGAAGCGGAATAGATTCCAGAAACGGAATCGAAGTAGTTTCGAAAGTGGAACCTCCTTCAACTCATCTTATAACATCAGATCAAGCATGGAAATAAGCAACCTGTCATTCGCAGAATGAGGTCTTCCAGAGGGGAAGTTTCTGTTGCTACCCCATACAGTGGGCTGAAATGAATGCCTCTTTCTGTTTAGGCTTGAGACCGTGATTCAAATTGAGGTTCACAAGGGGCGAATTTAGTTATGCTACCCTGCTGTGCAGTGTAGCATCACCGAATTCACCCTCCGAAGACCTCATTCTGCAGATAACAGTCTGTTTTTTTCAGATATCCTGTACAGGTGACGAGATTATAGAGAAAGAGTTCAAGAGACGGGGAGATTTCGAATCCAATCGAATTTCGAAGTTTCACGGGGTCGAAATTAGCCTTGGCAATTGGTAATGTGGTAAATGCCGTACTAACATGACGTAGCTTTCAGGACGGGCATTGCGGGCATTGCGCGCATTGCAGGCATTGCTTAACTCTTAACCTGCTGCATATTTTCAGGATATCTTTTTATCAAATCTCGTCTTGGCTGCTCTGAAGCAGTCATGACTAGATTTAATGAAAGTTTCATCTAAATTTATCTCAAAGAATCATTGGTGAAAAAAATCCATTCAATTTACAGGGCGAAAATTTGATTGAATAGTCGTAGGTTATATTTAATTCAGTGGCAAGAGATAGCTGTCCAGGCAGGAATATCCGCCAACAACATGCAAGGAGTTAATGTCTGTCGCTACTTGTGTTGATTGTAGGATGTGTTTATTGTGGACTCGCGGAACTGCATATGTATGAACAAGAACAGTCGAGCAACTTCACGTAAATGTGGGGCGAACATGAGTCATACCCCCACCTTTCCATATCCGAAGATGGTTAAGGCCCTGAATATATCCATACGAGGCTGACAGCCCTCTTCGGGTCGTCCCTCCTTAAATATATCATCTACCATTTCACATTGCGATGTCTAATTTGGCCCTACCCAAAACCAAACTTATTTCAACGAAGCGTCATAAGCTGCAGGGTATGCTCTGCAGAAAAAAACGGAAACAAATTTGCACTTATACTTTGATAGAATGATACACGTAACGTAAGGATATACGCTGAGCACAACATCACTAAACATGCAGAGTACCTGGTGAATAAAGCTAAAGTTTTGTGAAAAAGCATAAAAATCATATGCAATTTTACAGCCAGCCGTGTTTTAGAAGTATTTGGTGAAGGGTTAAAAGTGAGATAGAATGTAAAGACATGGTACAAAAAAAGACAGAAATGTTTGTTCGGCTTGCATGAAATTTTTTATCCCCATTTCTCATCGTGTGTTTTTTATACCCAACTGTGACTTGACGTTTATCATTCCAACCACTTCCTAAGCAAAAGAAATTGTTTGGCTCGAAAGCGAATAAACGGTCCAACCATCCATATTCATGTTTTAGATTAACGGAACAAAAATGAGTGATGGCAAGGGTGTAGCCTAAGAGGCGGGGTAATATGTGAATAATGATTTCCCCACCAAATTATTTAAAAATCCTCTCATGATAAACTTTAGTCCAAATTTGGACCCAAAGGCCGTCATGGCTGACAAATGTGGTCATATGAGATTTACGGAAAAGTTAGCTCCCTTAATTTCCTGAATCTGTCCGTGAATTTAACACTAAAGGTATGGGAATTTCGTATAAAAATGAAAACTCCGAAATGTTAACGAGTTTGTAGCATCGCTGTTCGCATCATTCACAAACTTCAGGCATTTTCCCGTAGAGTAGCATAAAAATCTTATTTATTACTTTCCAAAGTGTGATTTACTGGGATTTCCGGGTTTGATTTTTAACGATAACTTCACATGTGAATTATTCAATCAACAATTGGGTCATGTATCCGTGCGCGCAAACGAAGACGCTTTGTCGTGGGGGTAATGGGGACTTCATTGTTTTTTGTTTTTTTAACCCTATACCTAACATGAAAAGCAGACGACACTTACAAAAAATTCTTGAATAACTATTATTTTCATTGTTTGTCTCAAAAACATAGGTTATGACCCCTCATTGGAAAGAGCTCGACGAGCTCGTTCCAATGAGGGGTCATAACCAATGTTTTTGAGACAAAAAATGAAAAAATAATGAAAATTAATTGGCGATTTTTGAGAATAGCGCTGGCCGGTTTTGGCAATTAGTTTAGTTTAAACAATATTTATTTCAGATCAAGTAAAATGTACAAAGAACAACGACAAGCAAATAACAGAATAGAACATGAACTGAAGTGGATTCAGCAGTAAGCTTGAAGCTTATACAAGGCTGTCTCCGGGCATTACTAGACACGGCAGATTTGAACAGCTGGTACAGATGTATTTAGTGTCCTTTATGTTTGTAGACGTTTCCATAAATTATAAGGTTGTGGTAAAGATAGGATAGACAGGAAGAAAAAAGTAACACAAAAGAATGAGGAGTGAGAGGAAGGATGAATGACCCAAGGAAGAGATATGACCAGTGGTTGAGTGGCATACGTAGTGGCTGGATAACTATTTAGTTGGCAGGCCAGATTTGCCAGTGGCTAGCTGAAACGTTTACTTTGGAGAATGTTCTGTTGGACTTTTTCAAATATAAACTTATTGATTTCGGGGCTATAAGATTCATAGCCATAAAGCAGTATCTAAGTCGTAATAGGGTAGGGAATAGTACCTAAGGTGTGTAATCTGGTTTGAGTGTACATGGAACAACGGAAGAAGAAGTGTTCAGAGGTTTCGCGCTCGCCACATCTACACAATGGGGTGTCGGAGAGAAAATTGGTGTACAAATCGTGGTTAAGATTGCTACAATTTAGGCGCAATCGCGAGTGTAGTATTTGGGCTGGACGTGAGGAGTGGTGATAATAGAAGCTTGGTACTCGTTGTCTATTGCGATTAAGATAGGTCTTGAAATTTGATAGTGAAGGATTGCCTCTCATTTCGGCAGGAATACTGTTCCAGAGTCGTGTAGTCGATGGGAGGAATGATGTGTGGTAGACGTTTGTTCTACAATGGGGAGCAGTAAGGTTTTCACATCGGAGACTGTAGTTATGAATTGCTGAGGTTGAAGGAGGAATTAAGTTTGATATGTAGGGAGGGACCAGGCCATGGTACATTTTGAAATACTGTATGAGCTTGTCATTTTGTCTTCTTGTTTCAAGGCATTGTCAGCCAGTTTCAGCGTAGAGGCGGTTTTTGCTCGCACTTTTGGTACCCCCTGTCACCAGTCGTGCTGCTTCCACCTGTATTTTTTCAAGTTCATTAGCCTCACCCGCGGTGCAGTTGTCCCAAACGGTATCGGCGTATTCAAGTACAGGGCGAACAAAAGCATAATAAATTTTCTCGAGGCTTTTTCGATCTAGCCTGAACTTGAAACGACGTTAGATGTCGATACGTTTCCAAGCTTTTTTTGCTATTTCGGCAATATGAAAAGCCCATGTTCCACGACTGTCAAACGTCAACCCAAGGTGTTTATGGTGAGTGACCTCGTTAATCGTAGTGTTGAAAATGTGTAGTGGCGGGTGGATTAGTTGGTGGCATTTGCGAGTAATCAGAAGAGTTTCAGTTTTGGCGGGATTAAATTTGACAAGCCATTTGTCAGACCATTCCTCTAGTCGTTGCAGATCGGCCCTGATAATTTCGGCAGCTCTGCTGGGGTCTTCAATGATTAGGCATAGTGTTGTGTCATCAGCAAAAAGCCGAATTGTACTTGTGATATTTTCAACGATATCGTTAATGTAGATCAAAAAGAGTAAGGGGCCAAGGATTGAGCCTTGGGGTACTCCGGCTAAGACAGATCTCCAGGATGATGAGGCCGAGTTGAGAACGACACGCTGGAGTCTCCCGCATAAGTATGATTCAAACCATTTTAGGAGGGAGCCAGTAATACCAATTTGTTCCAGCTTGAATAGTAGACCTCTGTGCCAGACTTTGTCAAAGGCTTTGCTAACATCGCAGAATACCACTCGGATCTCTTTGCCTTCATCCAGCGCTGAGCTGAAGGAGTGGTAAATGTCAGTCAGCTGTAGGACTGTCGAGTCAGATGGTAGAAATCCGGACTGGAGGGGGGTAAGAATCATGTTTGTTTGCAGGTAGTATAGTACTTTTTTAAAGACACATTTCTCGAAGACTTTACTCAAACAACTCAGTAAGGTGATTGGGCGGTAATTTTGAGTAAGCTGACTGTCTCCGTGTTTGTATACTGGGGTTACGTTACCTCGCTTCCACTCGTCTGGGAAGAATGATTCGCTTAACATCAAGTTGAATAAGGTAGTTAGGGGATCGCATAAGCTTGCTGAGCAATTTTTAAGGAGATGAGGACTAATATTGTCTGGACCACAGGCTTTGGATACATTGAGGGACTGAAGAGCTTTCAGTGTATCCTCAGGTGTCAGGCTGATGTCACGTAGTTCGGCGTGATAATGATTGTTGGTAGACGGCGGGAGATTATGGGAGAGATCATCAACTGAAGCGATATTGCAGAAATATTTGTTGAAGAGTTCCGCTTTTTCTTGGTCCGAAGTAATGAGTTTGTTGTCACCCTCTAGGACAGGAATGGTTTCTCTTCTGCCTGATATGAGGAGTTTGAATGTCTTCCACCATTGGGAGGCATCTACTGACATTGAGTTGAGCTTTTCATCCATTTTGGAGTAATAATTTCTTTTAGATTTACGAATTTCCGAAACTGTTGTATTACGTTTAAGACGATATTTTTCCCAGGACAGAGGGGTGTTTTTTGATTTGGCCTGACGGTACAGGCGTTTTCTCTGGCGAATAAGTTTTCTAATATTGTTATGCATCCAGGGTGGCTGGTCAGGTCTGCAGGTAATTATTTTGTTGGGGATAAATTTTGAAGCGAGCTGGTCTATTAAGCTAGTCAATTTTGCCGCACAGTCACAGAGAGGAGTCTCAAGCCAAATGTTGTTCCAATTTATTTTCCTTATTTCCCTATTAAGTCCTTCGTAATCACCTGTTCTATAACACCAGATTTTTCCTTTGAAAGTTTTCAATTCTTTCTTTGGGATATTAAGAGACAGCACAACTGGGCAGTGGTACCTGATCAGTTCCTCAAAGAACGGGTCCGTTACTTCGACGCTACAAATATTGGTCAGTGTATGGTCGTTTACAATCATGAGATCGATTAGGGAATTAGAGTTTTCAGTAAAGTGTGTTGGTACTTTGACCAATTGAGTAATGTTGGACTCGGTAAGGAGTTGTTGAAACGCCCCGCCTTGTCTTCCAAGTTGGTTGTCGTTGAAATCCCCAATTACAATTACATTCGGTATATTAGTGTCTAATGCTTTATCGAAAGACGTAGAAATAAGTTCCCAGACATTACTCGGTGATTGAGGTGGTCGATAGATGAAACCGAAGAGAACTGAAGTATTGTCGGTGGAGATTTGAACCCACAAGCTTTCAAGGCCGTTAATGTTCAGGTCACGACGTTGTTTATAACAGACGTTTTTTTAAAGATATATTGCCACCCCACCGCCTCTGGTACCACGGTCTTTTCTCAAGGGAGGATAGAAGCCTGGCAGTTCAATATCGGCCTCAAGATCGTCAGCGCCAAGCCATGTCTCAGTGAAGGCACACACATCGTGAGGGAGAACTTCACAGCTGAGGACGTCAATTTGGCAATTACTTTAGGTAAAGAGTTAAATAATATAATTATCGTTAATAATGAAAAGTAATAAACAGAGTAATCATTTGACTGGTCTGGCTACGTTAAATAATTCATTCAAGGCGAGGGACTATGTTGTAAAACACCCGTGCGCATTTGCGCACTCGTGTTTGTACAACGTCCCTCACCTCTCATGAATTATTTCACGTAACCCGTCCAGTCAAGCGATTACTCTCTATATAATATTTTCTCCCAATCAGTTTGAACGTTTGGCTATTATTCTTTGTGGAAATTCATTTAAATATAAGACAACGGCATTTTCACCACATTTTGATGTTCTGTGGTCTGTTCATTATGTCAACAGTGCGTGCATCGTGATATATAAAACAGACAGTGTCCTTTCCGTTAATATAAAAGTCCAGGAGATGCGATTTGCTAATATTTTCTTCCGGAGAAGAAAAAAACTTGCAAAATACTGTAAAAACAAATTCGTTAAACAAAGAACCAAGTGGACAGTTGGTCTTGGTAGTTGTGATGCTAAAACACATTCTTAATGACGGATTATCCGTGAAGTAGTTGCTTCTGAGTAGCTTGCCATAAAAAGCCCAATTTCCTTTTGCTACTCTTAATAAACGAACACAGGACGCAGCTCCAAATGCTGTTTGTTTTTTTCCGCTATTTTCATTTATTGAAAGTTACAAAAGGAAACTTGGCTTTTTTTCCACTGATGCCAAAGGCTTTTTCTCAACAGTTACTTGCCTTTTTATTGGACTTAATTGGACCTTCCTTGCTTGTCTAATAATTTCAAGGGAGATAACGTTATCGGAAGTTGATTTTCATCCCGTCATAAGTCAGGGATGGATGTGATATTTTTTGGTGTGATCGACGTACAATATAACTGCCCTTGGATACAAGTTTGGACTAGATAATTGTGAGTTAATTCTCTCTAGTAATACCCTATTTTAGTTCAATCAACAAAACTCACGCTTTAAATTTGCTAAATGAGCATTGGGTTCACATAGGCTTGAAATTCAAAACATTTTCTAGTGGAGGTCTCCCGGACGCTTACCATTGAGAGGGGGCACCCCTCTAGTACATTCCTCAGTCTTTGTCTGTGCCCGTAACAGGTGATCTTCGATAATCGAGAGTCCATAAAACCTAAATCATTATCTAGCCTGAAAAATCCTGGCTATACCGCTTGTTGTGGAGAAAAGAAACCCAAAGTGCCTGAGGGAAACAATGGCACAAAATGGGTACTCGATCTCTTTTTGGTGACGAATGATTGGTGAAAAGTTCATTTTGAATGAAAGTCTATCTGCACAAATTCAGGAGAAATATTCCGGTATTCGCCTCGTCTTTCCGTTCCCATCAAGGATGGTATCATAATTATCAGCTCATTAATAAGTAAACACTACCGCTTCCCTTTCTGACGCAGATACATTCGTCCGCCACTCCCAAAGGGACATGTTTCTGGTTTAATTATGAATGATAGCAATGCACCGAAGCAATATAAAAACAAATATAAATGTCAAAAGAAATTATTGGGTTCAAATAAATATGTAAGTGTATTACAGAAAACCTATTGAAATGAATTCATTCATGCGCATTATTAACTCGTGGGCGGAAAATCTGTAATCACACTCTAAAATCAATTGGGTTAAGATTGAACCAAATCAACTGGATGGAGTGAATATGAACCCAATTGGGTTCATATTCACTCCACCCAGTTGATTTGGGTTGATTTTTAACCCAAATGATGTTAGAGTGTGGTATAGTCAAATAAGGGTGTATACAATTCAAGTTATCTGGCGCCGAAAATGAGTTGTGTGAATTAACTGTTATAAAAAATTATTAGAATATGCTCAGGCCACAGAGCGGCCCGTAAAATGGAACACTAAAATCGTTGTGTTCGAGTCATCGTGGGACTTCTAAAAATCTCGTGAGGGCACACACAAACATTCTTATGGGCTATTTCACCCGGATCTCCAAAGAGGACGGAGAGGAGAAACACCAAACATTGTTATACATGCTAAGACCCAAATGCCTTCCCCGTTATTTGAAACCCTCTTTAAAAAATTAAGACGAAAAACATCGAGTCAATAATGCTCACATTGTTGTGGTGTTTGGACATGTAGTTCGCAGAGAAAAATTATTGTTATCGTCCAAAATGAGATAACTTCCGCAATTTTGTTTAACCGATCCGGACTTCAGTTTGAAACACGTGCTTAAAAATACATCCTGCGCAGATTATAATATACATAAATGATAGTTTACATGAATCATACCTTGAATGGTGGATATGCGTGGTGGTATTGCTACCCCTTCCCCCACAGAAGCCTAAGATTTTTTAAAATGAATTCCACGAAAGCCCTGTTAACCCTTTACCCAACGAATCGCCCGCATCCGCCCACCTAATATGCAAATACAGCTGCTGAAAAAAATATTATTTTTCGAAAAATTTCAACAAAACCATATCATGTGACCCCTCTTTGGAACGAGCTCGGTTCAAAGAGGCGTCACATGATATGGTTTTGTTGAAAGTTTTTTAAAAAATTTAAAAAAAATGATATTTAAAATAATGAATTTTGAAATCGTCTGCGTTGGGTAAAGGGTTAATATGGTGTATCGATGAAATCTTTGCCGTTTGCTTGCCGTGGTTGCGTGATCTGTTAGCTGGGGGTTCGACTGTTCGGTGTGGGGGTAATATCCTTCACCTTATATGGCGTCTCCAGAAGGTACTGTCAGCGCTTTGAGTATGTTCAGGGCCGTGCTATAGAGTCACCAGTCAAATTCTTGAACAAGTCTGATGCTGTTATGTCGTTGTTTCGACCAACTGATATATTCCGGACGATTGAAATTGAATCTGAAACAATTCAAAAAGATTCATTTTTATATAATTACATTGTTAATGTAGTTATACGTTTTGGGTCCAAATACTCAATTCCCATTGGTCAGCTGGATGAAAACGCCATGACCACATGTAATTCATTTTCCAATGAATACATTTGGTCGAACTTTGACCCGCATTTACGGTAGAGCTCAGTTGACAGAATGTAATTCGGGCGATTTTTGGGCGGGTTTATAACTTTTAGCGCCCATCGCAGTGATCAGTGATTATAGTTTACTGATATGTTAAATACATTGTTTTGAACATTCCAAGTTTCGTTGCGAATGACGGCAGTTTGACAAATTTGGGTCAATGCCGAAAACCGGCGCTCAACTCAGAGTTATACGCTTTGTCTTTTCTGTGAGGGTGGTTTTTCGCCTCGTTCGTTCGTAAATGTTTTATTTCGTGTTTCTGCTTTGTTGTTTGGTAAAAAGTAGTTTAAACAGTTATGGAATGTAATTATAAGAATTGAATGCAATTTTTATAATATTTATTGGAGTATGAACGAATGGGTACAAATTGTATGAATCCCTTCGTGATTCATACATAATTTGTACCCATTCCCACACGTTCATACTCCAATAAAGATTATAAAAATTGCATTCAATTCTTAAGTGAATTAAGGCAAGAAATGTTCCTCAACCGGGGCTTTATTTCATCGACATTTTAATGATATTACAATCAGGGCTGCACGGTATATCGATAAACCGATATATACCGTATTCAAACCAATATCGATTGAATACCGGTGAAATCACAAATATATCGGTTTATCGTCATTATTTATTTACCCACAATTTCATTTTCAAGATGTCTTGAGTTTTTTTAACTGTAGCCCCGAATGAATAATATTATCCCTTTACCCAAGGAATCATCTGCAGTGTGCTCATGTAATATACAATTTCAGCAGTTGAAAAAAATAATTTTCAAAAATTTTAACAAAACTATATCATGAGACCCCTCATTGGAACGAGCTCGTCGAGCTCGTTCCAATGAGGGGTCACATGATATTGTTTTGTAGAAATCTTTTTGGAAAATGTGATTAACATTTTTTTAAAATAATAAATTTTGATATCGTCTGCCTTGGGTAAAGATTTTTCGAAACGCGTCATCAAGGCATGCTAATTCGTTCCGACTGTGATGCCTCAAGCCTCGGTTCTGGTACTTATGTTCGTATATCTGAACAGATTTCGATTAACCGGTATACCGCGGTATTTTTTTTTGAATACCGATACCGGTATCCAGTTTTGAATATCGTGCAGCCCTGATTACAATTAGAACTGAAGACTAAAAACAACCGTAGTTTTATGATTACACCGTCATGTAGTTCCACAAATTATATTAACCCTTTACCTAACGTGAAAAGCAGACGACACTTGGAAAAAAAATTCTTGAATAACTAATTTTTTTCATTTTTTGTCTCAAAAACATAGGTTATGACCCCTCGTTGGAACGAGCTCGACGAGCTCGTTCCAACGAGGGGTCATAACCTATGTTTTTGAGACAAAAAATGAAAAAAATAGTGAAAATTACTTGGCGATTTTTGAGAATAGCGCTGGCCGGTTTTGGCCGTTACGTTAGGTAAAGGGTTAATAGCTTGATGTTTTCAAGTGGGGCGCGGTGGCTCAGTTATTAGAGGTGCAGGTTGCAAGCCGAGAGGTCCTTGGTTCGAATCCCACCTGCAGCAACGGCGTTGTGTCCATGGTCAAGACACTTCACCCCCATTGCCCACGTGGGGGGCACGTTGGCGTTGTGTACTAAGGCGTACTGCACGTCGATGGTTCACCTGTCTTCAACCAATGCTAACCCTGCTTGTGTGGAGTTAGTATGTGGGGAGCTGACAGTCGCTCGCCGTTGCTCGGTGGTTCTTTCCGGGTACTCCGGGTTCCTCCACCCGCAAAACTGTTGTGGTCATGATTAGCCATTGTGCAGAAATGTGTAACCTTAAACACCAATAAATAAATAAATAAATAAATAAATAAATAAATAAATAAATAATATGTTTTCAAGTGGAATTAAATACAGTGCATGGAGAGTGTATTATCAATAAATCCCCCGTGGAGTGATGATTTCTCTCAAGCAATAAATACTAATTTTTTGCAAAGCGTAATAGGCATAAGCAAAGTTTCAGCCAATGGACCTCTGGACCCCATGCGCTCTAACACCACGTACCACTATGAGGCTAACGTCAGAACATGGCCGCTCACGAGGGCTAACATGATAAACCAACATGGCGCCACTGGGCCACGTGACATGACGTCAGTTCCAGGGTCCTGCCCGGAGTCCTGCAAATAGTGTCTCAAACGCCCCTGACATACTATTCACATGTATAATAAGACCTCTGCTGCACGCAAAGGAAAGAAAGTGCATTTCTCGCCCCGTGATTGGAGAGAGAGAGAGAGAGAGAGAGAGAGAGAGAGAGAGAGAGAGAGTTCAGTTCAGACCAACACTATCTTTGCCAACCAGTCGTTGTAAATATTGGGAATTAGCAACTATGGGTACACAGTTCTTGAAATATTCAATCCGATTGAATACAAAAACATCTTAAAAATTCATTTTTTTTATTCAACGCAAGAAATGTTTCTCAATCGAGACTCGATTTGACTTAACCTTTAATGACTTGGCCAATACCATCAGTCCTGTAACAGCATCGAATAATGGAATTGGATCGATGGCCCGAGAGCTTGACTCAACACTTGATATACTTAATCCTTTATCTGGTATAACTAGCAGACGACACTTGCAAAATATCGCATAACAACAAATTTTGTGTTTTAGCTCAAAACATAGCTTTTCTTCCCTCATAGTTAGATCAACAGTGAGCTTGTTCCAGTGAAGGGCCGTAAGCTGTATCTTTGAGGCAAAAGTGGAAAACAGTATAGAATTTGTACAGGGCTCAAAATACCTTTTTTTCTATGCGTAGCAAAATGTTACACATTTCCGAAAAATGAATAGCATTTTGTTTAAATTGCATAGCAGATCTTGTATACCGGAGTTATGCCATACTGTTTTGTTTTGAACTCTTCTGAGCAGGTAGAATAATGCCCATCCATTTCTGTGGTTTTTCAAATAAGCTGCAACACACGAAGCACTAGCTGTGTTTTTCAACTGAACTGCCTTTAACAACTGCATGGACTTAGATATTTCCAAATGCGTAACATTTCTTAATTTGATGGGCTTAAAGTTACTGTGACTGGGTATTTTATGCAAAATGCAGAAACAATGCAGGATGAATTTAAACCAATAAAATTCACGTTACATATGAAGTTGCTAATGCGAGACAGAGAGTTAATCTTATATCAGGAGTAAAGCATCAGTGAACTAGCTTGCAAAGTTTGTTGCAAATTTTCATTTTTACATTTTGCAATACAAGATATTCAACTGCAGCCTATTAGGCTGCAGTTGAATATATTGTATCGCAAAATGCTATACATAATTGAAAATTGTGTAGCTTTTAGCATGTTTTGCATAGCAAATTGCGAGGCGAAACCACTTATTTTGAGCCCTGAATTTGTATGACGTTTTTTTGTGTGACTAACGTTGGCTGAATATTACAATTTCGCTTGGTAAAGGGTTAATAAATAACAATTCACAGTACTTCCGACATCTACTTTTTGAACACTAGACATATTTTATCTTGTGAGCGGTTTCAAAAACTGTCCACGAAACAAAAAATATTTACCGTATTCAGACATTACCTTTCTAATAAACTACTATTATCAGAACAATTGCTGATGAGAACATTTTTAAGGGCCTATATAAGTAACGGAATTTTGTTTATTTTAAAATTCTCACCTCTCATATTCCTTAAATGCAGATTAAATATACACAAATTATACATCAAAATGAAGATTGGGATGTATAGAACACGAAACACATATGTAAGCAACTCATAGAGTCGACTGTGGGCACCACTGGTTCCTGGAAGTCTGCTACCGCATTCGCACCAGAACTGATAATAAAATAATATTTCATCAGAACAACTTGCGGCCAAATATGTTTCATATATCCAAGAACAAAGCTTAGGCATTCAAAACACTTTCGAATACAGCGATAGGTCTGCATTTTGGAAAAGGACAACACTGTCTGCATTTTTTATTGAAGATGGTTTCCATGCTCGACAGACATGCGCAAATCACTCGTTACCACGAATTTCCATCAAAAAACATCGTAATTCTAAGAAATTTCAACAGGTATCATGATACCTTGCACTGAATATGGCAACTGTGCAATCTATATCTAATAACAGTATACTGTATGAAGGCGATCTTTCTCATTATTTGATTTTAGACGGCGTTGTTTTTACATGCTTTTTCTGTCCAATGACGTCGGCCGGAAATCGAAAGTATACTCACACGTAAACAAAAGCAAAGGCGTTGGAATTTTCCCCAATGCAGCTCTGTCGCCGTGTTTTGAAGAATTTTTATCCCCTAGCTTTGTTCTTGGATATGTAATGCACATTTGGCCACAAGTTGTTCTGATGAAATATTATTTTATTATCAGTTCTGGTGCGAATACGACAGCCGACTTCCAGGAACCAGTGGTGCCTACAGTCGACTCTATGAGTTGATTACACATGTGGTTTGTGTTCTATACATCCCAGCCTTCATTTTGATGTACATGTTGTGTATATTTAATTTGAATTGAAGGAATATCGGAGGTGAGAATATTCAAAATAAACAAAATTTCATTACTTATATAGGCCCTTGAAACCACGATGAATCCAGGTCTACATCAGTAAAGGAGAGAAGCAATACACAAAAATTAGCAATTATTATTAATGACAAATTAATTCCCATATGTCGTTAAATTACTTTTATTGAGTGCATGGGTAGCCTCCGTTCATTTCCAGTCGCTGGGTCTACTCTGGTTTCCCTAGTCCAATTGTGACATTAAGAGGTTGTATAAATAAAAACCGTTGTGAAAATGTTTGTTCAAAAATAAGAACAGAGAAACCAGAAATAACGTAAATAAATTATACACCAAAGCGTTTGGAATGCACTATAAAATTCGCCACGGAACTGCTGCCATGTGCAAAAAACCGCTGCTTCCCTGAAACTCTGCTCTGTAATTTGTAAGAGATCAAAATTAAAATAATGAAATACCCCAAAATGAAATAATACCTCTAATACTTCAAGTGCACTCTCAAAGACATCAGAGTTTTTGAGGGGCCGCGAAATGAATGACAGGAAGGCTAATTCTACTTCAATATGTATTTATTTATTTATTTATTTATTTATTTATTTATTTGTGTTTAAGGTCACATACTTATCCACAATGGCTAATCGTGACCGTGACAGTTTTATGGGTGGAGCAAGCCGGAGTACCCGGGGAGAACCACCGAGCATCGACGAGCAGCTGTCAGCTCCTCGACATTCTAACTCTGTTCAAGCTCCGCACAAGCAGGACTACAGCGGTTAAAGACAAGTGCCCCATCGACGTGCATTACGCCTTAGTACACGACGTCATCGTGCCCCCATGTAGGCAACCGGGATACAGTGTCTTGCCCAAGGACACAACGCGGGTCGTCCCGGACGGGTGTCGAACTCGGGACCTTTAGCATAGAAGTCCAACAGTCTACCACTGAGCCACCGCACTCCTAATTCAAGATGTCTAAAATCCATAAAGGCTTCTATTTGGCTTGTTTATGTTTTGGCTTAACCGTTTAACCATGTTGGTGTCTTCCATATCAGTTCAATGGCGGCATATAGAAAAGTCCATATTCATTATTTGGGGTAGATCAATTAATATTTTCAACGTGCAGCCTCTGGCTGTTCGTTGAAAATATTGATTGGTCAACCCAACACATTTACTGAACAGCCATCCTACTTAGAAGCTATGTACTTTATGGATGCAGGTCGTATCACGATCCTGGACCGTAAAAGCGGTCTTTCGGGTTCGATGGGCTGAGTGATGTCATCAAGGGTCAAATCCATGCAGTTCAGAACAATAAGTATTCGTGTTCAAATGGTTTGACTGCAGCAAAAAAAAAAAAAAGGGGGGGGGGGAATCTCCACTGTGAAACATTGCTTCTTCGGAGACACCTGGTTTAATATTTGTATTGCTACTTTTCAGTAGATCTTTTGGCCACACTTTCAGTGAGATGGCAGTAGAGGGAGCATTGAAAAAAAAACAGAAAAAATTGCAATTCGACTTTTTGGTAAGTGGAATTGAATGGAGAATGGCAGGTCCGACCACTGCGTCACAAGTCATTCCAGTTCCATTGCACCATGTTTTCTGTTACGTCGCTGTCTGAATCGCCTCGGGGGTCTGAAAAGGGGGGAAGTATGGAAAAATATTGTGATGCGCGTAACTCAGTAAAAAACTGGATAGCAAGGCTGTAAAATATTTTTTTTTGGTGTTGTACATCTGTAGAATTTTCTTATGCCCTTACTGTTCAAGTTTGGACTGGTGGGAACGCTGAGGGTGCTGCAGACCCAAAACTTTTCGACCCGCGTTCCTGATCTAGAAATATGGCAAAGTTTGAATTTCATGGGCTGGACTGAAACTACATTTAGATTGGGGGTGGGGGTGGGGGCAAAACTAGATAGTACGGCTGTAAAATATTTCTGTTGTATGTTGTGTGTCAGTAGAATTCTCCTACGGCCTTACTGATCAAGTTTGGGCTGGGTCGAACCTCACACCGAGAGTTATTTTTCAAAAGATTTCAACAAAACCATATCATGTGACACCTCTTTGGAACGAGCTCGTTCCATTGAGGGGTCACATGATATGGTTTGGTTAAAATTTTTTGAAAATTAAAAAAATGATATTTAAAATAATGTATTTTGATATCGTCTGCGTTGGGTAAAGGGTTAAGAATTTGATATAATTTTCTTTTAGTTATGTGAACCCTTTGAACTCATTAGACCGATTTTTCGGTCCAAGGCATACATTCATCCCGTTTTTGTGTTAATATAAGAGGTCTATACACGAGACATTGGTGATAAAATCATAACTACAGTCTGCAGCAAGACGGCTGCAGACTTCAGTTATTATTTTATCCTCCCTGTATATTGATATTGGACTGTCCCATCTCACTGTAAATGTACACAAAGGCAATATCATTCCAGGAAACGAATTTTGTTTTGTTCGTTTTTGTCATTTTCCTGCTCACCTAGACCTTTGAATTTGCAGTTAAATTTCCAATTGAACAAACCAGTAATTTGAACAAAGTTATAGTCGGCATTTCGGTGATCAAGAAAAGTTTCACACTTCTGCCAGAACAATAGTGGCTGGGTAGACAGGAAGAACCCCATTTTCTCCTGTATGTGTAAACTGGATACGTTAATCAAGGAATCCGGTCAAAAGCTCTCTCGGACAAAAGATCCCCGGACAAAAGATCTCCAGAAAAAGTTCCCTGGGACAAAAGATCCCCAGGTTTTTTTAAGGGTAGGACAAAAGATCCCCAGCGAAAAAAGATTTTTTTTCTTTGAACCAACTTTAATGTTTTTTTTCAGTCAGGCAGTTCCAGTGATATCCATATTTGTATAGTTTCTTTAAAATGTTAAATAAAATTTTTGAAAATCTCAATAAAACAATACAAATATGGATATCATTGGAACTGGCTCACTGAGCCAGTTCCAATGATATTCATATTTGTTTGTATCATGATTTTCTTTCTCTTGAGATCTATATTTATAGAAGAAGAAATGAACCTTTCTCAGAGATAAACCAATACATAAATTTATTTCTACAATATAAACTTTGTAAAATCCGAAGATTCGACTTGGTGATTCAGTTGAGAACCGTATTTGTACACGACATCTAATTAAAAAGCACGTCAGACGGGGAAATACGGTTGATACGGATAGATACGGATGACCATCCGTATCTCTCCACAGACATCCGTATCTGACCGCAGACATCCGTATCAATCCGTGTGAAAAAGGATCACGAAGCGCACAATATGAAAAAAGTTTTGAAAATTTCAAAACTTTTTTTCATGCGTGTGCGGATGGCCAATCCGCACAAAATCCGTATTAATCCGTATTGATCCGTATTAATACGTATCTCGTTCCACATCAGATACGGACAAATACGGTGGAAAAGGGAGTCTACCAACGCGAGGTTTGATACCACAAAATACAGCATAGCAGTTTATCTATCCGTATTGATCCGTATCTCATCCGTATCTATGATTATCTATGCGTATCTATCCGTATCTCCTGCCGCAGGTTTTAGGTATGACCGCAGAGTGACACGCATACATCCGTATCTATCCGTATTTATCCGCAGACCATCTGTATCTCATCCGTATTATATGCCTATTTTCCCAAAATACGTGGTATTTTCACGGTTCGGAGGGGGGTCGAGATTTATTATAAGTATCTCCATCCGCAAGGCCATCCGTATCCCCGTCTGACGCGACTGTAACCAACAAAAATCTATGAATTAGTTATGTTCATGTATACTGATTTTTAGGAATAATTTTAAAATAAAAAATAAATCGTACGCTTCTATTTTTTTTCTATAAAACATGCAGTCTTTACTTTGGAAAAATGTAAAAAAAAATAATGAAAATTATAATTTATTATTTACAAATTTTCATCACAAAGTAAAATATATGCGCATAAAAACCAAGTTTCATGTGACCATCAATATGAAATGGCTGATCAGGGGACCTTTTGTCCCAGGGAGCTTCTAGGAGACCTTTTGTCCCAGGGAGCTTTTGGGGGTCTTCTGTCCGGGGATCTTTTGTCGCACTCCTGAGGATCCTTTGTTCTAAGGAGCTCTTCTGGGGATCTTTTGTCCCGGGATCTTTTGTCCTTGGGAGCTTTTGTCCTACGCCCATTAATCAAGTATTCAAATTAATTTATCCACCATGCAGGTGCAACAGATTAAGTGATTAACGAATTCAACCTAATCTTCATTTCTTACAATAACAATCAGTTATTAGTCATTTCAAGTTTCGCCCAGTTTGTTCTAAAAACATGTTTGCCTTTGTTGTATATTTTAATAGTTGCTGATAGTAACCACAATTTATTGTAAAACGGAAAATTTTGGAAATCTCAATTTGTACGACGAATCTCGCTCTCAGTACGGAAATATTCCACTTGTGGCGAGTCGACTGGAATCCAGTGTTGTGAAAATAAATTGTTTTAATTGTAACAAAAGACTTAGTCTTAATTCAAAATTTCAATCCCGTTAGGAAAAGTTTAAGTGACCGACAGACTGGTTACACTTGTCCTACTCAAAAATCACTACAGTTAAAACTACAAGTCCTGTCGCGAACTGTGCGCTTATCTAGGCTTAATTGCGGGTAGAAATTGAGCGCAATTGCCATTCCGAATGGCATCCAAAGCACGACAGATTCTCCTGGTCACTCATAGCAAACACAGACAATGTTTCTGCCAATGGACCTCCGGGTTACCCGCTGCTGAAACATTGCTTGTGCACATGCCCTATGTACAGAATTTGATAGCCTTACTCTGGTAATAACGCGTAGATTAACGCGCAGATCGGCATGCTATTTGTGCGCATTTCATGACAGGACTTCAAGTTTTAACTGTAGCTAACAGCCACATGTGATAGCCTTATGCTTATGCGGAGATCTTTGGACATGTCAACTTTTGGGCAATAGTACTCTGTCCCACTACTACCTAACGAGACAAGCAAGTTTGGGATGTGAGATGTGAGATGCACATCCAATGCACACCACATAATTGATGCCCCTAGTGGTGCATTGATTCGATATCTCGGCACCCGTAGAAGTATTTCGGCAACATTGTCTTCAATATGCTCTGCCAGTTCATATGATGATCTACCTAAATTCCACATGCTGTGCCCGATGTTGGCCTCGTAGTTTGCAAAGTGGCCTCATAAAACGATTTATCAAAGGTTTAAGAAGAGTGTGTTGAGTCCGTGTGTGGGGGACGAGGGTGGGATTGACTGACGCAATCATGTTTTCGAAGAATTTGGAATTTACGCAGCTGCATGAAAGTGTGAAACGCGATGGGTTCAGTGCGACGAAAGTTCTGTGGTTGGCCTAAGACTACGTTTAGCACGGTCCGGTGTGTGTGTATTGATGGACACCATCATGTTTTCGAAGAATTTGGAATGTTGATTTCTGAACCCAGGCCGGGAATTGAACCATCGGCAAACTCAGACTGGCGACCTGGAGTCCAACACCTAAACCATTCGACTATTACACACCATCAAAATCGATGGCAGGAATATTGCTTATTAGATGGCAAGCGGCCTCTCTGGGTTGAACGCTTTTGTCTCTGACTCTACGACCGGCATTTTAAACATTCAATGACCATTTTTCGCACTGCTAACTGCAGAACGGTTGACTGATAGGAAGGAATGAGACAGCGTGAACAAATTGCTGACGTGAAAAACATATTTATGTTATTGTTTCCATTTTCTAGTGGAATCGATGAAAAGCAAATTGATATGTGGAAAAAACAAAATGTTATCAATTATTATTGATGAGGCGGGAATTCAGGTGAAACGACTAGAGGCTCCAAAACAAAAAGTCACACAAAGACATACACACCCACCTGCTATTTACTGTCAGACAGTGTTTAGTTTTACGGATGGCTCATTGAAATTTGGATCCGGAACGATGCAGAGAAATAATTATTGCTTTAACCCATTCAGCGTGATATGCATATTTGTTTTTGCGTTAAAAAAACTGGCCGCCCATGCACAGTCAACAAAATAATCAACAATTTTGGAAGGAGGTTTAGTAATAATTTAATCCTACAGCCCTGAAAGGGGCTGTAGGATTAAATTATTACGGAACCTTCCTACATACAGAGAAGAAGACTCGCCCACCTCCTCGGAGAGCATCAGTATTAAAAAGGTTAAATGACGAAAATAGTTCCGAAAAATGACGAAAATAGTTCCGAAGTTTGTGGATATTCTTTGACTTTCATCTTATAGATGGATATATATATATGACGCAATTCTTCTACAGTGTAAAAGTGTAAACATCGTGAACAGTGTTTTGTTTGACAGTGTGGAAGGATTGCCATGCCGGATTTTACAACTTTAGGTGTGAGACAGCGGGGTGGGAAGGGGGCAGTGAAGTCCGAATAGAAATTGTTTACACCCCCTTGTAATTTTTTAACTAGTGTCCAAAAGGGCATTATTAGGACTAAATTTAGCATATTTTTTTTTGTTTAAAACACATTATAAGTCAGTATAGACCATTTTCAGGCAGTGGATAACTCTATTAACACCTCTTCATAATGGTATCTTCTGTCTCAAGAGGATAAAATTGGGACCTGCCCAAAGTAGACCTATAAAGTAGTTTGGTTGGATAAAACATGGAATGGATTAGTTTGAATTCATGTTAATTTATTTTCAGAAGCTTTCCCAGCTTCAAACAATTATAATAACAACCTGTAACAACCAAACAATTTTTGAAAGCCTTTCTGACTTGTAATTGACAAAAATAACGACCCAATATAACAAATGTGAAATTGATTATCACTGCCAGAGCAATAACTTTTGCTACCACATTCATTTTTTTATTATATAAAAGGTATCCCCCATCAATTTGAAGAAATTACATTATCCGGGAGTGGTATATTGTTTCACCAGATTGTGACAAAGTTCTTTGAAATGTCGAGCCAATAAGTTCCACTAGCGACCTCTAGTTGTTTGTCGAACTCATCGCCTAAACCTCTCCAAAAGAGAAATTTATCAAGGCTGCTCCAGTCAAGAATGTGTTGGAATATTTTCTCCCAAGATAACCCGCAAGGCAATAGAGTTGAAAATCAGTGACTTTGTATAGAGACATATATATTACACAAGAACATTCTTTCCTCTGTATTGACTGTAACGACAGGGTTAACATGATTGAATACTCAAATCAGCTTAGTTTACTACTGCAAACAACCACGCCTGTAAAACAGAAGAAACCTCATCTGAGTGTGGACTCTTGAAGTATCTGCTGGGTTTGTCTTCAAGAACCAATAATATTGTCAAGGTCATTTGAGGGAGGTAACTCTATATCGAATGATCAAACACTGTATACAACACTCATTTTAAACATAATAACGAATTTAGTTTAACCCTTTGAATCCTAGTCGTACCTTCCATGTCAGTTCAATGACAGCAATTGGAAGAGTACATATTCATTATTTGGGAGTAGACCAATTAAAATTTTCAACGTGCAGCCGTGGGGCTGCACGTTGAAAATATTAATTGGTCTACTCCACACATTTACTCAGCAGTCATCCCACTTAACGAAATTATGACGTATCATGTTTCTGGGCCAGAGGCGTGGTCGCTCGGGTTCAAAGGGTTAAACAATATTTATTTCAATAGCAAGCGAAAACAAATCACATTGATATTTTGTTCATAGATAACAAGGAAAAGGATTCAGCATGAAGCTAGAAGCTTATACAAGGCGATCTCCATTGAGTAATAATATTGCATTTGGTAATATCAGCAGTACAAAGAGTTTGGTATTTCGCCATTGATTGGTAAATATATTTTGTCATCTGAGTTATTTATTATTTATTGGTGTTTAAGGTCACATATTTATGCACAATGGCTAATCGTGACCGTGACAGTTTTACGAGTGGAGGAAGCCGGAGTATCCGGAGAGAACCACCGAGCATCGACGAGCAACTTTGAGCTCCTCAACATTCTAACCCTGATCAAGCACCGCTCAAGCAGGGTTAGTGTCCAACCGATTACTAAAAATGGTCGCGGACCGATTACCGGTTATTTGAGCCCACAATCGGCCGATTCTGATGCCGATTCCGATTGTAATACCGTGCACTACAAGACAAGTCGAGGCTCGAAAGAACTGCATTAAACTGAACATTTTTCGAAGTGTTAAACTTCGTTGACTGGGATCCCAGTAAAATTACCAGTCGCGCACACTTGGGCGGTAAACGTGGCTCTCAGAGCCACGTTTACCGCCCAAGTGCGCGCGACTGGTAATTTTACTGCGACCTGAGTCAATGGAGTGCATCCTTCACTTTTCCGGTATGAACTGGGTGATTGCTGCAAGTGTGCTCAGTTGTAAGCTTTACATTCGTTTAACACGTATATCCCGTAAAGGGGCTTGTAGAGAGATTAGGAATACACATTGTGGTTGTTTCTCAACTTTATTGAATGGTATCATCGACATCATTTTACATTAACAATTGAACAATTGCAGAAGATAATAAAATGCGATTCAGAAAAATCACAAACTGCTTGGCAACAATCGGTTGAACCGATGTTCCAGGAGCCGTTGCCGTTGTCATCCGATTGCCCATAATCGGCCGATGGTGGTGGCCGGTTCCGATCATCGGTTGAACACTAAGCAGGGTTACAGCAGTTGAAGAAATGTGCACCATCGACGTGCAGTACGCATCAGTGCACGGCGTCATGTAGGCAACCGGGATAGAGTGCCTTGCCCAAGACAGACGGGGATCGAACTCGGGACCTCTAGCAAAGAAGTCCAACAGTCTACCACTGAACCACCGCGCTCCGTCTTCTGAATTAAGAATGGTAGAGTTCGAATATAATATGGAATGTTTAATGTGACGTCACTACCAAATGATTATATTCCTCACTATATTGACAAAGACAAAGAATTTAGTAAGATGGTCATTTGGAGGGTGATAATTGTACAATTTACTCACCACAATAAATCTGCTGCATGAGCAGGCATCAGGCATGCTTTGTTTATATTAATTTTCTCAAATTACGCTGCGGATAATTTTGTACTGTCAGGGAGTAGCCAAGTTGTTATGGATGCAAATAAGAAGAAAACCAATTATGGTCTATTCTAGAAGCTTGCTTTCAGTGTGATATTTCAAATTTTTCACCGGTGTTTGGGGGAGTGATATGTGGACAAAATTATTTTTATGTTATAATCCATATAAGAAAAGTAGAAAAAAGATGTAGGGGAAGCAGATAAGGAGGCTGCAAAGTTTGCGTGTGTAGTAGTGGTAGTGGGGTGGGGGTGTTCGTGGACCAGTTTAGCTGATGTGTGGTTTGCTGCCCGGAACACATTGCGAGTGACAGTAATGCTGGGCACGATGTGGAGTGTTGGGCGGCGGCTAAGTGCTTGATGTAAGGTGGTGATGTGAAAGTGTGGGTGCTTTGTTGTAACTCATGAGAACAGAGGAAAATATGCTTGCTGTGTGATATAATTGCCCGGGTCTATTCGATGTGTTTACACGGAGACGTGGGATGAAATTTAAATTTATGTGGAGTAGTATTAGACGTGTCCTTTTTATTATAGGTCATCTAGGTTCTGCACGCCCGGTGGAGGTGAGGGAACTTTGTTGGTGTATGAACTAAAGTTTTGTTAAGCGAGTGAAGACACCATCTGTTACCAATGGGAGTTTTTGTATATACGCGTACTCGGCTCTTGTTTGTAAAAACACACTGTAATACGAACTTACCCCTGTTACCGGTGGGAGTTCGTAAATAAAACCAACAATTGCGAGAATTTCCACTTGTTTCCACCCAATGGAGATAAACATTCAAAGTATGAATTTATCAATCAAAGCATACAAACTCATCTATGTTACCAGTGGGAGTTCTGATATAACAACAATCCAAACTCTTGTAAATATGCGGGGCGCGGTGGCGTTGCGATAACCGGTTCTCGTCAGATCACCGAAGTTAAGCAACGTAGAGCCCGGTTAGTCCTCGGATGGGTGACTGTCTGAGCGATCGATTCGGACTCCCGCGTTGTCTCCATGAGCAAGGCACTTAACCCCGATTGTACACATGGGGGCACGATGACGCCGTGTACCAAGGTGTACTGCACGTCGATGGTGCGCATGTCTTCAACCACTCTAACCCTGCCGGTGCTGCAGTGCGGATTTACGATGTTGGGGAGCTGGTAGCTGCTCGTCGTTGTTCGGTGGTTCTCTCCGGGTACTCCGGCTTCCTCCGCCCGTAAAACTGTAACGGCCATGATTAGTCATTGTGCATACGTATGTGACCTTAAACACCAATAAATAAATAAATAAATAAATAAATAAATAAATTGTAAATATGCAATACACTTGAACTTGCCTAGATTATCAGAAGGGGTTCTTTAACACTTTACCCAACGCAGACGATATCAAAATTTATTATTTTAAATATCATTTTTTTTATTTTTTCAAAAAATGTCAACAAAACCATATCATGTGACCCCTCGATGGAACGAGCTCGTCGAGCTCGTTCCAACGAGGGGTCACATGATATGGTTTTGTTGACATTTTTTGAAAAATAATATTTTTTCAACTGCTGAATTTGCATATAACGTGGGCGGATGCGGGCGATTCGTTGGGTAAAGGATTAATAAAATAAAACGTACTAAAGTTGATATTTATTTTATGGGGTTTAAAGACACTGCAGGGTCACCTCGTGTCGGTCAGTTTTACGGATGGAGGAAGCCGGAGAGAACCACAGAGTAAGGGCGAGCAACTGTCAGACTCCCCGACGTGCTAAATCCACACAAGCAGAGTTAGCATTGGTTGAAGACAAGTGCACCATCGATGTGCAGTACGTCTTAGTACTCAACGCCACCGTACCCCCACGTGGGAATTTTGGAATTAAGTGTCTTGCCCATGGTCACAATGCGGTTGCCGCAGGTAGGATTCGAACCTATGATCTCTCGGCTTGCAACCTGCATCTCTACCTACTGAGCCATTGCGCTCCCACTAAAGTTGTTAATAAACTCTACCAGAAAGGACGTAGATATCTTCACTTGTTACCACCCAAGGAAGATACAAGTCGATATTTTTGTATAAAATAGGATCGAGATCGCGAGCACCACAGTGGTTGACAGTGGATTGCCTTGAATAACTCAATTGGACTACGAACAGATCGAATTATCAGCAATTATTACCGCACAATTTTTATTTTTGTACGGCACTCCAACAGAATTGAGAGTAGGCGAAAATGAAAGACGCTCTGACATGAGGGAAGTCACAATCACAGTCTGAATATCTACATATTTTGCTGGGATGATGGAGGATACGGCATGGCATCTTTGTCCAGTTGGCCTCTGTAACTTGGCGGAGAGGGGAGAGGGGGGGGGGGGGTCTTTTACACCGGTGGCATCGGGTGGTATTAAGAGCCTATTTTTCTCCTTCGGTTAACATGGTCAGTTAGATTAGGAAGGATAGATGCAAGCCTATGCCTTTACATCCAAGAAACATTATTGCACACTAAATCAGAATGATTGAATCACAGTTCCAGCAGTTTCAAGTTGATATTTGAAAATACTCGCCATGTATTTCAATTTGTCTGATGCAAATTTGCAAACGACTTCTCTATAACCCTTTGGACAACATTAGCGGTGGGTACCAACATGGAATTTATATGGATTTGGACTTACCAACACCCCTAATATGGTTTATTATGACTCACGTTTGTAACATCAGCCGCGATTGGTTAATTTGACCCCTTCTAAATGTCATAGTACTGGAGTTTTGGAGAAAAACACGGGTAATATCGGAACGTTCTTCCTTGGAGACATGAGAAGAAAGAAAATGTAAGCCCCACTACCATTGATCAGCGTCAATTACGCACGCTCTGGCTGGAATTTCTCAACACCAAACGCTGGCGCTGTGTCTGATTAACTTTTTTCGTCACCGAAAGACACAAATTTACCAATAAATATATCATCTTTAGTGGATGTGTTTTTAATTTTAACTGCAAACAATGAATTCAAAAGAATCAGAAATATTAAAAACTCATGTGTTGTTCACCACTTCAGTGAATCCTGAATATGAGTTATGACTTCAAATTCAATCAATTTATATTTCAACAAGTTTAATACTCCTCGACCTCACTGAGCCTCCGCCTCAAGTTCAAAATAAATTGTTTCACTCCGCTTAATTCTAACAACTGTCGTCGTCCAAGAAACATGAATTTATATTCCATTAATTTATACCACTTATCACACAAGCATTAACAATGAATTATAACATGAACAGCATGATGCAGTTGTAAACACTGGCATTTGGTGATATAGAAACTCCCAAAGCGACGGCACTTGTGACAAGTCATTTTCAAAGAGACGTCATTGGTTCGAAATGACGTCATGTTTTGGATTCGACTACATTGTTATTACAAGATTGATGGCATGTTGCAGTTAACGCTTAACAATGAAAGTTATTTTTTGTTCGGCATAATAAAATAATTAGAACGTTTCTTTTCATGTTCTATCGATCGATAGTACCTGAGCTTGTATGATTTCTGAAATAAAACCTTCAGCAGATTCGCTGCTTCAGGTTTTATTTAAAAAATCACACAAACTCAGGTACTATTGACCGATAGAACATGAAAAGAAACGTTCTAATATTATAGTAGAAAACGATTGACTAAATTTGACTTTATCTCTTCATATCTTGCGGTCACGTTGAACCATGTGATCTTAAACATCAATATATATATAAATAAATAAACTGATTAAAACACATTTTTGGCGATAAATAATTGTAATAATAGCAAAACCTAACTTGAATTATTGTCATTTTTGGAGGATAATGACACTGTAATGAGATCTGAAAACGAAGACGCCATTCCCCCTTGTGAACTCCGGTAAGTGAAGCAGTGCTTGTTTACAGTGGTACACAAGCTCTGTTTTACTGGTAAAATAGGACTCAGTAAGCATAGGTAAAGGGTTAAATTACTGCTCAATAAAACGTGTTTCATATAAACGTTTAAACTTCTGCCACCTTCTGATTTATTAGAGGCCTACAGAAGTTTGGATGCTAACTTGAAACAAAGTGATGAAAAAGTATTTCATTTTTTGAACAGAGCTATGGTTATTACATTAATTAACGGGCGGAGTGCTAAATTATTTTTAGCCATCAAAATATGTTCACAGGTCTTTTCCTTGTTTCAATTTATAGGGGAGTGCATTGGCACTCTCCCATAAATTGTAGCAAGGCAAATCCTTGCTTTCTCCACCCGTAAAACTGTCACAGTCACGATTAGCCATTGTGCATAAGCATGTGACCTTAAGCACTAATAAATAAATAAATAAATAAATAAATAAATAAATAAATAAATAAATAAATAAATAAATAAATAAATAAATAAATGTACACATTACAAATTGGGACACAAAAGAGATGTGAACGATAAACAATTTTGGAAAAACTACCAAAATATTTGATGGATGGGGTGGAAAAAATGAAAAATATAATTTTTTATAGAAGAGAAATAAGGCTAAAGTGGCACATACAATACAGACTTAAAAACACCAAAAATTTGCAAGACGTGACGTGGGGGTGGGTGGGTTTCTTGAGTGCACCAAAAATGTACATTTCCAACTTGTGTAATTTTTTGAATTTTTTAAAGTAATTTTTTCGACATATTACAAAAATTTATATACAATTAACAGGAGTTTACTCTACAACCCATATGCAATTAACAGATCAAATTTGTACTGAAGATATGGTAAATGGTTTTGTGTTTGAAAATTATATTAAATTAACAAGGATATACAATTAAGAGATATCCAATTAAGTGGGCTCGACTGTATATCAATATATCAGCTAATATATACCATCATTTGTGTTTCAAACCTTAAAGATGATGTTGTACATCACACTCTTAACATAAATACAACATCAGGAGGCTTAAAATCTGAGAATATTGGGCTTAATGTGGGAAAATGTCACACGTTAGTAGGAAAGTAGCAAACACCTGAGAATACTGACAGAACAATTCAAATGAAAATTTGTTCCCGTATATGTACACCTGCTCTGGCCAAGCAAGCCTGATAATGAACAGCTTGTCATTTGTAGATTGGGACCCACAGCAGCCCACAGAGGTTTAATTTGGCGGTACCAGTTTAAGAACATTATGAAACCCCCATAAAGACAGCTGTGCTTACTAAGTTTATAAGTTTATTTTGGATTTTAATGGGAGAGTGGGGGTGGGTGTCTGAGAACGGTAGTAGAAAATTTGCACGTAGGGGTGGGTGGGTGTAAAAAGGAGCTGAATAAAAATAGGACGTCACGTCTTGCAAATTTTTCGTGCCCCCCCCCCCCCCCTGCAATCACTCTCTTTTTCTCTTGTTTAACTATGAAATTAACCAATTATATCTTGTTTGACAGAGCTCACTGAGATCTGTAAAACGAGATATATTTGGTTAAAAGTCAACTTGCATTATAGGAAATATTGGTTGGTGAAAACTTTGCCATTTTGACACCAGAGTGGTGAGGATTAACATCGTGCCCAGGCCAAGTGTATTATACATATATGTAAGATGTTTGTTTTTGGAAAAGGTAACCAAAATATTTGTGAATTAGGTGTTTTTGAAAAAATAAAAATAACGTTTCACCCCATGAATGAAAGGTTTACAGTTTCAATTCAAAATGTATTGATTTTTCTTACGGGTATATAGTGTTTTAATGTACGTCATTAGAAACTTTCTGTGTCATACACTGACTTTCCGCCCCGTTGGATAAACTTCCTTTGCTCCTGTGTGAGAGTGATTTTCATCAAATTTGTGGCTCCAATCATCCTCAACTTTTATCGTCATAGATATTGACTCTTGGGAAAGTTATCTCCCCTTGTGAACTCTGGAGTCTTGCTGTTATCCAAGTGATATTGAACCTCTGAAAGGTGTGAATGAAATTTTGATCGCCAGGGAATAGTTGTCGGAAGCGGAGAAATCAGCTGAGAATGAACAGGCCAGCGCTATACACGAAAATCGGCATTCATTTTTTTTTTTATATTTTCATTTTCTGCTTCCAAAACATAGGTTATGACCCCTCATTGGAACGAGCACGTCTCGCTCGTTCCAATTAGGGGTCATAACTATGTTTTGGAAGCCAAAAAATGAATTTTTAGTTATACGAGGATTTGTTTTACTGGTTGACCAGAAAGTTATTAAGACGCTTAGGGGTTATCGCACCTTTTCATTTGTACTCACGCGGAAACCCATCTGATATTGTGGACTGCGGTTTTAACTGTTTTTACTACAATAACTTTTTTCTTGGTTTTAACATCAAAGGGAAAAAAAATGGGCAAATGTCAGCTTGTATATTTGTATATGGTTAGATAGGGCAATATCTATATTATATGCCGGTATGCGCACAACATTGCTAATTTGAAGCAAAAAATATATATTAACCGCTAAAAGCTGACGAATATGCAATTTTCTATCATTTTACATGGAATTATACAGGAACAAATAGTAGCACTTTGAATCAACGTGGGACAACAATTGGTCGAATGAAATCGTTCGATAATATCACCAACTGAGAACATATGTATTGTTCTTAAAGGATTGATGCGCACAGCGAATATAATTTCCATAGGTTTTATATAATTCTGAGAAATATAAAAATTCCCCATTCAATTAGTGTTAATTTTTGCCAGCCAATTCTAAGCAATCAGGGGAGATAACCTTTTCGTAAGTCGATGTGAATGACGAGAAAAGTTGATCATGGTTTTAACTGTTACAGTGTTATAAAGTGGCCAAGATATCCCCCACTTCCACATGGGAATCCCGGAATGTTAAGCGGTGCTTGTTTACTGTGGTAAACAACCTATGTTTTACTGGTAAAATGGAACCCAGTCACCAATGCTTGAGGCGGAAGTCCTGTAAAATAGGCAACATTATAAACGATTGACTGAACTTGACTTTATCTCCATGTGCGTTCACTATTAGCCATTGTGCAGAAGCATATTTCCTGAAACACCAATAAATAAATTAAAAAAAAAAAATAAAAAAAAAAAAAATAAATAAATAAATAAATAAATAAATAAATAAATAAATGAATAAATAAATAAATAAATAAATAAATAAATAAATAAATAAATAAGATATCAATGCAACTTCGCTCCATTTGAAGCACCCTTGCCAGTTATGTCTGATTTATGCAAACTTGAAGCGACCTTTGTGCTGTGGTACGATAAAATATGGAGCTTCTTGACCCGTAATAAGAAAACTGGAATAACGCTCCGTGGTGGTTGTGGGAACACCTGGTTGGGAAGACAGTGATACCAAGAGCGACCAATTTGCTGTGCTCCTACTATTAGTTACGGACTTGCATGTCTTTGTTCATTTATTGATAATGCTGTGATGAACACACCCACTCCTGTCGGTGGCGTTATCTGTTTTCTGGATTAGAGGACTTAAATGATTTTCGAAAAATGTTCATTTGATTCCTGTCATGTATTCGGATAGTGTCCTCAATTGCCAGGAACATTATACATATTTCTTGCTCTCTGAAAATAAGACAACACTTCGGCTTACCAATGGTGTCCAGTGAAGTCATATGGGCAGCCAGGACTTTACTAGAAACCACTGCCCGTGTACTATAGCGTCCACAGCAAGACCACAAAAGCCTGTATGTTGGGGCATATGTTCTGCATGTGCATGTAAGACAAGAAAGTCACAAGACTGGAAATCCTATAAAACCTTTACAATTTTATTTTTCAGAACTATATTTTCTACCTGTGAAGACAACCGACCAAAATAAATCAGTTACAGTTTTGAAGATGCTGTAATTTACCTACCGGTACCTACAGTATGTGGAGAGTGTATTATCACTAAATCACCCGCAGAGTGAAGATTCCACCCAAGCAATAATGGCAAATTTGTTGCAAAGCATAACCAGTACAAGCAAAGTTTCAGCCAATGGACCTCCGGGTTAAACCCGGAGGTCCATTGGCTGAAACATTGCTCTTGTCGATATGTACAAAATTTGAAAGTTATAGCTTGGGTGATAACTCCACTCCGCGGGTGATTTAGTTACAATCCACTCTCCACGTACTGTACCCTCTACCGGTAATTAGCCACGTCTCTTAAACAATCATTTATATTAATAGAGAAACAATACACTTCTGGAAAATAAATTTGTCAACGTTTTATAGAATTGGTCCCTGGAGTTAATTCGCCGGGCAAAAATACTAATTATTTTCCATTACTCTTTTCCAGGTAGATAGGCAAGTCAATGGCCTGACCCAGGTTATCTTTATGACCTAATTGTACTAAAGTAATGCATGGCCTCCTTTCAGTTTAAACAACATTTATTTGAATATTTGTTTTATCCACCATTTATCAAAAGGTGCAATCGAAATAAATTCTGTCTTCTGATTGGTCAGAATGCCTAGGACAAATAGCCATCGCAAATGACGCGCTCAACATCCAAGATATATGGGAGCGACCAACATCAAGGATATGCGTATGCGGACACACGAAACATTGGGGGTATATGGTTTAAAAAAAAGAAGCTTTTCGCTTACGCTCGCCTCGATATAAAAATCTAACCAAAAAGCCTGAAAATAGTCACAAATATCATCAAATTGCTGACAATTCGATCATATTTTGATGTTATAAATTAAATAGTCAAATAATTAAATCACACAACTTGAGAAAAACAAAATAAAGAGCAAATCTGTCAACATAGGCACCGATTTGTTTATGCGTTTACAGATGTAACTCTATCTGTTGTCTTCTGCGTTTGTAAAAACAAAACAATTACTCGTTGAACTTTATCTAAGAATGTTGATTTCACGATTTTCAAACCATTTGGAGGTAGATATATTGACAAAAAGAGTTGATTTAAGACCAATGCTACAGCAAACGAGTCAAAAACGTTATCTCCGCCAACATGTATGGTATGTGGAGATTTAATACCTGAATGTCGGGTTTTAAACACCGGTGTTTAAAAACCGACACTCAGGTATTAAATCTCCATATACCATACATGTTGGCGGATATAAGCTCATATTGTATCACTATTGCAGCAGCGATACAAGTCACACGACGCCGTAATAAACGAACGCAGGCGCGCCTGATGGACTGTTTCAGTGGTACAGTAGAATCCTCTTAACTGAATACCCATTTTGCCAGTGAAAATTATTCAATTAACAGGAGTATACAATTAACAGGGATTTGATCAGTTTCCTGTGTTCTGGAGGTAAACTGAGCTTTTTTTCTATTCTATCTTGTTTGACAGAGCTCATAGAGCTCTGTCAAACAAGATATAATAGAATAAATGCCTGTACTGGATGTAGTGAGGCCAAAAAGGTTGATAAATAAGGGGAATTTGGTGCGTCTCAAAGTAATTTTTTCGACATATTTCGAAAAATTATATACAATTAACAGGAGTTTACTCTACAACCCATATGCAAGTAACAGATCAAATTTGTACTGAAGGTATGGTAAATGCTTTTGTGTTTGAAAATTATATTCAATTAACAGGGATATACAATTAAGAGATATCCAATTAAGTGGGCTCCACTGTACTGACATTCACAGGGCATTTCTCTTAAAAACTTGTAGTGCTGCAATGATTGAAGCATCTAGTTTGCCTTAACATACATTCCACGCTGTAGGAAATTGCACGATCCAAGTACATAAACAAATCCATCATGCGAAACACCAAAAGAAAAAAAAAGGAAGAAGATGGATCTCGAAAATTGAAAGTTTTACGAGAAAATTGTGAAACGTAACGTCAAATTGTCGTCAATCTTATTGTGGTTTGCATGCGTCTAAAAAATTATGACTGAACTTACATCCTGTATTTAAAGCGATTCTTGCGCACTACAAATATGTAATTCCCAGTTGTTTTCGCAAACCACCAACCCATCCCCTAGGTGACCTCATTAATTGAATTGAGTTTGGTTTCCACATCGGAAAAAGCAAACTCTGGCGGAGTTAGATTATTTTATTATCACGATGGACAATTCCATGAATGTTGAAGGAATTTCCTCACGTGCCTTTGGGTTGAGAGAATTGAAAATGGAGTTCCATTTGTTTTGATAAGTTGACTGTCGCTTTTTAGTTCCGCCTGGCAAAGTCAGTGGAGCTTTTCTAATGCAAAGTCGCCCAATCCAACGTCAGTCCGTCCGTCAACATTTTGTCCGGGCCATAACTTCTTACCCACTAATTATTATTCGACAAAACTTTATAACAATATGTATTATCAAAAGACGAATTATAATATGGTATGTGCCCCATACCATGGGTATCAAGGTCACAGGCTCTGTGTTAAGGTGACAGAAAAACTGTGGCATTTTACTGTCACTTTTGTCCGGTCCATATAACGTGATATGATTGACAGATCTTATTTATACTTGAAGCAGTTATTACCCATGGCTGAAAGGTGTGTTGCGACTTTGATCCAAGGTCATGTCATTAAGGTGAAGGTTACAGACAGCCAAACTTTGATATTGTTATACAGCCCTTGTCCGGTCCATATAACTTGGTATGATTGACAGAGCTTATTCATACTTGGTACAGTTATAGCTCACGACTCAGAGGTGCGTCATGACTTTGCTCCAAGTTCATATCATCAAAGTCAAGTCATATCAGCAAAACGTTTATATTGTTATACAGCCCTTGCCCGAAACATATAACTTGGTATGATTGACAGATTTTATTCATAGTTGGTACAATTATTGCTCAGGACTCAAAGTGTGTCGCGACTTTGATCCAAGGACATATCATCACGGTCACATGGTCAAATTTTGATATTGTTATACAGCTCTATAATTGAATCTGTGACAGTCGTGTTGCCACTTCACACAATTGTTACCCATAACCCAATATTGTGTCATGATCTTGACCCATTGTCATATCGTGAAGGTTGAGGTCACATGTAGAAACATTTGGTTTTTTGTCTTGTATCTTGTATTTAGCTTTCCCTAAAAGCTGTGATTATGGACAGAGCTATCTAGACTGAGAGGCCCCTTGTTGTTTGTCGGGCAGTCTTTTTTGAGAAGCCATGTTTATGGGTTTTGTTGACTAAATGGTAGATAAAAGTGTTATGTTGACATTATGCTTGTATACAATCGCTTATCGCAACTCAACTCGTTTTTGGGGAGTTACAGCTACTCGTAGCGCAAGTGCGAATCGTAGCTATACCTCCCCCAAAATGAGTCTCGTCTCCATAAAAGATTCTGTACAAGCACAATGCGCACATAACATATATATATTTATCTGATAACCATAGAGTATAACAACCGTTGTATATACTTGAAGTATATACAACGGGTGTTGTATATAATTATAATTTATGCGAACGACCTCTGACCTCTTTCAATTCCATTTTCATTCATTCATTCATGAAACATCGTTATATCACAGGGCAGGTTTTAATTGTACGCTTATTGCACTTTGTCAAAATCCTCTGATGGTGTCATTTCTTATTTATTTTGCTTCAATAAAGGCAACCTAAAATTTTGCTTCAAAACATTGTAGAAATTACTTGAATGTTAATAGTAATTAGTATGCGGCGACTGCGAACTATTTATAGTCACGGCCTCGATCAAAAGTACTCGCGGAACTGCGCTAATTAAAAGTTCGTTTGCTCTACCTGAAAAAAAACACTTCGTAAAAATTGTAAACAAACGCAAAATTATTTGTTATATTGGGACTACAGCATAAAACACGGAAGAAAACTGGAACTATGTCAAAAAAAGAATAACTCTACTGAAACACCGTTTTGTTACTGTTAATAAAATAGTTGAAATTTATTTATGTTCCAGCGCAGTTACATGATGCAAGAAGTGCAATCGCACTTTACAATCGCGGTCATCAATTTTGTAATGTAAGGGACACAACTCTATGCGTCTTGTCCTATTTCTTTTGTCTCGTAGACTGGTTTTCTTTGGAGGCCCGTGGGAAGCATATATAAGTCGGGTAGATGCACGAGACGGGTGTCTGTTTGTTATCAGATAAAAACAATAAACATATAGTGTGTTTTTATATCTGTGTTATACAACTCGTTGAAATATGGTTTATTTTTTCTCGGCGAAGCCTCGAAAAAATAAACCATATTTCAACTCGTTGTATAACACAGATATAAAAACACACTATATGTTTATTGTCTATGTATACAATACATAATACGAAAACTACAAAACTACAAATATAACAATTCAAGATATCATGTTAGCGATACACAATATAAGGAGTTTATAACGATGGTTAGATTCCCGAGAAAAGGAGGGATTCGACAGAAAGTGCGACTCGTAGCTATACCTCCCCCAAGATGAGTCTCGTCGCCATAACAGATTCTGTACAAACACAATGCGCACATAACACACATATATATATGTATACAATACATAATACGAAGGAGTTTATAACGATGGTTAGATTCCCGAGAAAACGAGGGATTCGACAGAAAGTCTACAGCTTATGTAACGTGTCTCCCTTATGTCTAATTTTAGGGTGTACCGGCGACGTGCCGTCTGGGTTCAATCGCTTTATTCTTCAGCCATCTGTCGATCTAAAGGAGAAAAGGATAGAACTGGTCGAAGGTGGAATTCACTTGCAACATGCATCTCACCTTGTTCGCATTTGCAGATAATAACAAGATCTATTGCTGAAGTCCATTATACCACCTCCACTGCAGTTTCATTATTTTTTCATTTTTTGTCTCAAAAACATAGGTTATGACCCCTCATTGGAACGAGCTCGTCGAGCTCGTTCCAATGAGGGGTCATAACCTATGTTTTTGAGACAAAAAATGAAACAAATTAGTTACTGAAGAATTTTTTTTTTACAAGTGTCGTCTGCTTTTCAGGTTAGGTAAAGGGTTAAAAACTAACTGAGAACCAAAAAATCATGAAAAATTGACAAAATAAGGACCGTAATTCTGGTGAAAAATATGCTGGCAACTTGTATCCACATGGCGTCGTGTCGTCTGGGTTCAATCTCTTTCTTCTTCAGCCACCTTTCGATCTAAAGGAGAAATAGATCGAAATGGTCGAAGGTGGAATTCACTTGCAACATGCATTTGACCTTGTCCTCATTTGCAGCAAACAACAAGATTTATTGCTGAAGGCCATTATATCCCAACTGCAGCGCTGGACTGATGAAGCATGGCCGAATTAAAAACAAAGTAAGTACAAAAGAATCATGAAAAATTGACAAAGTAAGGACCATAAATCTGGTGAAATATACGCGGGCAACTTTTAAAACGTGCCAGATCGGCTTGTCATGAAGACCCCCTCATACCAAATTTCATTGAAATCCACCCCCTCACTGCTGCGATATTGCTGCGTATGGACTGGCGGATGGACAGTCAGGCGGATGGATGGACTGATGGACGCATGTGATGCAGTATAACGCCAATTGTCTTCGAGAGTGTGGGTATAATTACCACGCCCTCAGTCTAAGTCAATAAAGAATCTCTGACAATGTTATGAGCCATTTGCGCACTTTTCGTGGAGTTTGTGCATAAACTACCGTGCGTTAATGTGTTGTCCCTTTATTGGCAAAGATATAGAGATATTCTTTTGTGCTCCAGTTATAGATGTTCCTATGAATAAATACTTATTTTGCCTTGAAAACATCAAGATCAAGATATTAAAGCAATTGATGGAACAACCGAGCATAACCATAAAACTACTGCCGTGGTGAGTGTTCATTCATAATTATTTAGTTTACAAACATGTCAAACAGTATTCTACTGTCATTAAAGATTCGGCCAAATTAGTTCTCGACTGAAAAACATTTGCGTCCATTCAAAGAAAATGAATATCTGTGGTACTTTTAGATTCAACCACAGGTTCGCTTTTCTGACAAAATTAATATTCCAGACGACTGAATCTAAAAACATTGGCGATCCACTATTATTAAAACATAGGCGATCCACTATTATTAAGACAAAGACTGGTTGCAGGCCATGGTGGCATCGAACTCCTTACTTAATTTAACTGGTGGATTGAGAGCTTGAATAATTACAGGAATGCCTCTACACTGACACAGATTGCATACTCTCGAATTTATAAAGTCATTGTGCAATATGCAGTTTCGCTGCCCCTCTATCCCCCCCCCCCCAAAAAAAAAACCCATTGGCCCAAAGCAACATTCAAACAAACAAAAAAACAGTGAAAATGTCAATGACACTGTTGCTTAATTTGTCTGTGTGTTGTGTTGGATAAAAAGGTTATCAATGTGTATGAAAGGATTATGAAATAAAACAAGAATTATAAAAATTGAGAATATGTTAATTTCTGTTCCCTGTATGCTATGTTTTCAATAAAATAATTTGAGGTATAGACTACTAAAGAATGGGGGAGGGGAAGGGTTAATGTGGCCCTTAAAGTTAATGTGTGCCCTCAGTTAAGGTATGTCAACCAAATTTACTAAGTTACATTGAAATTATTCCCAAACGGGTCAACCTATCAAGTTATAATGAAATCCCTTCATAAATACGGCCTGGAGAGGTTTTCGGGCTTCGGGCTTGTGTAGCCATCACAGTTGACCGATCGCAACCAAAAGGGGACGTCCTCATCATCTAGACATTATACTGAGTCATCCTACCAAGTTTCAATGAAATCCCTTCATAAATACGGCATGTAGTCTGTGCTAAAGGTTTTCGGGTTTTGGGCTCGGGCATCAGTCACGGTTCAATGATCGCGACCAAAAGGGGACATTCTCATCTAGACATTATCTGGAGTCATCCTACCAAGTTACGATGAAATCACTCCATAATACAACATGTAGACTGTGCTAAAGATTTTCGGTCTTCGAGCCCCTGTAGCCGTCAGAGTTGACCAATCGCGACCAAAAGGGGATGTTCTCATCTAGACATTATATGGAGTCACCTTACCAAGTTACAATGAAATCACTCCATAAATACGACCTATAGACTGAGCTAAACGTTTTCGGGTTTTGAACTTGGGCAGTCGCCACGGTTGGCAGACCACAACCAAATAGGGAAGTCTCATCTAGACATCATACAGAGTCATCCTACCAAATTACAATGAAATCCCTCCATTTTAAATATGACCTGTAGATTGTGCTAAAAATTTTTGAGTTTCGGGTTTGGGAAGCCGTCACGGTTGACAGATCATGACCAAAAGGGACATTCTCATCTAGATATTACACAGAGTCACCCTGCCAAGTTACCATAAAATCCCTTCATAAATCCGACCTGTAGACTGTGCTAAAGGTTTTCGGGTTTTGGGCTTGGGCAGCCATCATGGTTGACTGATTGCGACCAAAATGGAACGTCCGCATCTTGACATTATACGGAGACATCCTACCAAGTTACAATGACATCCCTCCATAAATACGACCTGTAGACTATGCTAAAGGTTTTCGGGTTTTGGGCTTGAACAGTCGTCATGGGTGACAGATCGCGACCAAATGGGGAAGTTTTCATCCAGACATCATTCGGGGTCATCCCTCCAAGATACAATGAAATCACTCCATATTAAATATGACCTGTAGACTGTGCTAAATTTTTTGGGTTTCGGACTTGGGCAGCCATCATGGTTGACTGATCGCGACCAAAATGGGACGTCCGCATCTTGACATTATACGGAGTCATCCTACCAAGTTACAATGACCTCTCTCCATAAATACGACCTGTAGACTATGCTAAAGGTTTTCGGGTTTTGGGCTTGGACAATCGTCATGGGTGACAGATCGTGACCAAATGGGGAAGTTTTCATCTAGACATCATTCGGGGCCATCCCTCCAAGATACAATGAAATCACTCCATATTAAATATGACATGTAGACTGTGCTAAAATTTTTGGGTTTCGGGCTTGGGCAGCCGTCACGGTTGACAGACCATGACCAAAAGGGGACATTTTCATCTAGATATTATACAGAGTCATCCTACCCAGTTACCATGAAATCCCTTCATAAATGCGACCTGTAGACTGTGCTAAAGGTTTTTCGGGTTTTGGGCTCGGGCAGTCGTAACGGTTGACAGATCGCGACCATATAGGGAAGTTCTCATCTAGACGTCATACAGAGTCATCCTACCAAGTTACAATGAAATCCCCCCATATTAAATATGACCTGTAGACTATGCTAAAAGTTTTTGGGTTTTGGGCTTGGGCAGCCGTCACGGTTGAAAGATCATGACTAAAAGGGGACATTCTCATCTAGATATTATGCAGAGTCATCCTACCAATTCACCATGAAATCCCTTCATAAATACGACCCGTCGACTGTGCTAAAGATTTTCGGGTTTTGGGCTCGCGCAGCCATCACGGTTGAATGATCGCGACGAAAAGGGGACGTTCTCATCTAGATATGACCTCAAACCTGCATATAAAATTTCGTGATGATCGGACAAGAACTACAGGGTGTAGCCTGTGCTAAAGGAAAATGTGAACAGACTCACAGACTAACGGACGCACAGACTAACAGACTTCCGCACGCGTGATGGCAATAGCTTACCTTGACTTTGTCAAGTTAAGCTAAAATGGTCTCCAATATAGGAGCTACACACACTAGAAATGCTTCAGATTCGCTCTCGGAGCACCAATTTTGTAAAATTTTCTCGGGGTGTGAGGAGGGGCTAGTCCTAACTAGGACCTCTGGTCGTTAAACCTCCTCGCACTTCCATTTAGGGGCAACGACCGGAGGATCCTAGTTACTAGGGGAGGCCTACGAAACACCACACAACTTCCTTTCAAATATCATCTTTGACCGCCCTTCCCCCTCCATAAATAAATTTTAAAAAAATGGCAAGGGCACCCCATATTATATAATCCTAACTACGCGTAATATGAAACATATCTATGGACGAAGGGAGAGGGACAGTGCCCCCACCCTTCTCAGTGCCGCCACCTTTGCTTTCAACAGTACTTTAAATCCCATTCGATATGTAGTGGTGTCCCATAAGAATACTCCCACTTTTATTTATGCACGGGAGAAAAACCTGTATCCTATATTATGTGCACCGTGCTAGTTGTTTTACATACCAAAAAAAACCCAAATACCAAATCACCGTGCAGATGTTCTTGCTTGAAAAGTGTAATTGCTGTTTTAGAACAAATATTAAATTAGTTGATAGCGACCACTTTTTGATGGCTGTCAAAACCCAAAATGGGACATCCTGTTCCTCCCCTCTGCACCATTGTGTCATATCATCCATTGTTTCTTATCGTTCGCCAGTTGATCCATCTATGTATACCCTCAACTCTTGGAGTGGGACCTTAAACACCAATAAATAAATGTGTACGAATGCGTACTACACGTCGATGGTGCCCTTGCCTTGTCTTCTGTCATTGCCATAATCCTGCTTGTGTGGTTTAAGTACGTTGGGAAGTCTGACAGCTGCTCGGTGGTTCTCTCCGGGTACTCTGGGTTCCCCCACCCGCAAAACTGTGCGACACGAGGTGACTCTGCCTGTCAAAAGTGTCGTTAAACCCCTATAAATAAATTAAATAAATAAATAAATTGGTTACGTCTTGGAACGAAACAACAGGGGCAACTCTGGCTTGGATCATATCGGCCGAGATCGGCGTCATCATATCAGTTGAAGTTGAAGTTGAGTCATGTCGGTCGAGCTTGATAATGGGAGATGATGGGCATTTCTTGGAAAGAAAATCGTATCTAGTAAATAAATCAACAATTAGCAGGCCTGGTATTCCTAAAAATGCAGAAGGGCTAAAAATCGCCCCCGTCGCATCGCATAGGGGAGCGATTAACTCTCCCCAAGCGTACTGTGAAAAGCTAAAAGTGGCAAAATGAAATTTTACTTTTAATGAATTTTGCACAGTGTGCCTGGTACATTTTATTTGGTGCTCCTAACAGGTTAGTCTGTGAGACGGCCACACTGTCACAGAATATGTTTGAATTGGTAAAAAAAGTTCTGATTTAGTGGTAAAAAAATAGCGGGTGTGACTACCCCGGGCTTCAGTCGCTTCTCTGAGGTGAGGTGGCTATGTGTCAAATTTTACTACATTTTACTACCTATAAAAAATTTATATTACCAAAACTGAACTGCGGTGGCTCAGTGGTAGACTGTTGGACTTCTGCGCCAGAGGTCCCAAGTTCGACCCCAGTCCGGGACGACCCGCGTTGTGTCCTTGGGCAAGGCACTTTAACCCGGCTGCCTACATGGGGGCACGATAACGCCATGTACTAAGGCGTAGTGCACGTCAATGGTGTAGGCCTACATGTCTTCAACCGCTGTAACCCTGCTTGAACGGAGCTTGAACAGAGTTAGAATGTTGTGGCGCTGACAATTGCTCGTTGATGCTCGGTGGTTCTCTCTGAGTACTCCGGCCTCCTCCACTCGTAAAACTGTCACGGTTACGATTAGCCATTGTGCATAAGTTTGTGACCTTAAAACACCAATAAATAAATAAAAAAATAAATACCAAAACTGAACTTGCCTTTCTTTTTTCCTCTAGTATATATGCACAAAATAGATTGATTGTTCATGGGCATTTTCTCACGCGAATGTTCTTGCTCAAACAGTTTTCTTGTTCTCTGTTGAAACCCATTTAAACATGAGAAAACTGCGTTTTCACCATATTTTGATGTTCTGTAACCTTTTTTTCTGTTCATGATATCAACCGAGTGTGCATCGCGTGGCATATACTGTCCAAAAAAAGTTAAGCCCCCCCCCCCCCCAATACCAGTGGGTATACAGTAAATGGGGAAATTCTCCTGAGAAAACCTGCTATTTGCATTAGGGGGGAAATGCTTTATTAGTGAAGCAAGGGTTTCTAGCGCTTTCTTTTTTATTGAATGAATATTAGGCACCGCCGACGTCATCACAACGTTATAAAACGTCACGTTGTTCAGTACCTGATGGAACAGCCTCAAGCATATCTAACACACTTTAACCTAACATGAAAAGCAGACGACACTTGCAAACAAAATTCTTGAATGACTATTTTTTTTTATTTTTTTTGTCTCAAAAACATAGGTTATGACCCCTCGTTGGAACGAACTCGACGAGCTCGTTCCAACGAGGGCACATAACCTATGTTTTTGAGACAACAAATGAAAAAATAATGAGAACTATATGGCGCTTTTTGAGAATAGCGCTGGTCGGTTTTGGTCGTTACGTTAGGTAAACGGTTAATCGGCGTGGCATGCTGTCCGTGATCTTCCGAATTTCTCTCACTGTGATGTTGTCTCATTTCACTATAAGCACACGGCAGTGAAGTGGCCGATAGCCAGCAAATATTCACCTGTTTTAAGGATGTATGCCCGATCCGATAGAGGAATGCAGAATGTCACAATATGAGCTATTCGTATACCCTCAGGTATTATAGGAGACAGGGTGGGGGGGGGGGGGGGGTGCTTAAGTTGTTTGGGACAGTATATAATAACTACATATAATTTCGATTTTTTTTCCGGGAAGAATAAAACTTGCAAATTACTGTAAAAACACATTTTCTAAACGAGGTAGACACTTACGTAGTGTTAATATTAGTTATCCTTGTGTTTTCCAGGGTGTATGGGAATTTACACCGGTTTGGGAACTCATACACCCTGAGGCAAAGCCGAAGGGTGTATGAGTTCCCAAACCGGTGTAAATTCCCATACACCCTGAATAACACAAGGATAATGGATTTATTTCCAAGAATTTTGGTGTACTTAATACTTTAACCTACATTATGGGCAAAAACTGACAGAAAATTTGTACTTCGTAAGTTTCTTAATAAATAAAACCAGACAAATATGGATATCATTGGAACTGGCTCAATGAGCCAGTTCCAAGGACATCCGTATCTGTAATATTTTATTGCACATAAATATTAAATTTCCTGTAATTTTATTTTTGTTCTAACATAACCGAGCAGAAGGTATGAATTAATAATTAAAAATGGGTACTTTTTTTAGCCATATAGCCTGCTATTGTATATTCTTGTTTTTACACCGTGGTTAACCACGATGTAAAAAAAAAAACCACTGTGGATTGCAAGTTACACCGTACCTCACAGCCAATCAAAATGCAGTATTTTGTTTCATTTGGAAATAATATGTGTGATACTGATGTATAGACATTCTAAATGACGGATTATCTGTGAAGTATTTCTAATTAGCTTGCCATAAAAATCCAAGTTACCTTCTGTAAACTTTAATAAGCGAAAACAACAGAAAGCTCAGAGAGCTATCTGTTGTTTTCGTTAATTAAACGCAACAAAGGGAAACTCGGTCTTATTTTCTACTGATGTTATAGGTGTTTTCTTAACAATTACTTAATTCTAAATTCGACCTTCCTCTCTCATTTAATAATTTCATGGGAGATAATTTTATCGATGGTCGATTTTCATGACGATATCAGTTTGGAAATGTATTACTGGAAAATTGTGGAGAGGTGGGAGGTGCATGCTCTATGCCCTCTCCGGTCCCCAAGTCCCTGTATGGGGAGATAATTTATGCTGAAAAATGTGAGCACAATGGAAACTAGCCCTTTAAGATGAATGATGCCGAAAAACGAACTAAAACACTTTAATACTGGTTTTGAATTTTATCAATTGAAATAAATGTTCATGAAACACAAGTTGAACTGTTAGGGGCTCGAACAGAATTTTAAAGTGCGTCTTTATAACTTTTGAGGATTCGAGAAAAAAACTCCACATATTTCGTCATATCAAACGAGAGAATCGTCAGTTACATTATAAAAGATGTTTGAGCACCTTCTTCCTGCTAATTCTCCAGTTAGACGACAATGACGTTTTGGTGAAGATGTCATGTTTCTTTCTCCCTCTACTATGTCCGGAAAAGGTTGGGAGGGTGCATCAGGGAAAGAAAGAAAGAACGATGGTTCCTTGCATCTCAGCGCGCAATGGCATGCTACAGAGAGGGCATTTTTGTGTCATATGCGTCGCTCATTTGGCAAATATTATTGCATGGGGGGGGGGGGGGGGGGGGGGGGGGTTATAGCAGTTCAAATGGAGGGGATTTCGATGGTATTTGTGTATCAATTTCATCAGTCAAAAATTGTTGCCGTTGAAGGCCTGGAAATAACCCGCGAATGACTGTTTAGGTTACGTGTGGGTTATGTTAATTGTCAACTACGCGAACGAACAACATGTTACGACTACGTAATACAACATAATGTTATTAAATTACTAATCTCGCATATCTTATGACAGTCTTTCGGAACTATCTCGACTCGACGGTAAATTAATGCATCCACATATATAATATAATGGCATGCTGTTTCCATCTTAAAGGAACTTCCATCAAATTAAATAGCAAAAACTAACGCGCAATCTCGGTTCGGCGAGATCGCGAGTTAGTTGTTGATGTTTATATAATCTTGAACCCCGTTGAGACGTAAAGGGCATGACTGGCGTGATAAATCAGAAGGCGGAGAAGCGTCACACCACCCTTTCTACCACCATGTTATAATAGAGTGTAACCTGTAAACGGGATACGATATGAGTCCTCATTTCAAAGTCTGCCGTGACTAAGTCCTGGTAGTGGATGGTCACGCTGCTGAGAGGTGATTAATTCCGTGCATCCTCTTTAGGACAAAAATGTACATATAAAGGAAACAACATTTATATAAAAAAACAGGGTAACCAGTCTTGTTTTAAAAAGGTAAATACAGGAACAAATTTCAACAAGGGAACGATCAGCAGAAATAAAAAAAAACTTAACAGAAAACAAAAATGAGATGAGTATTTTGTAATGAGATTATCGTAAACTTGTTCAAAGTGACATCAGGGGTTTGTTCCGCCAATATAGGTTAAAGATGCTGCTTGCTATCTCGGTTTTGAAATGTGGAGCCTTCTGTGATCTTTTGAACTAACCGTCAAACGTGAAAGCTGAAACGTATAAATGGCGCAAGCCGAAAAGGTAATTTCGAAGTTACTTATATGCGTTTCTACGGCAACGTAGAAGCGCCACGCGTTGTTGTGATAGTGATTAGTAACCGTTTAAACGAATTAATAATCCGTTTAAATGGATTGGTAATCCGTTAAATAGATTATTTAATCCGATAATTACTGAATCCGTTTAAACAGATTAGTAATCCGTTTAAACGGATTAGTAATCCGTTTATACAGATTAACCGCACGGATTTGATTGGTTGATTGTCACATGGTTTGTTATGACGATAAAGTATGTTACGTAGTGAGGTCTCACCGCACAGTTCACGTGGCTTTGAGGGCTACTAGTATGGGTTAGGTAGATAGATAGTTTAATGACAATAACGTCCACACGAGACGGATGCCAGTAAATAATAATAAATAATAAACAATAAAGATAAATATAAACATTTGAGTATCTAATATGGATTTATCAGCGGGGAGACGATATCTTTAAAGTTAACATGCACGTCACGGGACGCGAAATTATGAAAAAAGAGAAAGTTAGTTCATTTATAGATAGATTTTAAATCTCGACTCGAAAGCTCATTTTAAAGTACTTATCATGAGTTAGTACGCGTTTTTTTTTCTGTTTTTCTGGGGGGGGGGGGGGGGGGGATGACTGTCATTAAAGAAAAATTTTTTAAAAAATATATTTATATAATAAGAAGAAGTTTAACAATTCACAATTTTTTTTTTTTAAACTCAAAAATATAATATATATATATTAAATAAGAACTTTAACACACAAAAAAATGCCAAACACAAAAAAGTATATCATGGAAAAACATTACATTTGTCTACCAAACCCCAGTTGAAAAAAGTATTGTAGAAATCTAGGAATTAAAAATTATAACTGTTACAAAACTAAAGAACGATTGATCGAAGCCGTGCACGAGGAGACCTGTGATCTATCACTGGTGAAATTACAAGCCAAAGTGCGTCAGTCATTGAAATTGAAAGGTGTCAAATACATGAAAAAAGACGAATGCATCGGTCAAGACGGAAAAGAAATGGATGAAAGATCTGTGGTAGCGACAAAAACAACTCGAATCGCGAAAAAACAAATGAGAAGACAGCGAAGACAAAACAACGTCAACGAACGACCGCGGAGGAAACTAAGAAGAAGACGATCATTAAACAAAAAGTGGCAGAGTGGCAGAAGGTTTTGAAAGAGAATAATAAAAAAAAATGAAAAGTGATGCGGTTCGAGATGATGATTCGTTAGAAAAAAACGATGGATGCAGTCGCGAGAGTGGTGAATGAAAAAAAGGATTCAATGCGATAGCGGAAATCATAATCGAAGCATTGAAGTCACCATTGATTTTGATAGAATGAGACAAAGCCATCAAAGGATGGTTTAAAACTTTCGACGTGAAGCCCGGTCTCGCAAAACACGATCCAAGTCGTCCATAAAACAGGTGAAGGGTAGAGTGTTGAACGTAGTTCGAAAACATCTAGATAAGGGTTTAAAAATAAAAAAAATTATCTTGCATTGTCTGATAAAAAAGGTCGACGCAAAGACGGGCGATAGTATGGTGGAAGATACCTATTTCCAATCTAAAAATGAGATTGTGTTCAGAGACGACGAATTAGCCGACGTTTATGAAGTGATGAAAGACAAGATGTTGGAATCTATGGCTACTTTTCAAACAAGGGAAGTGGTCGGACGTTCGAGAAGATATTGAATCTCGAGATTCACATGGACAAACATGATCCTTTGAAAGCGTCTTCCTATGTATAATTACCTTATTTCGTATTTAAAAAACAAGCTGTGATCAACGTGAAAAATAAAGAGGATAACGAGTGTTTCAAATGGGCAATCACATCGGCCTTATATCCCATAGAAAAGGATGCTCAGAGAGTTTCCAAGTACGCGGAGACTTGTAAAAATCTCGATTGGACGCGAGTGCCTTTCCCGACGCGGTTGAAAGACATCGAATGTTTCGAAAAGCTAAATTCCACCGTGACCGTGAACTTCTTGGAATACAACAATGAAAAACGAATAGTCTATCTTTTAATGCAGTATGTCGAAGTCAGACTCGAAAGCCTTGAAAGGTAGTAATGAAGGGACAGTAGCAACCAGATTCGCTCCCAGGTTTCGGGTGTGGTCATCTATGGGTGGTGCGAGACAGGAGGTGTCCTGGTGAACTCTCCCGTGAGCAGAGAAACGATGGTAGCTCCGTCTGACGGCCTAGGCCCCGGATGGTGTAAAGGTGGTGGTATTTTGTAAAATCCGGTGTCTCGATCCGGTCGGATCGGCATATGCGGTATGGGGGGGGGGGGGGGGGGGTTGTTTGTTATGGTTGGTTGTTTCGTTCAATATAAGTGGTGGGTCCCCCGTATGTAAGGGGGAGTCATTGTGGTAGACTGGTGCCATGTAACGTTACTACGTATGGAACGACGCACAGTGTATGTGCGTCGGTCGGGTTATGCCGGCCTGGGTGACCGGGTATGTAGTACTTTCGGGTGGGCCGCGGCAGGTGTGCCGTAATACCTCGATGTCATTCAGAAAAACAGCCCTCTTTTGTTTGGTGAGGGGGGGGGGGGTAGATTGTTCAGTGGTATGGTTGGTGTCTCACGCGGTGCGTGTTACCAAGTGATATGAGGTCATATCACATGGCTGGGGGTGACGGTGGTCACTGTTGGTGGTCATAAGGGTAGCGGTTCACGGTGGGAACAAAAAGCCGATGGGGGTATGGTTGGTTTGGTCTGTGCTCCTTCAAGGGAGCTTGTTTTTGACAGCACTTTTTGAGGTAAAAGTGTATGAGCATTTGTGAAATGGTACTCTTTTGAATAGTGTGGTGGGCCCTGAGAAGGGCCGTTTGAGGGCGTAGAAAAATTCTACTGCCATGCTTCTTGTTGGTTGCTGGGTGGTGAAGCGGAATCCTTTGGTTGTTGCTCGCTGTTTGGAACATCAGTTGGTTTAGGTGCTTCTTGTAGGAGCTGCCTGGCCACCATAAGGGATATCTTGGCTGCCATATCAGCGATGCGCTGATCATCAGACACGGTTGAAGGTATGTCCGAAGGAGGTTTGGCTGCCCACTGATTGATGTGGGTAACAATGGCTTCCTTCACGCTCTGGGTGTGTTGAGAGACAAGGTCCCGGAGCTGCTGGTCTAGCTCATACTGGTCAGGTATGCCTGTCGTATACGGCGGGCGTATGGTGTACGTCCATTTCGCAGATTGGATGTATGAAATCCAATCCAGAGCGTGTCTGGTCCGTTGCGCCTTCAAAGCTTCATCTCTTGGTATAGTATGGTCAAGAGGAGGCATGATGATTTTGTTGTTAGTATTGGTGGCATGGTATGGCCTTGCTGTTTGGCGGAACGTGAAGTTCTTGTTGGTCTCATGATTGGTGAGTTATGAGAGCTGAGTCTAAGTCTAAAGAATAGTTTCGCGCGCCGAAGGCGCGCTGGGACGATATGGGGCATGCCTTTTCGACCCTCAATTACTGTATATTAAAGTTTCGATAATTTTTGAGTCATCATCACCCGCATCATGTCTGGCCGGAGCAAAGGAGGAAGAGGATTGGAGTTGATGTTTCTGGTTGTTGTTCTTCAGGCAAGTATAGTCTGCCGCTTGTGATTTGGAGTTGAAGATGTTGGAGATGTTGAAGATGGGCCTTCATCGGCAAGTATAGTCTGCCTTGGGCTCTTTCGCTGGCGTGTATGGTTTCGGCGATAGATAATTTGAAAGAAACAAAACGGACCTTAACAAGGTGCCACCCAACCTGAACATTCCTGGTTCAGGTAACAGGCCTGCGATTGTCATGGGGTCGGGACAGATTGTGCGCTAGAGGAGCGCTTTACAAAAAGGGGCTAGGAGATTGGGGCGCAGGACCAACGCTCGCCTCCCTGGGGGTGGATGCCCACCTCCAAGGATGGAGTGAAGGATGTGCTGAAGCCATAACGGTTATTGTGCATTCCATAGCGGTTATTGATATCCGTAGCGGTTATTGATATCCATAGCGGTTATTGGGGAAAAGATAGAATATGAAAGATAGTAAAAAAAAACTTAGACTAAAAGCGGCAAAAGGTAGAATACAGTGAAGAAGTGTGTGCATTTGCAAGGTCTTTTTCTGGATGTATTTCTGTTGAGTGTGAAAGTATAGTCTGCCGCTTAAATGAGTGTTGGAGCTATCACTGGCAAGTATAATCTGCCTCAAGCTCTTCTGTTGTTGTTGTTGGTGTTCGGGCTGTTGTTTCTTTGTTGATTGTGCTGGCGGGGAGTCTTTCTTACGGCGGTGTATTGGTCTTGTGCGTGCAATTGCAAGGTCTTTTTCTGGTTGTTGTTGTTGTTGTTCGGGCTGTTGTTTCGTTGTTCATTTTGCTGGCGGGGAGTCTTTCTTACGGCGGTGTATTTGTCTTGTGCGTGCATTTGCAAGGTCTTTTTCTGGATGTGTGAGAGCTGATGAATGAAAGGTTTTAGCGCGCCGAAGGCGCGCAGGGACGATATGGGATTTACAAATCCCTTGCGACCCGGTTAGCCTTATTTTATTCCACATGGATCTTGGATCACACAGGCCTAGCTTTCCTATTGCCTCAAATAGGGTCTGAAGGGGTATGCACGCGGTTAGAATTCCCGGCAGTTTGCATTGGAGTGATAGATTGTCAAAGACCAAACCCTCAACTCCATTAAGACTATTAGAGAGTGGGCTCTATTCGGTTCCAGCTTGGCGATGGTAGAGGTTTGAGTCCCACCATGGTGGCGAGCCAGAATATAATGTTGTGCGATGGCAATTTTAAGGGAAAAAAGAAAAAAGAAGCAACGCCGGTTTGGTAGCGGCCCCGGTATATGACCATAGCGGTTACAAAAAAGGAATGGAGAAAGCTCCAACAGTTTAGTTTGAAAAAACCGGGAGTCATCCATCAAGCCTTCTTGGAGACAGGACGCATTATGGCATTGAATGAATGAATGAATGAATGAATGAAAGGTTTTAGCGCGCCGAAGGCGCGCAGGGACGATGTGGGATTTACAAATCCCTTGCGACTCGGTTAGCCTTATTTTATTTCACTTGGATCTTGGATCACACAGGCCTAGCTTTCCTATTGCCTCGAATGGGGTCTGAAGGGGTATGCACGCGGTTAGAATTCCTGGCAGTTTGCATTGGAGTGATAGATTGTCAAAGACCAAACTCTCAAAGCCATTAAGACTATTGGAGAGTGGGCTCTATTCAGTTCCAGCTTGGCGATGGTAGAGGTTTGAGTCCCACCATGGTGGCGAGCCAGAATATAATGTTGTGCGATGGCAATTTTAAGGGAAAAGGAAAAAAGAAAACCAAACAGCAACGCCGGTTTGGTAGCGGTCCCGGTATATGACCATAGCGGTTACAAAAAAGGAACGGAGAAAGCTCCAACAGTTTAATTTGAAAAAAAACCGGGAGTCATCCATCAAGCCTTCTGGGTATCTGGTTATCCTTCGGGAATTCCAAATGACCTCCACCCCCCCCCCCCCCCCCCCCCCCAAAAAAAGGGCTGTTTGCTGGCAAGAATCCTTGCCTTGGTCTTGTTAGGTTTTCTGCACATCTTTGCTTGAGGATTGTTTCAATCCCTCATAGTATGTCATTCAGTTTGGTCGTGTGTCTGATGAGATAGAGGAGGGAGAAAAGATAGAGAGCTGGAAATTAGAGCAATTCGGTTTTTAATTTACACCTTTTCCGTCCTTTTGGATGGGGAAGCCAGCATTTTTTCCCCGAGATTTATATCTCAAGGAGGGGAGACCCGGCAGCAGGTGGAGATTTTCCTCGCTGTTTGCAACTCCCACTGGTAACAGAGGCAAGCTTTCGTGCGTATCGTGTCACCCGCAGCCAGTTCTAAATTTAGGTCACAGAATAACTGGCTCACCCCATCACAATGATGTAATCTTTAACCCTTTCGATAGACATGCCCCAGATTATTTAGTTTTCCTATTGAGGACGCGATGCGCATTGAGTTCTATTATTAATTCGCTGTCTTGAAGTCTATTTAGAGTTTTGCTTTGAAGATCTTTTAAGCGCATTGCTATAGTGTCTATTTTTGCTATCTCGGTGTGAGAGCTGATCGAAAAATTATGGTATATATTGGAACCTGACGGACGTGGTAGAAAGATGGTAAAAGAATGGTAATAATGTTCCCAATATTCCTATTAAAGCAGTCCTGGTAGCATGGTAATTAGCACGGACGTGATAGTAAGCATCAAAAAATTAAGGTAAATGCTCGGCGTGCAAAACAGGAAATGCATATTGCGTTTGAAAGCACGGAGGTCGTTGTAAACCTAATTTCAAGTATTAGGTTGTGTTTACGAGGGTGAAGGTCATAGTTGTCTGGGTGGTTACATGGTAGTATCTAGTAAACACGGACGTCGTTGAGGACGTTTTAGTTGGTGTTTGACTTCCAAACAGGGTGTGTGTGGTGGAACAGTCAGGGATTCCAGCGGGGGGATGGGAAGGCCCGTAAAGGGGTGAGTGAGGCCTGATCCCCATACGGAGTGGTATTCTGGTCCTGGTATAGTAAGGTAATTGTGGTCCGATATGTAGCTCTAAATGGTTCAGAGCCTGAGGCAGCGGCAGGTGAGGTAGTGGTAGTCCATGGAGGAATCGGTCACCATGCTGACACCCCTTGGGGAGGGGCGAGTGGTTACGGATACGCCAGTGGTATTTATTGGATGGAAGCATCAAGGATTGTATATAGGTTATTATTCCTTGTGTAGACATAGTGCGAGCAGTGGTGCCTCGTGGGAGGGGGGGGGGGCGTAGGTAGCCCAGCCGGCAAAACTCGTGAGTGGTTAGGTACGCCTTATAAAGAAGCTGGTCATTGGTGGTTGTTTAAATGCTCAAAGAGGTAGAGTGGTAGGAGGTACTGTCTTTGGAGAGTGAGGTGGTGGGTGGTAGGCACCTCGATCTCCCGTTGTATAGGTGGGAGATGGGCACGGACTAGAACGTCACTAAGGTTTGTGCCGCGTTTGAAAGCCAAGATTGGCGGTTCCGGGAATATCTTCCGGAGCTTGGTGTCGGCAGAGATAAGTTCCCAGTATTTAAGAAGTGCTTTCTTAATTCTGGTAATGTAGGGGTTAAAAGTGGTTGTAAAGACCAGAGGTGGCTCCAAATATGCCTTGTTCGGTCGGCCCCGGTTTGTGTTTTTGAGTAAGGTAGGTCGATCTGCGAAATTGACTGTGGTGAGCAAAGGTACAGAGGTCTCGTACCACTCCGATCACCATTTCCTTCATGACAGTGATAGATTCCAGTTTGTTTACCAGCAGCCATTTTGGAATACCTTTTTCTACCTCGATTGAGTTGTAATTTTTTCCAATTACGACTTGTTTACACTGCTTTCACCACTGTGTTATTACAAGATATTTGTATAATTATACACTTACCACTTATCACCTCAGGTAGTTATTCCGACTCTCGCGTTTTACTTTTATTATATTATTTCTTTCTCGCTTTCACGTTTTATTTATTTCCACTCATTTGATCGTGCCACCTGCCGAACCCGGCCTATGCGACCCCACCTGTGTCTTTACCTGGCGCGGTCGTATTATACCTTTAACACGGTCTCATCTACCCACCAGCTACAACGGTAGACATATTCACTGGGGGACTCATACCAGTTCACCACAACACGCCCACCGACGGCGGATGAAAGCAAATCTGAGCTCACAAAACACCTGCTCTTGACGCTCGGTTTAACACCCTACAATTACCATTATTTGACAAACCCCACTCGTACTGCTATCACTACCTACCTGTACATACGTGAATCTCACATCGGAATACCAAACGGGCTTCTACCCACACGAATAACACTTCGCGGAAGCTAATTCCGGACAAATACCACCAAGTTGCTGAAACCACCACTTCCACCATGGAAGAGTTACACCCCGAAACACACCGTAAACTCCGTCTACAACTTAATGACACACGGGGACTCATGTTTCGCGAGGCTGATGCACATTACAAATACCGTATCTACCAAGAATGCAATACACAAAATGTCGTTCCAATTGATCTCTTTAATACCATCAAAACAGATCTACACCTCACCGTTAACAAAACATTGAAATTTGAGAACCAACCAGCCTACGGTCAAACGCCTACCCACACACCCTGATCGCCACACCGCGGCGAACCAGAAGAAACGTAGAGCGTAACGAACGGCGACGCATTAAACAAAAATCAAATCTTACCAGATTGGCTGATATAGCTAGCAAGCACATTACAGACCTCTCAACCCACACCCTCAACAGCGCCGAAAAACTTGTACTAGGCAAGGGATTAAATTTTATACCCACGCCTCACAAACCTACCAGACTTTGAGGGCCGTGAGGCACAAATATTACAATTTGACCCCTCACCCTACCCCACCAAGGGTCTACCCGAATCGGCATTAATGGCATTCCTGATATGCCATTACATGAGTACAACACCCACAGGTACCCAACCCGCCGCAACTAACCTAGACATGCCACTATACGGAGGTCTACACCAACAATTAACCTCTAACCCTGCCCATGCAGGTCTTCCGGATTGGGGAACCGTCATACACGCATCACGACGCTCCCCCCTCACTAACGGGAAAGCTACCACGCCCATTCCCACCGCGTACACCCAGTAGATGACCACACCTGAAGCATGGTGGCTAATCTGGTTGCCGCTGTCCCTATATCACCATCTGCTTGTCTTTAAGTCAGGATCATGGCTGTAATTAAACATTTATTTTACCTGAAAGCATCAATGACATTATTTTAAAAAAAAAATTCTCAGTTTCTAAATATTTTTTATCAGTAAGGGACTATAGGGATAATTTGGGGACTCTCCACCCCACGTTGCTGGAGAGGAATCCGTTAGTTTCAATACTATTAATGCAATACGGATTGCCGCCCCCCCCCCCCCCTCCCAGGTGCCATCAGGGTAATTTTCAAAGGCTGGCTTTTCTTCATATTGTAACCCTCGCAATTGACTAAACTAACCGGTTTCGATTGCAGTCTTCCATGACTCTCTCTTTAACAAACATTTTGACTTCTTTCCCCGCGGAATCATTCAACCGTACTATAATTTGTCCCAAGTAGCCTAGAAACATGCTCCAGATCACCCAGAAATACGCTCCAAATCGTCCAGAATCTTGTTCCGAATCGTTCATAAACATGGTCCGAATCGTCCACAAACATGGTCCGAATCGTCCAATAATCTGGGCCGAATCGTCCAATAAAAATCTGGTCTGAATCGTACATGGTCCGAATCGTCCATAATCCTTTTAGAATTACCGGCTGTCGAACATAATATGGTTTTCAAACAGCCACCCCCCCCCCCCCACCACCACCAGTATAGACACGTAGGGGTCTTAATACGTCTATGTGGTATCTATGTGGTATCTATGTAGTTCTATGTGGTATCTATGTAGTTCTATGTAGTTCTATGTGGTATCTATGTAGTTCTATGTGGTAATTCGTCGCACCGATCCTCTCAGACTGATTTTGCACAAAGAGAGAGAAAAGATTGTTAATTTGTTATTAATTTCGGAGGGTGACAATCAACATTATTGCTGGATTAAAGAAATAAGTAGATTGTTCTCCAAGCAGATTTGTAAACATAATGCCGAGAGATTTTTTTGTTTCAACTGCATGAATTCGTTCCATTATCAAGAATTGTTGACGCATCATCGGGAATATTGCAGCGAAAAGCAAAGCGTTGCCGTCGAAATGCCTAAACCTAACACTTACGTGGATTTTCACAACCACAACAGAAGATTGTAGCCGGCATTCGTCATCTACGCCGATTTCGAATGTTTAACCACGAAAATAAATTTTTGTCAGCCTGACGAGCGTAGGAGTTACGCCGAAAAATATCAGAAGCACGTACCTTCGGGCTATTGTTATTTCATGAAATATTCTTTCGACGATTCTCAATCATCAGGTCCATTCGTCTACAGTAAACGTTCAGATGATGATGACGTTGCTCAAAGATTCATGGAAGAGATAGAATCAAAAATTCAATTATTAAACGACAAATTTAAAAAACCTAAAAAAATGATCATCACGCCAGAGCAAGAGCGAGAATTCAATGAAACCACCGAATGTCACATCTGTAGACAGTTATTCGATAATCAGTCTGAAAATAATAGAAAAGTTAGAGATCATGATCACTACATGGGTCTGTTTCACGGCGCTGCTTACAACAAATGTAATTTAAGATTTTGAGACACTAAATTCTATCTGGTGATATTTCACAATCTCTCGGGTTATGACAGTCACCTGTTCGTAAAAAATATGGGTGTCAGTGAGGGAGAGTTGAGCTGCATTGCGCAAAGCGACGAAAAATTCATTTCATTCACTAAATGGAAGGATGTCGGTGAAAAGAAGGAGAATAAAAAGAAGGATGGATTGAGTGAGGAAACAGAGAGTCCCATCCATAAAGAGATTCGTTTCATCGACAGTTATAAATTCATGTCGGCCAGTCTGGAAAAATTAGTCGACAGTTTGAGTAGGGAGAAATTTAAAATCACGAGTTAACATTTTAATGATCTACATCATGTTGAGGAAAGGAATCGACCCTTACGATTACATGCGTGATCTCGAGAAAGTCGCTCTACCTTCTAAAGAATTTTTTTTATTCTAAATTATACCAGTCTCCCATTTCCGACGACGATTATGAACACGCGCAAAAGGTGTGGAGATTATTTGACATGAAATCCAAGAGAAAATATCACAACCTCTATTTGAAAACCGAAGTGCTTCTCTTGGCCAACGTGTTCGTAAGTTTTCGATCAGTGTGTCGTCGACATTACAAACTAGTTCCGGCTTGGTATTTCACGACACCCGAACTCGCTTGGGACGCTCTCCTGAAGACGACCGAAGTTCGATTGGAATTATTATCAGACATCGACATGTTACTCATGTTCGAAAAGGCTGTGAGGGGTGGCGTCTCTATGATTTCCACCAGATATGCCAAAGCTAATAATTATCACATGGAAAAAGATTTTGATTCCGAAAAATCGAGTAAATACATACAGTATTGGGACGCTAATAATTTGTACGGTTGGGCCATGAGTCATCCTTTACCGATCAGAAATTTCAAATGGGTCGAAACGTCGGAAGAAAAACAAAACATGGAGACACTATCCTTGTATTTTAAGGGTCGATTTGGATTATCCGGAAACGTTACACAATCCACACAATAATTATCCGGTGGCTCCCAAACGAATAGAAGTGAACGGCATCGAAAAAAACTCGTTCCCAATTTAGATTGCAAATGCAAGTACGTGGTCTATTGCGAAAATCTGAAACGTTACATCGATCACGGGATGAGATTGATCAACGTGCATCGAATCATTCAATTCGATGAGGAGCCTTGAATGAAAAAATACATCGATCTCAACAAGAATTTAAGAATGCAGGCCAAGAGCGACTTTGAAAAAGATTTCTTCAATCTCATGAACAATTGCGTGTTCGGAAAATCTATGGAAAACATTAGGAAAAGAACCGACGTTCAACTTGTCACGTCTGAAGAGAAGTCTAGAAAATTAATCACGAAACCCAATTATCAACATAGAATCATATTTGATGAAAATCTAGTGGCCGTGCAAATGCAAAAGATGCATCTGGAGTTTGACAAACCCTGTTATCTCGGAGCGATTATCTTATATGTCAGCAAGCAGTTGATGTATGAGTTTCACTACGATTACGTCAAATCCAAATTCGGTTCGAAAGCCAAACTATTGTTCACCGACACAGACAGTCTGGCTTACAGGATAGAGACTAGAGATGTCTATGAGGACATAGCGCCCGACGTGAATGAATGGTTCGACATGAGTAATTATCCTGATGATCACCTGTCTAAGATTCCAAAGGGCATCAATAAAAAGGTGTTGGGTAAATTCAAAGATGAGAGTGATGGAAGACAGATCACCAAATTCGTGGGGTTGAGACCAAAATTGTACGCTTATCTCTTTGACGGTGAAGAGATCAAGATATGTAAAGGTGTTCAAGCGTGTGTGATGAATAAAAGCATCGCTTCCAAAGAGTATAAAGAGTGTCTTTTTGAAGGTTCGACAGTGTATAAAAAGATGACTGTGATTCAAAGCGAAATGCACGAGATGTACACTAAAGAAATCAATAAGATTGCGTTTATGGCCGACGATGATAAGAGAATTATATGCGAGGATAAAATACATACTTTTCGCACTCGGACATTATTCCGCGATATTTCAACAACAACAAAATCAAGAGGATGATGAATAGAGTACAACTGAAGACATCGAAATGTCGTAAGTTTAAAAAACGCTCACGAGTTTATAAATTAAAAAAAGAATAGAAAAAAAAATAATAAATAAAACTGAAACAAAACAAAACATATTTATGAATAAGAAGAAAATAAAATGCATATTCGTTGAAGGTGTCGTCTTACCCAACGAACCTCTCTCTAACATTGATCTGTTGAAAGCAGCAAAAGATTTAAAAATGTTTTCTAGAGATGTTTTACCAAGAAAAAAAGATGTCGATTCAGAATGCGGAATTTTAAATCTGGATTATATCGGAGGTGAGGGCATGCATTGGGTGATTTTCGAATCGGAATAAAAATTATTATTTCGATTGCTATGGAATCTCACTACTGATAGAAATAAGAAACTATTTATCATCAGTTATTTACAATACCGAATGAGTGCAAGCACTGGATCAAGTGTTTTGCGGTCATCTGTGTCTCTTCGTTCTCAAGAGATGGTCAAAAGGAGATCACTTTCAGGATATTCTCAACGCTTGACATTCAAGGATGAGGAGAAAGAAAGAAAAAAATTGACATAGATGTATATATATAAAGAAAAAGATTGGCATTGATATAAAGAATATAAAAAAACATAAAAAATAAAGCTATAATTAAAATAAAAACAAAATAATATTAAATAATAACAAAACAAAAAACAAAACATGCCAGTCAATAAATTTGGTCGAACTGACAATAATGAAGGTTCTTCTAGAAAGAAAAGAAGAACGGTTGAAAATGTTGGTGGTGGTGGTGACATTGCCAACTTAGACGATTGATATGTTCAGAGATACGAACCTCGACAAGAACTTTTAAACTTAAACAATAATCAAATCTACAATCTTCCCAAACTGATCAATCTGTTGGATGCCATGACTAAAAAATACGTCAATAGAGGAGACTAAAATTTCCGACACATGATGAGAGATAATTTCGTGAATAAAGACATGACGGACGATCTCAACTTGAAAACTAAATGAGTGGTGAATGTAGCGGATCCTAGAGATTCGACCGATGTCGCCACTAAAAGATATGCAGATGACGCTCACTGAAGATTCAGTAAATATCTGAGAGATCGCTACATTCCTAAAGTGATGCAGTCTGAATTGTTTGCAAATTCTAACAAGATAATCAACGTACCCAATCCCATGAATTCCAACGATGCAGCGACCAGACAATACGTAGACTTGAAACCGAGAAAGAATAATGTCGAGGAGTTAGTAATGAAAATGAATTGGATGCGGGATTCAACAAGCTATTTAATCTGTCTCAGATCGACTATGATGACGAAGACTCGACGGTTGTCAACAAAGGTTACGTTGATTCTGCTCTACTGGATTCTCAATCCTATCTGGAATCTAAAGTCGATGAATTCTATATGAACAAAAAATCCGGAGGAACCATGAAGGCTGGCATCGACATGACTGGTCACAATCTATTCGGTCTCGACGACGAACCGGAATTCGCTTCCAGCGGTCAGCAGACAGTACTTGGACGAAAATACAACGAAAACCAAAAATCCTGTGGCTGCCACTTCAGTGGTCTCTCTGTTGATCGAACTCGATCCTCTGAACAAACAGTGAAAAACAAAAAAAAAATTGAAATGATTACTTTTTTGTGATGTTGAGAGGACAACTCCAATTATATATATATATATATATTTTTTTTTTTTTGTATTTTATTCCATAAACATTTAATTCTCCACCCATTTCTAATAGCAATTTATACATTTTTACATACATTTTATTGATATTGAATCGATATCTGACGATTTTTACATTTTTTACGGATTAAAATCATATCTTTAATAATTTCTTCTTTGGACGATTTCATGAGATTGAATTCTTCCTTTTCTCTCAAACAATAATTATAAAAATCTTGACTCTTCCATTCCATTTCAGTTCCACGTTCTTCGTGTTCAATTCGAGTCCATTCTTTCAAATGTTTAATTTTTATATCGTATGAAGAAAAACGATGCTTTCTAAATGAATTATTGCAAGATGTTAACGATTTTATTGAACTTTTCAAAATAATTTTTCTCTTCTTTTTTTTTTTACACATATACATTTAGTATTTTATTTATTACTTTTTTTGGTATTTTAAATTCTTTTTAATTATTATTCATCAAACGATGGACATTTTTTGTCCGTCCGATTTGAATTCTAATTCTCTATCCGACAGAACTAGGGCAAAAGCTTCGGTTCTCTTTGGCATGTTCCTGTCGAATTGCATCTTGATCTGAATGTCTAAGATGCTACACTTGAGTCACTCGCTTTGTTTACTGACATTGAATATGAACAGGGGATACATTGATTTGTATTCAGTGGGAGTGATGTTAGAATTGCCCATCAATTCGTCCAGTCGATGATATTTCTTTCTGAAATCTGCAGCATCGCTGTATAGTCTGCAGAAATCATTCTTATCAAAAGAGGTGTTGTAATCGATGGCCGAATATCTCGTGGCGTTTAGAAATACCTGCATGTTTCTCAAGTTACAATGATCAAACAGGGGAGGATTTTTCTCTTGAGACCCATCCTTATCGGTTTAAAATGCCACTATGATAAATCACGGTCTTTCTGAAGCAGATTTCACGGTCAGTCTCCAATCGAATTGAATACTGAATGGTGGAATGCTAGCCGTGTCACACTGTCTCATTCTAAATCCCATCGGTAATTCACTCTTCGATTCTATGATCTTGTAGAGATGCACTTTCTCTGCGACTGAAGGCAACACATGTGGAATGAACCAAGATATCTTGTTCAGATGTATCTTACCCGCATCGGTCGCAGCTGGTCTGATGATGGCTTCATCGTTTCCTTTTCGAATCAATGTCAGATTGTGTTTGAATCTGTACAGAATCTTTTCATAATCACGAATCCGAATATGTGTTTCAGAGGTATCCTGAATAAACATGTTCCTCTGGATCTCAATGTCTTGATGACGTAATCGAGTCTCATAGTGGCACCGGTATTGGATGCACTCATGTCTTTCACCCACAATTGATTGAGTCCTTTAGATTTCGAAAAATCGGCCAGATATGTATTATATCTTTGCTATATAATGTAGCTACTTGGCTACAATAGTCCGTACATCATAGTGGCTTGTCCGGAATGAAACAATGATTCTATCTCTTATTCCGAGTGCATGTATTTTATATCACCGAACAGTTGCATCATGCCATTATTGGCTAGAGTGACTATGCCGTTGGCATAATCACTTCCGTCTTCCTTGGTGAGATGTCCCTGTATCACTATGTAACTTTCACTGGGATGAATGAATAGATCTTGAGTCTCGACATTGATTCTTATTTCACCGGCATTTTTAAGACTGGTTCCAGTCATGGGTTCATACTCATGAACTTCGTATTCTTGAATGCTTTCGTCTCTCAATATACCTTTGGTTATATCTAATATATTTGTCATGTTTTCTTTTGTCTGCGTTAATTCACTTTTTATTTTAATTAATTTTATTTTATTAATTGTTTTTTTTTAATTATTATTTTTTTTTTCTTTTACTATATATGCGTAAAAAAAGGTGAAGGGTTTGTTCTTCAAAATGCTGTCTTCTCCAATTCTTGTTCGTAAAATGTTCCAATGATTTCTCTGCTGTCACCTTCATCATCTTCTAATGCTTCTATTTTGTAAGTCACCGGATCCGTGTAAAATATTCTAATGATCTTAAAGATTTCCTTAATCCATCGAGGAGTGTAATCTTTATTGAAGAGTGACTTATAAGAAGTGATTCTCACTCGATCGCCGACTGCAAATTTCGGTGGTTTGGATTTCTTCTTGATCTTAATCCTTTCAGGATAGAGATTCGCGAAGGTGCATTTTTCATTTCAAGGATCACTAGCTTCCGCAGGCATCATCTTAATCGATCTGTGTTGTGTGTTGTTGTATTCTTCGACCAGTTCATCTAGGATGTCGATATATTTCTTGGTCTTATTGGCCTTGAAATACTTGTACATTTTTTCCTTCATGGTTCTATTTCAACGTTCGATCACCCTTTTTTCCCTTCATTTTTGATGGAATAGATGTCAATCAATGGACAAACATGACTGTTGTAAAATTCCTTTCCCTTGTCCGCCCACAATTTATCCGGTTTTCGATAAGACGATGCGAATATGCTCTTCAGAGCTTCGGCCACGCAAGCTCCCGATTTATTCTTCAGTGGTCTCCATCCATATTTCAAAAACACATTGATGACCGCCAGTATGTATTTAATACCCTTGTTCCGTTTTGAATGCAATTTCATGTCGACCAGATCGGCCGACCAGAGCTGATCCAAACCCTTCATGAACACCCTTCTCCTTCAAAATTTATGTGTGACGGGCTTGTGTAGTTCGTTCGCCAATGCATTCATTAATAATACGTTCTGGACATTTTTTTTTGTCCCCATCTGAATCGACGTTTGGTACCGATCACTTTACTGGCCAGCAAACGTTCGAGTCTCTCTCTCCTAGTGGGATTCGATATATTTTTCAATGTCGTCAACATGTCTTTATTGCAGATTTGATTATGAGTCTCGACGTCAGGATGTTTAGCATAGCACAGATAGTGAGTGTGGGTTTGCTCCAAGATTTAGGTGTCAGATCTCGATTCAATCTCTTATTTAATTTCGTGCTGGGAACCGTGAATTGATGTCCTGGCAGATGCATTTTGATGGGTAGATTATTAATCAATTTATTCGTCAGACCGGTACCGCATTTGATGAATTGTGTCTTGGTCAAACTGCACACTTTACACGTTCTGTGAAGCAAGTGACTTTTATTTTTCATCAGTACTTTTTTAACGTTAACTATATTGGTAACTCTCTTGCATTTGATGGAATGCATTTGGTTTTTTTTTTTGTTTTTCGTATATATTTTAATTATTTTTTTTAAAAAATTTATATATATCATTTTTTTTCTTTTATATATATATATACATTTTTTTCAATCGATTGCTTCTGGAATCTTTTTGGGATCCAACAATTTATGAAATGATTGTCTCGCTTCTTCCTTACCTTTTCCCATGAGAGAATCCATAAATTGTTCCTTGATGATCTGACGACTCTAGACTCTTATCTTCGCTTTCATGACTTTGTGTTTTTGTTTTTCGTTCAATATGTCGATGTATTCGATGTCCGAAATCCTACCATCTTTCAAAGCCATGGGGATCTTATCTGACACAGTGTCGATCTTAGCATCCGCTAAAACGCTGATGTTTTCGTGTTTCTTGGCCTTCATGGATAATTTCTTAGTGCGAAATTTTCCGATCATACTGGCGAATCCGGCAGTCAAAGCCAATCCTTCTAGGGCCAACATGACCAGAAGAGCAATGATGGTGGTCGACAATAGACTTATTCCGGAAACATTCAAACCCATAAAGATCGTGATGAGAGTCAAGTCACACCACTCACGAATTTCTCTAATCTCGAATATTTCTTGTTGAGCAAATGATGAGAATCTCTCTCGCATCAGATACAACTGAATTCTATTGATTTGTTCGATTTGATATTTCTGCCTCATGCGTTGTCACTACTTTCTGGTGGTAGAAGAGGTGCCGTGGGCTCGACGCTCGACTTCTCTAACGTTGGATAGATGTCTTTACTTCGAAGTTCCATTTTCATTTTATTTTATTTATTTATTTATATCTATTATTATTTTTTTATGTATTTTTTCTATTTTCACCTCCTAATTAATTAACGAAAGTTTTTTTTAGTGGTTTCTTCCCTTCAACAAGGAATTCATAAAAACGTGATTCCTATCAGGACATTTTTTTAGTGGTGGTGGTCTCCCCTTTTCCAACAAATATTCCAAAAGGCATCCCCTGTCTTCGGTGGTGAGACATCAATGTGCTAACTTTGACTCTTCTGATTTTGTGGGCTCGGGTTCTCAAATGCAAGACACGAATTGTCTCCAACATTCGATCATGTCATCATGTCATACGCATTCCAATGCGGACATGAAATATGTGGTGACAATGTCTTCCCATTCCATCGTGAGACATGCATGATTAATGTGATTAAATTCTCTCTCCTCTTGACAGCCATGGCATCTTTTGTTCAAGATGTGAGGCAGTTGTTCATTCACACAGATCGCGTAAGCTCTACACAGTGCCCTTCGAAGAAACCAAGCTCTCGATTCCATGGAATCATTCATCTTACTCATAATTATAAGTCCTAAAAAAATAATTTTTTATAATTTTTTTTATATTCTTATTATTTTTTCTATTATTTATTTTTCTTTCTGTATATATAAGTACACATTCTATTCATCTCATCATCAACTGAATGAACGAATACTTTTTGTCTATTACAATTGCACATATTATATTTTTTTGAAAGAAAGATTTTATGCCTTTCAGGTTTCAATAAAACCATCATTTTTCCATCATCATCGTCAACATCATCGTTAGAAAGATAGGGAAATAATGCATAATGATTTCTATCCTTTCAGCAAATTTGATCCATGATCTATTTGACGCTAACAAGTGTAATCTGTGAATAAATTTGACACACTGGCAAATGAATTTTTTTTCAATATTTTCATCACCACCACCACCACGATCGAATACATTAACTACGTTTTTCATGCAAATAAACATGCACTAAATTTCCCCGTAATTGTAACGTTCTGCAAATGTCACATCGTCTTTTAAACAATCTAGGATATCTATAATGATGTGATAATCCTGGTAAGACACATTTTTTTCGTTCAAACACTTCATCGTTTCGATATTTTCGAAATAGCTTCAATTTATTGATATGAATAACATTATTAACGAAAACAATGTTATGCACCTGTTTAAACATGCATCGGATACGATTTGTTCCAATTGAATTCTTTCTAATGCATACTCGTGTATTTGTTTAGAAAAAGCTAAAAACTTTTCGTAAAACGAATGTTGTTTTGATAACAGAAACGTTTTTGTTAACACATCTTTTAAAAGATGTTTTTTTTCTCTCTGTTTTGTTTAATTTTTTTTTATTTCTTATGTAAATAAATAAAAAAATGAAAAAACAAAAAAAAAAAAATTTTTTTTCAAGATATTTATTTTTTTTTTCATTGTTATTTTTTTTTATAATAACATACCCAAAAAGGGTATGTTCTTAAACGGCGAATTCTGACCGAACAACAAACCTTCACTGATTGGTTCCACATTCTCTCTGGTCTTCAGATAGAGACCGTCTCTGTGGAAAGCATCGCTGCCTTTTCTCCTGGGTCCTATATACAATGCTTTACCTTTGACATCTATGCGACACACGGCTCCTCCCTTCTTTAAAGACAGTCCATTTCCCCTTTTATTCAAAAACAATCCTCTACCCATTAATTTGTAGACTCCCGAACTAGCGAGTCCTGAGAGAGCTCCCACGCCCCGAGCTGGGAGCCCTGTCTTCATGAGAATGGGTAATGCTTTTGTGGTGAGTCTCGCCAATAGCGATAAGAAGCCACCTTTCATTCTCAGATAGTGTCTCAATTGAGTGGGATTCAGTCTCACCGTCATTCCCCTTCGATTGCAAATCACTTTGTCCATCCTTTTGATTTGAGTTTTTGTCCAGGTGATCCGATAGCTACTGCTACTCACCAGATCTTCGTAACTGAATTTAAATATAACGGCTTTGCCTCGACGCTTCAATGGTCTGCAAAGTTTAGCTTTCTGTCCTTTGGATATGTTCACGTTTTTAATGATGTATTGAGTCATATTTGTTATTTTTTCACTGAATTACATACATATTTTTTTAATTAGGAATATTATAAGTTTGTTTTTTTATTATTATAAATATTATAAGTTTGTTTTTTTAGTTTTTTTTTATTTCTTATATAAATATATAAAAAATGAAGAAACAAAAAAAAAATTTTTGTTTTTTGTTTTTACAAATTATATTTATTACTTTTTTTTATTTTCTTGATATTTTATTTTTCATATCTCTCTGATGTGAAATTGTATAGTCACTCTCTCTCTCTCTGTGAAGATCTAACAGATCACCGTTCTGATCCGTCAGCATGGTTTCAATGCTATACAACGTGTCCAAGATCACGGGTAAATAGACGAGATTTCAAGGTCGCTCCACGATCTTATAACCCGGTGAAACGTCCAGAAAGAACGAGTAGATCGTAGGCTGAGCGCTACCATCAACGTAACTTCCCGAGATCACATTAACATTCATTAAAATGCTATTGACTGTGAGAATGTCGACCATATTTTTGGACGTGGCATGACCTCGATACATCTTTCGATCAAATCCCAACATCTTGCCGATCGAATCTTCCGCACTAAAATCCACTTGAAAATTATCTCCCAAGTCTAATATCGTCTGTAAAGTACTCGTATTGGGAACGAGTCTTATTATATTGCTTCCATGACTGTCAGTCTTCAGTCTCGTCTGGATGTGATGGTTCAGATCATCTTTGTCGTAACTCCCTTTTGGAATTCGAATCTCGAACCAATCCACTACGTTGGAATACTTGAACGTGTTATTCTTTTTAGTGACGTTGGGAAACAAATAGTAAGTCTCAAGATTAACCAATGCCATCTCGTATGTCTTTTCCTTCTTCAGTTTGATGGAAGGTTCGAATTTCGTTGTGAATCGAGTCATGTTGTGACTGACTATGATTTGAAAGGACTGTTTCACAGCCACATTCTTGACTATCTGTTATAATAGGTGATGTTCTGATATTTTTTTTATTATTTATTATTTATATTTTTTTTTATATTTTATCAATTTTTTTTCTTCTCTATTATTATCGGGAATATAAAAAAAATAGTCGAATCCGCTTCGAGATTTACCGCTGTTAAATTTGCTAGCGAAATCGATCACCACGAACTTGTGAAGTCTTTTGTCCCACACCTTCTTACGAAATCTCCTAAATTCTTCCCTGCTCATGTCATTGGCCACGTGATCTCTGCAGATGTGATTGAGATTCTTGAGATCTTGACGAAAGAGACACAGAAAATTAGCATTCTCCCTTATCGTCCGTCTGGGCAGTCGAAAATAATTCTGAGACAGTTAGAAACAATCCACATTGCTGTGATGTCCTCGAACGTAATACAATTCACATCGATTCTGTCTCTCCAACAGCATATCGTCAACGATCATGAGATTCTTATTCTCCAACTTCAGCTGTCTGGATCGGGAACGACGGTAGCATTCTCATAAAACAGACATTCCATGTTTGAAAACTCGACAGTTCTTCTAGTCAGTTCTCCCGCCGCCCCTTCCCATATATTCGATGTCTCGTGTCCTTCGAATTTGTTTCGATTGTCGAAGATTCTCGACATGACGTCCTTGGGTAATTTACGTATCATGCAATCTCGAAGCAACCTATATTCCGGTTGAAAGAGACTCTTGCCAAAAACGAATAATCTGTCGTAATCCAACCAGCTGGGTCACAACAATAGATTCATTAAGAGATTGATCATTCTGCAATTCGATTTTCCCACTATCAGACCTCTTATGCTCTTGGGAAAGAACTCATCATTCGACCTCTTAGTCATCACGTCATTCCAAGACATGTCTTTGATATCCATTTGTTTCTCCAGTTTTTTTTTCACTATGTTTTGAATTATGTTTTTTTCTATTTTTTTTTTATTTTTAATTTCTATTTTTTATATATATATAAAAAAGTTTTTTTTATTTATAAATCACTTTCAATCCCGATCCTTCCATCATTTTAGCTAAATCCTGTATTGGAATGACATCATCATAGAAGTCTTTCCAACTTTTTGGTTCGATTCTCAATCATTTGGCAGGTTGTGGAGTTATCAATTTATTAATCAATGCATCGGCACCTCTCTTGCCGGCTTATGAAGCTATTCTACCGCTTGGTCACAGCTTTCTTACCCAGATTGATCGCCATCTTCTTTCCGATTTTGAGAGCGCTCGATGCGATCTGTTTCGTGGCATCGCTAGTGAATTTACGAGTTAAAAATCGCATCATCGAATCGACGATGCCCGATCCACAGTAGATGTATGATCTAGCGTATCCCCTGTTATTTATCACTAAAATTTTTTGTTTTAAGAATTCGTTTTTTTTTAAATTATTTTTTTTGAATATATATATATATTTTTATTTACTTAATATTTTTTTTATCTTCTCTTACTATTTTATCATTTCAATCGATTCATCAGCTTTTGATAATCCTTCTTAGTCAAGAACTTCTGCCTCAGCAATTTGCTGGACACGCTCACTATCTCGTTATCCACTCAGGTGTTACCGACCTCTCTGCTGGCCATCAACCATCTCAATCTCTCCAACAAGGCATGGGGATTGCGCGGAAGAAATATTATGTCGGTTGTCATTCTCTTTCCAGTCGTCAATTTCACGAAGTACTCGTTCACCTTCCATATGGGTTCCACCACGTTTTTCCACTTGTAACCTCTTCTATCCTTCGGGGTCGTTTCTCTGGGATCATTGTTCTTCTTCATGGCGTGAGTCTGAACCAGAATGTCTCTGTAATTGTCGAAATCCTCTTGGGTGTAATCGCCGGGCCTCTTGTGAGAGAGCAGAGTATGCAATCCGAATTAAGTACCTGTTCGGACCGATGATCAAATAGTCGTCGTCGTCAATTTTTTTTGTCTTCTTGACGAAATCCATAAATCGTATCTGTTTCTCTACCATCGTCAAATTTGATGCTAACGACGCTTCGAGCATTCTTATCGATGCTACTCGCATTGGTCTTGATTCTCTCTGGAGTGTATTCGGACAAACTTCTCGGCGTAAAACTACTGACGCTACTCGGATCGGTCTCGATTCTCTCCAGAGTGTAATCGGATGGAGGTCTCGGCGTAAAAGTACCGGGTTGCGAACCCATCCTCAGAGCACCTTCCGTTATGGGTCTCAGTTCCTCGACAGTCTCTTTCCTTGCTCGTTCCTGAACCTCGGTGATGGGTCTGAACAATTTGTTCGTCTCTCATCTCGATCCCATCTCTTCCAATCGCCTGACTCTGTCCTGCACTTAAAATGTTCTTGCTCCGTATTAATTCGCGAACCTGTTCGTCCCTTCACTTAGAATCTCCAGTGTGTAGAAATATTGTTTATTTTTATTTATTTATTTATTATTTTTTTTCTCTTTCTTTAATGAAAACCAGTTATATTTTTGTATTCTTTTTTTTAATTTTAATGTTGTTATATATATATATTTTTTATTTTTTATTTTTTAAACAGTCAATTTTTTTCATCACTCGTCTCACAACTCATCATAATATGTATTACATACATTTTTTTCAATCGCGATGATTATTTTCGTAATCTACTCATCGATGCCATTAATTTGATAGGTCACACGACGAGCTTATATTTTTTTTCACAGGAGAGAGAGTTCTGGCGCACCTCATATTTTTTTAAAACTCGGACGATCTCTCTCTCTCTCTCTCTCTCTCTCTCTCCCTCTCTCTCCCTCTCTCTCTCCTTGCCAAAAACCTCTCCACATCATCGCGGGAGAGTTCCGACGCATCAAATACAATTCCTCGCTCGGTTCGGACTCTGTTTTTCCCGTGGAAATCCGCGTTGGATCGCTCGTCATCCACCCGCGACAACAAAGTCTTTTTTGATTTTTTGTCAATGGGAATCTCAGTGCTAATCTTGTCTATGTCGCAATCTTGCAAAATACGTAATATCCAAGAAGAAACATTCACCTAAAATGCGAGTCCGTGTTACCTCTGCGAAAAGGTGAGTGTTTTCCCGAGAAACGTCTTTGTCAAAAGTTACGAGCGCACCTAAAAGTGAATTTTTAATAAATTCCGCCTTAATTTTTAGTCGGAATCACGTTGACCGTTAGAGAAATTGAATGCCGAACCCACGACACCTCGTTTACCGCCACCACTGTAAAAACCAGGATAAAGTGACGATGTGAACGCACACGTGTCGCATCGCACCATCGCACAAGTCCATAGATTTCGATCGTGACGAACGCAATTTTTCTGAAAAACTAAGTTTTTGGTGAGACACGATTCTCGCACAAAATTTGTTTAGCTCGTACTCTCGATTTCACACTACATGCCGTCATAGCCACGTGACCCAGTTACGTCAGGTTTGGTTGTCGTGGTAGCCCTCATGACCGGCCATCTTGTGATGTTATCCTCATAGTGATGCGTGGTCATAGTGCGCAGCGCGTGTTAACCCTTTACCCAGCGTAACGGCCAAAACCGGCCAGCGCTATTCTCAAAAATCGCCAATTAATTTTCAAAATATTTTCATTTTTTGTCTCAAAAACATAGGTTATGACCCCTCGTTGGAACGAGCTCATCGAGCTCGTTCCAACGAGGGGTCATAACCTATGTTTTTGAGACAAAAAATGAAAAAAATTAGTTATTCAAGAATTTTTTTTGCAAGTGTCGTCTGATTTTCATGTTAGGTAAAGGGTTAAGGTGATAGGTGTTTCCTCGTCTCACTTTACGGAATCGGCTTGGAAAAAATGAAGTAATCTGATTGAACCTGTTGAAGGCTTGACTGAGGGCAGGGTCAAGTGCATACCTGCAATAGTGCCACACATCAGTAGTAGTGGTTCAAGGCTGCAAGGGTGGTAGAAGACTGTAGTATTGGGTGAATGCTGTTTAAGCTAATCGTAGGACAGATGATGACGACTTATGGGTAATAAAACAGTAGTGGTTTTAGAGCTATAGAAACCCGAAGCTGATCAGGTACTAGGAAACCATAATTATCTTCAGGAAGGAGGTATCCTCCAAAATATCCTACAATGCCGAATCATCCCATTATAAATATCCTCCAATAACTAGAGTTTATGTGTAGTCACACGTTCGAGCAATTACTCGATGGCTTATTTTTTCGATGGGATTCTAGTCGTTCGAGCAACTTGAGGTAGCAAGCCTGCAGTAGTGCTAGTAGTGATATAAGACTATAAGGGTTGAAGAAGCCTATAGGATTGGGTAACTACAGTAGAAGCTAATCATAGGACAGGCGATGGTCTTAGACCTATATAAACCAGATGCTGATCGGGTATTGGAAACAATAATTATCTTCAGGCAGGTAACTTCCAAAATATATCCACCAAAAGACATCCTTCAATGCTGAATTATCATGTCATAAGTATCCTTCAATACCTAGATTAGCAAAAGAGTCGTATGTGGAGTCACTCGTTCAGGCAATTACTCTATGGCTCATTTGCCCGATGGGATTCTAGTCGTTTTACCAATCTGAGATAGTTAGCAAGCATGTACTAGTGCTAGTAATGGTACAAGACAGCAAGGGTGGAAGAAGACTACAGGATTTGGTGACCACTGTAAAAGCTAATCATAGGACAGACGATGGTAATATTGGAAAAGTCAGTAATAGTGGTGTTGGAGATATGAAGATCATGGAGAGGTCTAGATGCAGGGAACTGGACAGATGCTAGGAGCTGAATTATCATCAGGTGGGTATCTTCCAAAAGATAGCCTCCAAAATGTATCCTACAGTACTGTATCATAATGCCCCTAGGTATCCTCCTATACCCCGATGAGCATAAGAGACATAAAAGGAATCGCTCTTTCGATACTCATTTGCTGGATGGGATTTGAGTCGTTCGAGCAATGACTTTTTCAGTAACTGCTCGAAAGCTTAGTTGCTCGATAAGATTCGAGTCGTTCGAATAATATCTATCCCTGATTGATTGTATTTTGGGTTTGATGATCATAGAGGACTTCGTTATACACACGGAATGTAAAAACAGAGACAGCTAAGACAAAATAGACTGTTGGGATAGGTAGAAATGGGACCAGTAAAAGGCAAAACAGGCCAAGACATAGAAGGATAAACCACAGAATAGATCGGGACAGATAAAATAACGAAACTAAGGTGCAAATCCGAAACAATAAAGTTACTCCTATACAAAGGAATGCGTCTATTGTTGGGCAAAAAGAAGAACTCTAGGGGACAACAGATAGAAACCGAGGATTTAGTGGGAAATCCGCACTAGCAAAACAATTGCTGGATTTATTTGGGTAATTCTACAAAGTATTTGGACCAATAAAATTACTCATACCAGGAAACGAACCTAAAAGCACTGCATGCTACTCTTTTAAGCCCAAAGTAAAGGAATCCGTGCCAAATAAAGTTGTTTTTGGTGGTTTAGAGGGATTGTCTGAATGTTTGTGGTAATTCGATGAATTGTAGTTCACTTGAACTTATCCACAGGAGATCATATAGCACTACGTGCTACTATTATAAGCCCTAGATGGTGGTTTGCCAAGTCCGTCTCGGTAGATTGGGATTATTTAGAGGGATTGTCGGGTTGTTCGTTGTAATTAATTTACTCCTATTCAATCGAACACTCCTCTTTCCTATTAGAAGGTTTTGGGTCACATAGCAACCGGGTGCTACCATAGAAACCAAGATGACGGCCTCCGATATACAAAATGGACGACGGAAACACGTATCACCTCAACAAAACGCGCTGCGCATGCACACTAAGACCACGTACCACTATGGAGATGATGTCACAAGATGGCGCTCACATGGGCTACCATGACAACCAAAAATGAAGTAACTGGGCCATGTGTCTATGACGCCACATGGCCAATGTGGGTCAATCGGGTACATGATCTACTACTAACATCAAACCGAGAGATCCACGGTTCGATCCCCACCAGGGGTAACTGCGTTGTGTCATTGGGCAAGGAACTTAATCACCATTGCCCAAGTGGGGACACGGAGGCGCCAGTGGCGTAGCCATGGGAGGACTGGGGCACATCCCCCCAAAAGAAAATCAGTCATACCCCCCCCCCCCCCCCCCCCTCCCCTTCCAAGTTAACTCATATAGGGAACATCAGGCAAGAAATTTTAATATAGAGATATTTATACTTGCAGGATGTTTAAGGGCGAGGGTGCGTAATAGCAGATTTATATGTGATACCCGTCGTATCTCAATTTTATGACACCAATGTGGTCAATTATTTGCCAGACTCGAGAAAAAAAGTCGCCGTGAAAACGTCTCCGGTGTTCCGTCGCCGGGTTTAAGAAATAACGTCGCCGTTGTTTGGTAATTTATCCGTTTCGTCTGCTCCGGGTTCGCTATTTAAAGTTGATGAATCTCTTGGAGCGATAGGGAAATGAAGGAATCGTTAACAAAAGTAAGACGGTAATATTATTTGAAAAGGCATTGCTGCCAGTTTTAAAAAGCATAAACCAGCTATTTGTCTTTATTTTGTGTGATATTAGGCATACTTATTTAATTCTATTCATGAAGTTTCCTATACTGAGTCAAAAAAGAAAGTATAATAAACTTTGAGGAGCAATTGTTTTAGTATTATCGACTTTAGTCCCAAACAAATTATTGTAAATTCATATTTCGAGTCTAGCTGTCTGAATTTGCATAATTTCATGCTCTTACTGTTGCCGGCGTCACGTCAGGACGTCGCAATTCAGACATGGGGTGAAATGAAAAGTTCACACATGCAGTCAATAGCGTGTATGTCCACCGTTTACCTCTTGGATGGCAAGACATCGATGACGCATGGACATGATAAGTATCTGGATGTCATCCTGTGGTACTGCGTTCCACTCCCGCCTTAGAACATTACGTAAATCGTCTAACATCTGAAGATCATGAAGTCGTACCCGACGGTCCAATTGATCCCAAAGATGCTCCATTGGCGACAAATGTGGCGAAAGTGGGGCCAGGGAAGAAGTTCGATGTTCTGCTCCTCAAGAAAGTCACGACAGATACGCGCCACGTGACATCGGGCATTCCCTTGCTGAAATAACTGCAATCGTACGTTAGCTTTGAACAACGGGATAACAACAGCGTTATGAATTTCGTCCCTATATCGCTGTCCATTCAGATTAGCATCGATGAAGATCAACTGCGTTCAATGGTGCAGGGAAATTCCAGCCGAAATCATTACACTACCCCCGCCGAAACGGTCGCATTTCCGCAGGCAAGCATCAGAAAACCGTTCTTCACGTCGGCGATACACTCTTGCCCTACCATGAGCGCACCGTAGACAAAATCGTGATTCATCACTAAAAGGAATTGTGCTCCAATGCTGCCGAGTTCAGCGAACACGCTGACGTACCCATTCCATTCTGACGGTACGATGACGTTGGGTAAGGATTGGTCCGTGGTATGGACGCCTACTTCGGATGCCGTGTTCAGCGAGTCTGTTGCGGACAGTTTGTGCACTGATTCTATTGTTAGTTCCACCGGGAGTAATTGTTGCTGTCCTCGTCGCCGGAATTTAAATTTGACATTCTCGGGTAGCACGTGCTATTTTGAAATCCGTAGTAAAATTGTAAACGGTTGGGCGGACAACAACAACATGTCATTAAACTCTTTGCAGGACTTGTTGTCCACAAACAGCCAACATTAGAATTATTATATTTCATCCTTTATGCTATTTGTTCACATTTGTTTCTATTATACTTTCTTTTTTGACTCAGTATGTTTTTAATCGAGTTTTCAAAAACAAAACCCTTGACTATTAATATGGCGAGAGCCGGTCGCCGGATGGGCGGCCCTTTTTGCTAAAAACTTAATTGTTTCTGGACGGGTTTTGATATTTGGTATGTGAGTAGTATGTAATGTGGTTTTCGAGGGTAGGTTGGGGGATCTCATCGGGGGATCTCATGTGACGTCATAGTCACGTGACCTAGTGCCGCCATGTTGTGTTGTCATGGTAACCCGCGTGAGCGGCCATGTTGTGACGTCATCTCCATAGTGATACGTGATGTGAGTGCGCATGCGGGTGATACGTATTTCCGTCGTCCATTTTGTATACTGGAGGCCGCCATCTTGGTTTCTATGGTAGCACGTGATTGCTATGTTACCCAATGTTTCTGAAATAAGACGGGGTATGTTCGAAGGGTATGTTCCTTTGTAGAAGAGTAAATCTAATTACCACAAACAACCCGACAATCCCTCCAAATCACCAAAATCCACCCCAACTTTTACTATTTCGAATTCTTCCAGAATTCTCTGCTTTTATCTATATATGCAATAGTTTTGCTCTATCTGGCCCTATTCCTTTGTTCTAGAGTATACTCCAGTAGCGTAGAAGAGCCTATTAGTTGGAACAGTTTTGCTTATTATTACTATATTTAGCTTTTCTGGTCTATTCTTGTTAGTTCCAACCCTATTCCAAGTACTCTTGTTGTTTCATTTATCTAGATCATTTATAACCAATCAGGTTGCTTGATTTCCCATAATCTGTATACAGAGTTATCTCCCCTGTGTATAATAAAAGCCTATGTCCAATGGCCACATCCCATGGAATCCCATTTTTGGGAAACACCCGTGGCTATGGAATCCCTTTTTTGTCGTATGAGGCCATGAGGGCTATGTAAAAGCCCTCAGTGAGTCCTCATTTATTATCCCTCATACCCTCATTGAATTTTGAGGTTATGAGGACCTTAACAAATCCCTCAATGAGGTATAATTTACTACGACTCTTAGCCTCATTTCAGTATTTAACAGGTATATCCTATGGAATCCCATTTTGGAAAATGCCTGTGACTGTGGAATCCCTTTTTTGTCGTATGAGGCCATGAGGGCTATGTAAAAGCCCTCAATGAGTCCTCATTTATTATCCCTCATAGCCTCATTGAATTTTGAGGTTATGAGGACCATTAAAAATCCCTCAATGAGGCATAATTTACTACGACTCTTAGCCTCATCTCAGTATTTAACAGCCATATCCCCAGGCACCCCAATTTCGGCACCCCTTTTTGGAAAACATATGGCCTTCGGCACCCCTTTTTTGTCGTGTGAGGCCATGAGGGCTATGTAAAAGCCCTCAATGAGTCCTCATTTATTATCCCTCATAGTCTCATTGAATTTTGAGGTTATGAGGACCATGAAAAATCCCTCAATGAGGTATAATTTACTACGACTCTTAGCCTCATTTCAGTATTTAACAGCCATATCCCAGGCACCCCAATTTCGGCACCCCTTTTTGGAAAACATGGCCTTCGGCACCCCTTTTTTGTCGTATGAGGCCATGAGGAACCCCTCAATGAGGTCTAATGCAGTCTTACCAACCGCTTCCATCTTGTCGCCAAAACTCCAGGGCCACTACTGGTCTATGGTCTATCTGTCCTATTATTAGCTTCTACAGCAGTCTTATTCCATTGCGGCCTTGTACCAGTACTATTGACTAAACTACCAACCATTAATATTGACTTGTATCACTACTTCCTAGCTATACCTTCGCTCAAACCTTCAAAATGTTCAATCAGTGTATACATATAACACATTCCGTAATTGAGATTCCTAGCCGATTCCGTAAAATATGGATTCCGTGTTTTTACATAAATTATCGAAAAATTCTACCCTCCATTGTGAACTACAGGCCGCTCAATCACGATGTGATCCTGGTTGTTGAAAGTGTTGTTAACCCCCAATAACTACTTTAGCTCCTAGATGGTTGTATGTTAAGAGAATGATTCAGTTTTGCCTGGGGTCTTTTACTGACGAAAGCGATGTTTTTTCACAGTACCACTTCTTTCTTAGGTCAAAAAAGATGGATGACCGACGGAAAGGGGGCTCATACGTAAAAAGTAATCGGAACACCACTGTGGTGATCTGAATACTTTTGAATGGGGGCAATGGGTCTATCTTTATATTATTGAGGCGGCCCTAAAAAGGGCCTTGGGCAGCGATCTATGATCGCTGCCCAAATTTCGAACCGGCCGGGAAATGCATGGGATTGTTTACAATTCGTTGCCGGTACTCGTCATAGGACTGGGTCCTAAAGACCCAGTCCCGCCATCCCCCTCTTATTTCTTTCATTACAGAAAGGTCTTTCATACGAACCACTTTTCTGTAATGGAAGAAATGCATTTCTTGCATTACTGAATGCTGGTTCATGCGAACCACCATTCCATAGATTTTTTCTTGTATTTCTATTGGTAAACAATCCATGTCGATTCAAGGTAGCCCGACGAACGCTTCCAGCGTTATTTTATAAACTCCTGACGGACGTCTAAGAAAGCCTTTGTTTACTTGCGAGTATCGAAGCAGAAATTTCTTTCGGTTCCAGACATTGGTGTTTCATCGTTGACACTAAACGTATTGGCGTTTCATTATTTGGTAATGCTTTCTAATAAGTAATATACCAAAATAATCCTTAGACACCGCTTGCTTCATAAATATTACTAGGGTGTTACTAACCATATTTCTATGTTAGTTACACGCAATTGTTTTGAACGTAAAATCCATTGGAAATACTAATTGTCACTTCAACAGCTTTCGGGAATTTATCGTGGACAACCTGTTATACTTTCTTGTAATGATATGGACGCGCAGTCATAGTAAAAGATTTTAATATACAATATTCATACACAAAGCCAAAAATTATTGTATACGTGAAACATTTGCAACAGAGGGGAAAACAAACAAAACTCTCCAATCTTATAGTTCGCGTCAGACGCTGGCTAGGTTGGGTAGACTAAAAAATTGAGAATGTGTGGCGGAACTCAGTGTCCGGAATCTATCATAATAAACACAAATTCTCAGTTATACAACAATCTACATCATTATGTTGTATTATACACGTTAATACTAATATAGAAAGTTTCTTTAATACCCTCGATAATTTATGTAAAAACACGGAATCCATATTTTACGGAATCGGCTAGGAATCTCAATTACGGAATGTGTTATATGTATACACTGATTGAACATTTTGAAGGTTTGAGCGAAGGTATAGCTAGCAAGTCAATAATAATGGTTGGTAGTTTAGTCAATAGTACTGGTACAAGGCCGCAATGGAATAAGACTGCTGTAGAAGCTAATAATAGGACAGATAGACCATAGACCAGTAGTGGCCCTGGAGCTTTGGCGACAAGATGGAAGCGGTTGGTAAGACTGCATTAGACCTCATTGAGGGATTACTCATGGTCCTCATGGCCTCATGCGACAAAAAGGGGTGCCGAAGGCCATGTTTTCCAAAAAGGGGTGCCGAAATTGGGGTGCCTGAGATATGGCTGTTAAATACTGAAATGAGGCTAAGAGTCGTAGTAAATTATACCTCATTGAGGGATTTTTCATGGTCCTCATAACCTCAAAATTCAATGAGGCTATGAGGGATAATAAATGAGGACTCATTGAGGGCTTTTACATAGCCCTCATGGCCTCATACGACAAAAAAGGGGTGCCGAAGGCCATATGTTTTTCAAAAGGGGTGCCGAAATTGGGGTGCCTGGGGATATGGCTGTTAAATACCGAGATGAGGCTAAGAGTCGTAGTAAATTATGCCTCATTGAGGGATTTTTAATGGTCCTCATAACCTCAAAATTCAATGAGGCTATGAGGGATAATAAATGAGGACTCATTGAGGGCTTTTACATAGCCCTCATGGCCTCATACGACAAAAAAGGGATTCCACAGTCACAGGCGTTTTCCAAAATGGGATTCCATAGGATATACCTGTTAAATACTGAAATGAGGCTAAGAGTCGTAGTAAATTATACCTCATTGAGGGATTTTTTAAGGTCCTCATAACCTCAAAATTCAATGAGTTTATGATGGATAATAAATGAGGACTCACTGAGGGCTTTTACATAACCCTCATGGCCTCATACGACAAAAAAGGGATTCCATAGCCACGGGTGTTTCCCAAAAATGGGATTCCATGGGATGTGGCCATTGGATATAGGCTTTTATTATACACAGGGGAGATAACTCTGTATACAGATTATGGGAAATCAAGCAATCTGATTGGTTATAAATGATCTAGATAAATGAAACAACAAGAGTACTTGGAATAGGGTTAGAACTAACAAGAATAGACCAGAAAAGCTAAATATAGTAATAATAAGCAAAACTGTTTCAACTAATAGGCTCTTCTACGCTACTGGAGTATACTCTAGAACAAAGGAACAGGGCCAGATAGAGAAAAACTATTGCATATATAGATAAAAGCAGAGAATTCTGGAAGAATTCGAAATAGTAAAAGTTGGGGTGGATTTTGGTGATTTGGAGGGATTGTCGGGTTGTTTGTGGTAATTAGATTTACTCTTCTACAAAGGAACATACCCTCCGAACATACCCCGACTTATTGCAAAAACATTGGGTAACATAGCAATCACGTGCTACCATAGAAACCAAGATGGCGGCCTCCAGTATACAAAATGGACGACGGAAACACGTATCACCCTAACAACACGCGCTGCGCATGCGCACTCACATCACGTATCACTATGGAGATGACGTCACAACATGGCCGCTCACGCGGGTTACCATGACAACACAACAACATGGCGGCACTAGGTCACGTGACTATGACGTCACATGAGATCCCCCGAGGAGATCCCCCAACCTACCCTCGAAAACCACATTACATACTACTTATGTGGCTTGATATGCATGTGCAACACCCGATGACGCAAAATAGGGTGTGTCCACGCTTTTTCACAAGAGTTATGGCACTTTGTTAAAATCTACTAATTATGAGCTTAATAGCGCGATACTTCAACAAACGTCAACCGATATTCAGATATTGGCACATGGGTTTCAAGGAACAATGTCTTGGTCGAGTTCGAAAACGGGCTCGGTCCGATGTACGGCCGTAGAATTATTGGGCTGAGTAGATCATGCTTTGTTGTTGTGTTGCTAAAATCGACTAACTTTGAGCTTGATAGCGCGATAACTTCAACATACGTCAATCGATTTAACTGATATTTAGCACATGGGTTTCAAGGAACAATGTCTTGATGGAGTTCGAAAACGGACTCGGTCCGATGTACGGCTGAAGAATTATTGGGCTGACTTTGTCCCTTTTTGCAAATCTTGTATTTGATAGAGCCATAACTTGAACAAATGTTTACCGATTTGATTCTTTTTTATTGTATGGGTTTCCAGGACAATTGTCTCGACCAAGTTCGATAATGGGTTCGGTCGGATATATGACAGAAGAATTATTGAGTCATTTTGTTCAAATTAGTTATTTAAAAAAAGGTACTCTCATGCTTTTTAGTTCCTAGTTACCCACCGTTGTGTTAGCCACGAAAACTACTCCGCATCGGCAATGCGGACCCTTTCTATAAATAGAGTTGTTGATGTTCGTTTCGTGATTGATCATAATTCCATGATTTGCATAGACTGTTATTGCCCTCACACAAGGTGAAGGTGAAATAAATTTGAAAAAAGAGTTTCAATGTGGCCAAATTGTTGATGCCTTTCACAAGTCCACGTCCTTCAAAAACTGGTATTGCCTCCAATAGATTAGAGAAATGGTGTTTCACCCCCTCCCCACCCCAATAAACGAATGTGCCTCACTTTCTTAGTTAAGGCACCTGGAGTCATTAGTATGGCACTGACAAAACATTAAACACTGATTTTTTCCAACAGTATGACCAGCTGAGCACTGCTCCTATGATATCTCATAGCACTGACAGAGCTGCGCTGTTAAAGTGCCTAAAACCATCAAATATTGATTATGTAGTGATGTGCGTGTTCCGCAAGTACATGTACCCACAAGGGCATTTTTACAACCTTGGATTTAATCCCTAAAGGCACCCATTCTGATAAAAAGAGTGAAATTAGGGAAAATACATGTATGCATAGTATCCAGTGAGGATGACTCAGATATTTGCTTCACGAATGTAGTGCTCTTTAATGTTTAATATATTTGTTTATGTATTGGGGAGACAGGAGGTAGGCAGTTGCCAGTTATTGAAAATGTAGAACTGGGCAAATGAAAAGCAAACCAAAACTTTGTCAGACCTGTAATCACATATAGACTACATTTACATAGGAATACTGACTGACATACAATGAAAAATATAGTGAGAAGAGCCAGGACAGGGTTTTCAAACAGAAAAAAACTCAGTAGACCCTGCGTGCTGCAGGACTAAAGCAAATCACAGGAAACTGAGAGTGTATGCTATTAACTTTCTCACCAGCCGAGGGGTTCAGTATGGGTGGTAGAGGGACAATTGTTAATGTAGTTTTGTGCTATAACATGGGGACCATGACGACACTAGTATCAGACTACTATACTACTCAACGTTTGCTGAGCACCAAGTACACCCAACTACCTGTTTTACGTTTTAGTTGAAATACTTTAATGAAAAGTGTCTATATTTTTTATTTAATTATATCTTTAATGATTTAAGTACAGAAATTAAGATTTTATTTGTGTTTGTTATTATTTTTTTAGCTTTTGAATACGATAACCATGGAAAATGGACATTTTTGGTAAAAGGGGAAATTTTTCAATATGCCAAACAGTTGACGGAGCGAACTGGTATGGCTTCAATATCGAGTATGAGATCCATTACTGTTAATTACAGCTTGACAATGCCTTCTCATGCTCCAATTCAGGTTCCTGGTCCTTTGTGGGATGTTGTTCCATTCTTGGACCAGCATGGCACCAAGCTCCTGGACACTTCTTGGCTGAACTGGACGGGCTGAAATTGCAAACTGCAACTCATTCCAGACATGTTCGATTGGATTGAGGTCAGGGAATCTTGCTGGCCAGTCCATACGCTCAATCCCCTTCCTCTGTCGGTACTCCCCGGCAGCATGGACAACATGAGGACGGGCATTATCGTCCATCAGAATGAATCTATCACCCAATGCACCTGCATACAATCTGATGTGGACATCCAGGATCTCATCAACAAACCGTTGTGCAGTCAATGTACCACGTTCAAGGACACAGAGCTCTGTACGTCCATCCCAGCTGGTGCCTCCACGGACCATGATTGACCCTCCACCATAGCGGTCATGCTCAGCAATGTTGGTTGCATGCAATCGCTCTCCCTGTCTTCAAAGTCCCCCAGAACGCCTATCTGTGTGGTCAAGGCAGTACCTTGACTCATCTGTAAAAAGAACCCATTCATATCATGCATGGCGGTGTTTCTGGGACAGCGGAATGCGAATACATGATCTTCTCGATCGGAGACCACCTTCGTGCAACCTTGCCCGGATAGTTGGCGTTGAAACCTGAATGATCAAAAACCGGTCTTCAGTTGCAGATGCTGCCCTGTCTCTGCCACCACCATGCCGTCTTACTGGTGTACCATACTGCTGAGATCTTGCCCAGGCTCTGGTGATCACCGTATGGTGCACAACAAGGGCTTCACCAACCTGACGATGGATAGCCCCTTGCTCCGCCATCCCAACAGCCCGACACATTTCTGCTTCAGACAAATGTCTTCTTACATTTGCATTTGCCATATTCAATCATTCAATCACAAGGGTTTGTGTTGAAATGATAATAAGATTGAATACCCTACACATGTCATGTACATGTAGACAGTACACGAAAACATCATGAAAATCAAGGGGTACATACGTTTCATGACTGTCACGAAACGTCTGCCTGTCAAGAGAGCTAATGTAAATACTGGGGACCATCTCAATACATTCCTCAATCATTCATATCCACCAAAAATATCAAAAATATGTCACAAGCAAATTTCACAATGATGTGTCAAATATTTGGTGCTTAGCAAACTTTGAGTAGTATATATTAATAGCTGTGTACAAAAGCCAGTCATTCGCATTTGCAACTTTGTTACTTCCCCCCCCCCCCCCCTCCAAAAAAAATAATATGTTCTAAAATACTCTGCGAATGAAGAAATTGCTTTTTAACATTTTTAATTATTTTTAATCATTCTCTCAATGTAACGGCCAAAACCAAGCACCATTCACCAAAAATTGCCATTCAATGTTCATTATTTTTGCATTTTTTTGGCGTCAAAAACACAGCTTATGACCCCTCATTGGAATGAGCTTGTTGAGCTCATTCTTGTGTGTGTGTGGGGGGGGGGGGGAGGGGTCAGAGCTATGTTTTTGATGCAAAAAATTAAGAAATTAGTTATTCAAAAGTGGTATCTTCTTTTCATGTAAGGTAAAAGGTTAACATCATAATATGGAGAAAACTTCTATTAGTCATTCACTCAACGTAACGGCCAAAACCGGCTAGCACCATTCACCAAAATTACCATTCAATGTTCATTATTTTTTCATGGTTTTTTTTTGCGTCAAAAACATTGCTTATGTCTCCTCATTGGAATTAACTCATTCCAGTGAGGGGGGGGGGGGGGGTCATAGCTATGTTTTTGACGCAAAAAATTAAAAGAAATTATTCAAAAGTGGTATCTTCTTTTCATGTAAGGTAAAGGGGTGAATACAAGTGAAATATAGGTTTTCTGGCTAAGTGTTTGAATGGTGATTTGGGAGAGGACTGGAATATAATTGGATTCCCCTCTATCACAGGTACTTCACAAGTACTATGAGGGGAAACCGTGGTTTAATTAAATGTGTTAATAGGGTAAAATAGCCTGTTATATGTGTATTTGGCATTTGCCAGAGGTTATAGTGTGCTTCTCAGTTCTGGGTGCTACACTTGCTCAAGATGCATTCAACTTCATTATTTTTGGCAATATGTGGCCTCTATTGCTGACTGTGACAAAAACATAACTTTTCAAAAAATAAAACGGTATTGTTCGGTCTGTGGTTCCCAAATGAACATTTAAATGTGAACTACATATAATATCCAAAATAATAACTAAATCAGTTTTGGAAGCCAAAATACATGTACATTTATGTATTTCCTATAATCAACCCCAACCATTCCAAAGGGTAACCTACAACCCCCTCCCCCCAAATCATTTTCACACAATGCGCAAAAATCCCCCCATGCCCCATGTTTTTTTTAGGTGAACAGAAATTCCTCCCTCCACAATTTCTAGTGAACAAATATTACCCCCACATAATTTGTTAGAAGTATATTTAAAAACATATAAAAATGTCCAAAGCTTTTTACCACTCACACTTGCTTGTGTGGAGTTAGTTTGGATAGTTGCTCAGTGGTTCTCGCAGTGCACTCCATCTTCCTTCATCCATAAAACTATCCGGGCAAGGTGGCACTGGCTGTTGAAAGTGTCTTTATACTCAAATAAATAAATAAATAAATAAATAAATAAATAAATAAATAAATAAATAAATAAATAAATAAATAAATAAATAAATAAATAACCGTCTTTATAAACAGTTATTAACGCATGTTTTCTTGTAAATAGTGATGAGTGTTTATGTAATTTACAAATTAAATACATAAGTTTTTAAATCCTGCCTTTTGACCTTTTGGTGTAAAAAGCCGGGAGGGGGACTGTGAACTGCTCTTAAAATAGTGTGGGAGATTGTGGTATTACCTTCAGAAACTGTTGGGGTGGGGGGGGGGGGGTTGTTAAGTGTGTAAAATGATTGTGTGTGTGTGTGTGTGTGTGTGTGTGTGTGTGGGTGGGTGGGTGGGTGGGTGGGGGGGGGTTATAGGAGTGGGGTGTTAACCTACATTCTAATCCCTCCAAAGATACATTTTACCTCTTTCATTTGATAAAAGAGTCATTTCTGCATGAGAATTCAATAATTCACTGCTTTCTTTGAAAACTACCCTAATCCGAAAACAAAACTAAAATCTGCACCAGCACAGAATACTTTGGGGAAAAATCTGTCTCATTTTACCATACGGCAAGAGAAAGAGTGGTGTTCAACCCCCCCCCCCCCCTCCACCCCACACAAAACAAAATGAATGTCAATTTTGTTTTAAAAACTGGGGTTGCAGCCACATAAATCACCAATATCAATAGACAGTGCCATTTTATCCTAACAAATGATGTCAAATTTTCTTCTGCATATTGATGTGGTAAAATATAGCCCTGATTGTGTCCCCTAAACCCCAGTATACCCCATTTCATCCACAACTATGATATAATTCATAAATTAACTGATGTTGACACAAAACAAACCTCTTATGATAATAAATTTCCCATTTGTGATAGGTTTTAAATCACAATCTGGATTCTTAAGATATTTCACATTGTATTTGATGAATATGTTGCAATTTTTGTTAAAGAAAAAAGAAAAAAAATCCCTCAGACTTCTTAATTAACCCTTTACCCATCGTAACGGCCAAAACCGGCCAGCGCTATTCTCAAAAATCGCCAATTAATTTTCATTATGCTTTCATTTTTTGTCTCAAAAACATAGGTCGAGCTCGTTCCAACGAGGGGTCATAACCTATGTTTTTGAGACAAAAAATGAAAAAAAATGGTTATTCCGGAATTTCTTTTGCAAGTGTCGTCTGCTTTCCATGTTAGGTAAAGGGTTAAGACACTCAGAGTCATTGATATGTCTGACAAAACATTACACATTGATTTTTTCCAACAGAATGACTTAAGCTGCAAGTACCCATACAGACACTTTCACAACCTTGGATTTAATCCCTACACTGCAAAAAATATAGGTTCTCTTTAGAACCAAAACTGGTTCTAATCTTATCCTTGAGATGGAACCAGTTTAGTTTAAACAGTATTTATTTCAAATCAAATAAACTTACCAAGATAAGCATTCAATTTTAACAGAATAATACATGAACTGAAGTGGATTCAGCAGTAAATTGGAGCTTATTCAACGCAGTCGCCAAACATTTTGAAACAAAGCGAATATAAATACCTGGTATATTGGTTCTATACAGAACCAAAACTGGTTCGATATGCCAACTGTTCATATCTCCTTTGCTTAATAATGATTTGAGACAACCTCGTATAAGCTCTAAACTTACGGCTGAACCTCCCTTAATTTATGTTTAATTCTGTTAATATTGAATGCTAATCTTTAAAAAATTATTTGATTTGAAATAAATACTGTTTAAACAGAACTGGTTCCATCTCAGGGACAAGATTAGAACCAGTTTTGGTTCTAAAGAGAACCTATATTTTTTGCAGTGTACAGACACTCATGACCCATTTTTATAAAAAGAGTAAAATTGTGGAAACTACAATGTACGTTTTCCAAAGAGAATGAATCAGTTATTTGCTTCAAAAAGATAGTGCTCTTTAATGTTTAATATACTACTCAAATTTTGCTAAGCACCAAATATTTGACACATCATTGTGAAATTTGCTTGTGACATATTTGCGATATTTTTGGTGGATATGATTGAGGAATGTATTGAGATGGTTCCCAGTGTTTATATTAGCTCTTTTGACAGGAAGACTTTTCTTGACAGCCATGGGAAGCATGTACCCCTTGGTTTTCATGATGTTTTCGTGTACTGTCTACATGTACATGACATGTGTAGGACATTCAATTTTCATTTCAACACAAACCATTGTGATTCAATGACTGAATATGGCAGATGCAAATGTTTGTCTGAATCAGAAATGTGGCGGGCTGCAGGGATGGTGGAACAAGGGGCTACCCATCGTCAGGTTGATGAGCCCTTGGTGTGCACCATACGGTGATCATCAGAGCCTGGGCAAGATTTCAGCAGTATGGCACACGAGTAAGACGGCATGGTGGTGGCAGAGACAGGGCAACATCTGCAGCTGAAGACCGGTTTTTGATCATTCAGGCCCGTAGGAACAGCTTTGCCACAGCAACCCAGCTTCGCAGTGACCTTCAGAATGCATCCGAGATAAATGTTTAGACGCAGACTATCCGGGCAAGGTTGCACGAAGGTGGTCTCCGATCGAGAAGACTATGTATTCGCATTCCGCTGTCCCAGAACCACCACCAGGCACGATATGAATGGGCCATGGACCACGTTGGATGGACCAGAGAAGATTGGCGACCTGTCTTTTTTACAGATGAGTCAAGGTACTGCCTAGACCACACAGATAGGCGTTCTAGGGTATGGAGAAGACCAGGAGAGCGATTCCATGCGGCCAACATAGCTGAGCATGACCGTTTTGGTGGAGGGTCAATCATGGTCTGGGGCTGGGATGGACGTACAGAGCTCTGTGTCCTTGAACGTGGTACATTGACGGCACAACGGTATATTGATGAGATCCTGGATGTCCACGTCAGATTGTATGCAGGTGCAGTGGGTGGTGGATTCATTCATTCATAATGCCCGTCCCCATGTTGCCCATTCTATCGGGGAGTACCAACAGAGGGAGGGGATTGAGCGTATGGACTGGCCAGCAAGATCCCCTGACCTCAATCCAATCGAACATGTCCGGAGTGAGTTGCAGCTTGCAATTTCAGCCCGTCCAGTCCAGCCAAGAAGTGTCCAGGAGTTTGGTGTCATGCTGGTCCAAGAATGGAACAACATCCCACAAAGGACCACCAGAAACCCAATTGGGAGCATGAGAAGGCGTTGTCAAGCTGTAATTAACAGTAATGGGTCTAATACTCGATATTGAAGCCATACCAGTTCGCTCCGTCAACTTTTTGGCATATTGAAAAATTTCCTCTTTTACCAATAATATCCATTTTCCATGGTTATCGTAAAAAGCTAAAAAATAATGTCAAACACAAATAAAATCTTAATTTCTCTACTTAAATCATTAAAGATATAATTAAATAAAAAATATATACACTTTTCATTACAATATTTCAACCAAAACGTAAAACAGGTAGTTGGATGTACTTGGTGCTTAACAAACTTTGAGTAGTATATATTTGTGTGTGTGTGTGTGTGTGTGTGTGTCTGTGTGTGTGTGTGTGTGTGTGTGTGTGTGTGTGTGTGTGTGTGTGTGTGTGTGTGTGTGTGTGTGTGTGTGTGTGTGTGTGTGCATGCATGTGTGTGTGTGTGTGTGTGTGGGTGTGTGTGTTGTGTTTGTGTGTGTAATGTGGGGGTGGTTACAGTGTGAAAAATAGTCAGCTGCTGAAAATGTACATGTAGAACCGTGCAAATGAAAAGCAAAGAAATGCTGTCAGTGGTGGACTGTTCTTGGCCAACTCGTACCCTGGATGATTCGTACCACAATTAGGGGGTACGAATTGTCTTAACAATAAGAATCGAACTGTCTGGACGAAAGGTACGAATTGACCCAGTAAAAGGTACGAATTGTCTCCTTTATAGGTACCAGTTGTCTCGAGTAAGTGTACTAAACTGTCTCATGTATTAACTATATAAATACTATTGACTCATGTTTGGCTGAGTGAAATGAAAATGTAAAGTTGACTGAATGATAGTAATACAAACATAAACATATTCATGAAACAACCAATTAAAAAAAGATTTATACATCAAAATGAAACTTCAATGGGCCGACCATGGTTCTGCCCGTCGTACGAAAATATAAAATTTCAGGGCCCCCATTTCCATGCATCTGAGCGGATTTCTTTTAGATTTTTCAGGAGATGTATTTGAAAGATTTCACACTTTGAGAGCCGTTAAAAAACGCCGGTAAAGCATACATGTGAGGTCCATTTATCAGCTTTGTCGTATCGTAACGACCAAAGCTGATAAATAGATCTCACCCGTATGCTTTACCAGACGTTAACAGCAATTATACTGTCTGTGGATTATCTTGTCTGGGGATGGATTTGGTCCTTGTACATGTATGTCTGTAAGATAATGATCTATTTCAGTTTACCGATTTTTTACAGACTGTACACATTTTAGCGTTTGCTGCCACTTACTGCAAAATATGATCCGAAATCCATCGAAACTGAACCAGTACGAGAGACACATAGCTGGCGAAAATATGGGGGAGGCTCTGGATCTGCTCCTTGTTTCACCAGTCATTGGTTGTGTTAAAATATATGCATACAAAAAACATGACCCGGTTCCACCGCCATTGCAACATAACTTTATTAAATTACTAATCTCGCATATCTTATCAGAAAGACTTGACAGTCTTTCGGAACTATCTCGACTCAAAGTTAAGAATTACATCCACATATATAATATAATGGCATGCTGTTTCCATCTTAAAGGAATTTCAGTCAAATTATATAGCAACAACTAACGCGCTATCTCGGTTCTGCGAGATCACGCGTTAGTTGTTGATGCATATATGGGCGGGAATCCAGCTGAGACGCAAGGGGCATGACTGGCGTAGTAAAAACAGAAGGCGGTGGAACATCACAACACCCCTTTCCATGTGGGTTAGCACCATGCCATATAGCGTAACCTGCCAACGGGTTACGATATGAGCCCTTTATTTCCAAGCCTGCAGTTGACAAAGTCCTGGTAGTAGAGGATCACGTCGCTGAGAGGTAACTAATTCCGCGCACCCTCTTTCGGACAAAAAGTACATATGTAGGAAACAATATTTATATAAAAAAATCAAGGTAACCAGTCTTGTTTTAAAAAGGTAAACACAAGAACAAATTTCAACAAGGGAACAATCAGCAGAAATAAATTAAAAAAACAAAAAAAAAAACAACGGAAACAGAAAACAAAAATGAGATGAGTATTTTGTAATGAGATTATCGTAAACTTGTTCAAAGTGACATCGGGGGTTTGTTCCGCCAGTATGGGTTGAAGATGCTGCTTGCTATCTCGAGTTTGGGGGGCGCGGTGGCTCAGTCGGTAGAGGTGCAGGCTGCAAACAGAGAGGCCATCGGGTCGAATCCCGCCTGTGGAAACCGTGTTGTGTCCTTGGGCAAGACACTTCAGCCCCATTGCACACGTGGGGACACGGTGGTGTTGTGTACTAAGGCATACTGCACGTCGATGGTGCACTTGTCTTCAACCAATGCTAACCCTGCTTGTGTGGAGTTAGTATGCTGGGGAGCTGACAGTTGCTCACCGTTGTTCGGTGGTTCATTCCGGGTATTCCGGCTTCCTCCACCCGTAAAACTGTCGTGGTCATGATTAGCCATTGTGCAGAAATGTGTGACCTGAACAGGGCTGGAGCGAGTACACACTAAAAACTAAAGTGTTAAAACTGACACTTTCAAGGTGTTAAACCCATTCTAACTCTTAGGGTTTGATTTTAACACTCAATGTGCAATGCTTTAAGCACTTAGACATTACAATCGTCAGACATCTGAAACTTGAATGGATGGCACTTCCCATGTGTCTTGCATTGGTGGTTCTTCCAGAATCGTCCATAATTTGATTTGCGCTTGGTGGGTACATAATTAAAAGGACACAACGCAGGTGACGCGGATCAGGCTCGAGAGTTCGAGCCTGGTCCGCGTCATCTGCGTTGTTTCCTTTTAAGTGTCGCGACATTACACTTGTCAAGTGGTATTATTGTAACACCTGACAAGTTCTGGGATATCTACACTTGAACAAAGTGCTAGTTCAGCTCTTAGTAAGTGTTAAATACAGCACTTCAAACAAGTGTAGTTTTTAACACTTTACTTTTTAGCGTGTACTAGACTCCAGTACTCGAGTACGAGTACTCTGATAATGTGCGAGTAAAGGACGAGTAAAAGAACTAGGGAAAATGTATGAGTACGAGTATGAGTACGAGTACTGACACTTACATGTAAAATGAATAACACTTGATATACCATATATCTTTTATTATTACATGGATGGAATACTTAATAAGACCAGAACATTGTATATCACTATTTACACAGGCATTAAAATGATTTTTATTTACTCTTTAAATAATAAACTAAGGTACGAAAATTAAATAATGCACATTACCAGTGGAAAAATGTTGTAGGATAATTCCAAGTAAATTTTTATACCATTTTCCCTCTGCCTGTTGATTCCAACACTGGACATGATTCTTGCGAAGCTCCAATAGGAAACTGTGAGAAAAAAATTCCAGTAGTTATCCTTCAACACATTTCAGTAGTACCCGTAAACACCAATAAATAAATAATCTCGATTTTGAAATGTGGTACATTCTGTGATCTTTTGAACTAACTGTCAAACGCGAAAGTTGAAACGCATATATGGAGCTGGCCGAAAGGGTAATTTCATAGTTGCTTTTATGCGTTTCAGCTTTCACGTTTGGTAGTTCAAAATAGCACAGACACAAGTCCCTGCATTTCAAATTCGAGAGGGCCCCGTCACCCCGGTTATTCGCCATTTGATATATCGACAGTCTGTGTAAACAGATCCGTTTCGCCTTTTGGTCATTTTCACGAAATTCCTTGCATCAAAAGGTGTTAGGTTATCAAGTTGGATGGCCACAGATAAGTTCCCTGCGAAACTTCGAGATTCGACTCGATTCTGAATTTTTAAGTTGATATTCGATTCGATTCGAAATCAGCTGCTCGATTCGTTTCCTTTCGAATCTTTACACGGGAATATAGCTTGGTATTAGGCGTTGTCATCGTCTCACAAAACGTATAGTTCGGACAAGGGGGGGGGGGGAGGATTAGGAAAAAATTTGCAGACACCAATGCCGATTTTTTGTTTTTGACCGGTCGGAGGAACCACCCACCCACCCCATGTAATTTTTTTCCAGTTGTACAATTTTTTTCCGGGGTTATCTGAACCACCCGCCCCCACTAAATAGATGCTTCTGCATCATCCTTCCCACCATACTGCACCATAACCAATTTTATTATACAGTATTGAGTGATTGACCTTGTACAGTAGGACAGGTCTTGAAAGAACATCCGTTTTATCAGACCAAAGTGGTCTCTTAAGGCAGATGATCTCCCATAACAAATCAAATATAGAGTAAAGCTGGTATGTCCATATAAAACATGGTCTCCAAAGACATCGGTCTCTTGAGGCATGTTCTATTGCAATTCATTAACACTCTTGAATGTCATATCATTAACTTTTTACCTATAGTTATCGCTCCATGTGTTCAGACATGTTGTAGAAACCAACAATATATATGGTATTCGACAGAGTTCAGAGAGCTTTGTAAAATATCATACAAATTGTTGATTTTTGACTACATGCATGAACCAGCATGGACTGACATGAAGAGAGATAATTGCGGATGAGAAAGTATACTTCAATATCGAAGTGAAGGGTGTTGATGTAGGAAAAAAAATCTCTATGCAGCAGTATGCAGCTCTATGTATGTGTTTTTTTTTAAAGTTTTGCAGATGACAGCAGGTAACTAAATATAAAATGGATGAGAAGCAACTTAGCTGTAGATATTGTGCTAAGCAATTCTTTTCAATAAATGATATTAGCAGTTCAATCAGGTTCAATGTTTAGTAGTTTTTGTGTTACATACTTCCTACAATGGCAATAAGAGTCATTGGTGTTTTCGTAATAGGTCTGGATACATCGTTGTACAGAATTGTTCCTGCAGCTGAAATCTGTAACTGTTCCTGACTTCACATAATTGTCTTTGCTCCACATCTAAGCCAGCCGATCTCACCAGGGTGAAAATTAGAAATTTAATCAAACGGAACACCCTCAAGATAACTTATCCTCAGAGTGCAGTGTTTGATAATTGTAATTAGTGATGCATTTTAACTTGCATTATTCAATATGTCATACATTGAATCACTATAAGCCGAATCATAGCTCAGCCGCAATAACAGTTTTATAATCGTATATAACCCATGGTAGGTACCCCCTGATAACTTGAGTGTCTTTTTATTGGTTCTTGAATGATACTTCACTGATTATGGTATATAATTTTGCCCAAAAGTGTCTGAAAAATTTGCAAGCATCGGAAAAATGTTTTTTTTTTGTCTTCCTTGACCACCCACCCACCCCGGCATCAGTGTTTTGCAAATTTTTTCCAACCACCCCCCCCCCCCCCCCCTGATTCGGATAGAATTTATACGTAAATAATGCTGAAAATTAAGACTGAGTGTAACGTCATCTTTTAAACACGAATAGCATCTAACCCATGTCACCTGCCATACTAATTCCAGTCTCACTAGCTTCTACCACTGTTGAAAGCAAAGTTAAGGTTTCCAAACAATGTTGACGATGAGCTGTTGCTAGCGGCTAGTCCTGTACAGTGCTTAGTGCTGGTAATTCTCGTCCTCTTCTTGGGTAATATTCCAACTACATCATCACGACATGCTCTCCAGGAAGGCATGGCTTGATGATGTAGCTGGAATAATTCATCAGTCGAGACTTAAGCTGTCACAGTCGGAATCGTTAGGTTTACAGTCCCTCCTCTCCTTATCGGTCATCTTCAAATAATTTAGTCATTTGCCCGCCGCTGCGTTTGATTGGTTGAAAGCATACAGCGTGAAAGTCGTCAAAATCGTATAAACCAAATCACGTCATGATTTGGAACGTCGCTACACGTTCGCACATCCGATCCAACTTTGAAGACTCTGGAAGCCCCGCCCACTCAATCCAATTGTCACCGTGAGGGCGTGGCGGCAGACTGATAGATGGATAAGAAGCTTGTAAACAAAGATCAATGATCGATTTTTCATCGCCTCCAGTCAGCGAGAATATAATAATTTCTCGGGAACAATTGAATTTAATAAAATATACCGAAGTGGGAGACGAATAAAAGATCATACACCCAAACATGATTTTGGGGGAACTTAAAAAAAAATGTTTTTAATGATATTGTTACGTGACTTGCTAAATACCTGTCGTCTGCGATCGAAAATCAAAACAACAAACAATTTGATAATGACTGACGTGACCTGTTTGTGGCACACTTTCCTGAGTTTGTCTGTTGTCTTTTGCGAAAATTATTTAAGTTT
>CM062295.1:99457951-99482797 GCA_031216915.1 Pictodentalium vernedei | reverse complement strand
GGGGGGGGGTCGATTGGTAAATTTCACGTGGAACAGCATTTGTAAGGCGCATCCTTTGTAAATACGGTTTGGAATAGAGCGTCAGTTTATTTGACCATCAACTTTAGGATGCTGGGTGGGGTTGGGACTAAATTCATATTTACAGTTAGGTAACGGATGGCGAAGTCGATGGACAAAATTGGGCATTTGTATGGGTGAGGTCTGTTGTACTCGTCCGGAAAACAATATTCCACTTGGAGTGGTCGTTAATGTCAATGAATGAAAAGGAGGCCTACCCCAAGCTGGCAGAAATGTCAAGGTTCGGGTGTGTGTGTGTGTGTGTGTGTGTGGGGGGGGGGGGGGGGGGGGTGGGGGGTATTCCTGTCCGGTCGGTAGGGCGAGAGTTTGTTAGAAATCAGAAGCCAGTGTATTGTCGTACATCCTAATGCATTGGAAATTATTTTATTCGTCTTGGGGATAACATTGTGGTGGTTGGCGGGGGGTGGGGGTGGGGGCTCACCTATATTCAATTCTGGATAAGACAGGTATAGGGTAGGTATAGAAAGATAACTTAGATAATTGCTGGTTGTTTCAGCAGAGTTTCGGTCACTATGACTGACACAGCTGCATGCTGACCATAACTTGTGTTGGTGGCACCATTACTCCTCCATAGTTTATTTACACTGCCGTCCAAGGTTTTAATGAAACTAACGCTAGAATGGTATGTCCATCAGCTAAAATGGTGAAGAGGAGGGGGGGGGGGGGGTGCGACCCATGACCCTGTCCGTGTTGGAATTTTTTCAAGTTGTCTGTTGGAAAACATATGGCCGCCCTCACGACAACGATACCACATTTTTCATTGTACAAAACTATCTTATATCCTTTGTGTGTAAACGCTTGTTCGTTTATTATTATAATAAATAATTACTTTTGTGAAACGAAGGTAATTCTTGAAAATAATAATAATACTAAACGAACATTTGGGGTTTCGTTAATTATTGTTTTACGAAAAAATATTGAGTTAGGATTCAAGTTCGTATCAACGGTCAGCGATCCGGAACACTGTCGGAATATTTACCTCTCGACCTACCATGTCGGGAGTGGGGGGGGGGGGGGGGGGGGGGGATTTTGAGATCCTATCCCTGTGCCTGGTTTGGGGGGAATAACTGTAAGCTTGAATTTTGTATTGCGGTTTACCGTTATGTACGGTCAGCCAGGGTTCACCTCGTGTCTGGGCAGTTTTACGGGTGGCGGAAGCCGGAAAAAACGAGCAGCGGCGAGCAACTGTCATACTCCCCAACGTACTAACTCTGCAGAGAGTCATCGTTGGTTTGAAGAAGGCAAGTGCTCCATGGACGTAAACACAGTGCGCCTTAGTACACAGCTACACCGTTGCCACCATGTGGGCAATCGGGATTAAGTTGCCTTACCCAAGGGCACAATTCCGTTACCGCTAGTCGTGATCAATCTGTGAACATCTCGGTTTAAAGTTCAAAGCTCCAACCACTGGCAATCTTGAATGGACCGCTCGGTTCGTCCATAAGACGACCCTTATCAGGGCCATCGAAATGTTTGAAGAAGAACACTTGTTCACTTACCACATTGCCATCAACATTAACCCCATTTCTCCCCCACCCTGCGCATTAAACCCAGAAACAAAGTTATTTCCACTCGATACGAGTAAAATTCCATTTGCCGAGATTAAAATAAGTGTATGATATATTTCGAAGAGTAAAAAATCCATTATCTTAATCCCTTACAACATGTAATATAACAGGCCATCCCGACGCCACCCCTCCCCGATGAGGAGAGCGGTGACGAAGTGTTTAGAGCATTACACTTTAAACCGAAATATCGGCAGTTCGATCCTGATCAGAGGTGACTGCTTTGGGTAAAAACTCTTCATCCCATCATGCGGGGCACGAAGACGTTGTGTACAAAGGCGTGCGGCACATCGATGATTCACTTGCTTTCAACCGCAGCTAAGTCTGCTTGTGCAAAGTTCGACAGTATGTCAGTTGCTCGCCGCTGCATGATTGTTCTCTCTGGCTTCCGCCCACCGTTAAACTGCCCAACAACACGATGTCACCCTGGCTGTTGAAAATGTGGTTAAATACAAACAAACTTCTCCCAAACACAAACATCGACATCCAACCGGATATGCCATTGGCACCCAGGGGGAAAGACTCATAATTTTGAAAACTGTAACCTCCTTATCAATATCTACATACATATACCCTTTCAAGTATGTAAATTTTTGGCTATATACCTTCCCTATACCTGTCTTGTCCGGAAATGAATACATGTGCGGCCCCCTCCCCCGCACACACACACGTCTGCGCGCGCGCAGTCACCACCACAATGTGTTGATTCGCATGGCCCTCCACGAGGGTACATTGTTTTTTCCGGAAGAGTACAACAGTCCACCCCCATAAAATGTCCAGTTTTTATCCATCGAATTTGCTAGTCAGTTCGCTAACGGTAAATAAGAATGTAATACACCCGACTACACAGCTTCCTAAAGTTTTGCGGCAAAATACATCCGAATGATCTCAGCGCGTTTCTCCCACAGTGCTGCCCAATATATATCAGTTTTACCCAGTGCGCTGCTCAAAAACTTACAGCATACACTTCTGGCAGTGCATCCCCTATAATTTAACTTGTTGGTGGTGGGTTCGGAAGGTGGGGGGGGGGGGGGGGGGGGGGGCGTATTTGCTGTTTATCCACACAATGACGCTTCACTTGGGTGACATGTGTCTCGGTTTTGATTCTCGTTTTTTTTAAAATTTTTTTCTTCTGTAATATGTCGGTAGTGTCCTGGGTAAAACGTAGCACCTCTTCGTAAGGGAAAATACCCAGTTATATTTACTGGGCAGCATATCTTCGTAAGGGTAGGACTACTACTCCTGTGATTCACCGAGGGTACCCCGGGACGTGAAGTAGGTGCTAAGTGCTCGTTTACTGTTGTAAACAAGCTCTGTTTTTACTGTTAAAATATGGAGCCATTCATCAATGCTTGGGTGGAAGTTTCTCTAAAATGAGTATAAAAGATTGACTAAACTTGACTTTATCTCCATGTTGTGGTCACGATTACCCATTGTGTAAAAATATGTGACCTTAAACACCAAAAAATAAATACTCCGGTGATATTTACTGGACAGCACTTTCAGAGACTGGGGGTGGGGGGAGGGGAGTACGGCTGATGCAGAATTACTTATCAGAGGGTGGGAGACGTATGTGTGCATTGAATTTATTTGGATGTATCGCTCTTTTTGTGATGTATAATGGCGGGATGGGGAAGAGACACCCAGGGGCATGTCATGTGGTAGTCTTCAGTGAACCTCTATGGTCTATAATGGCGCGATAGAGAAGATTTCCAAGGACATGTGGGAAGTCTTCAATGAACCTCATTTATTGGATTTTATTGAAAAGTGAGTTAACGGTACTCTTAAAGGTCGGAGGGTGGGGGTGGGCAGCATCCCTGTCCTGTCGGTTCGGTGAGAATTTGCTAGAACTCAGAACCTGGTGTATCGGAATCTATCGAACACTGCTAATGAGCAAAAGACCACGTGCATACCAAGCCAGATGAAATCTCGAAATTTCGAGATAAAAAGTCGAAATTTCGAGATAAAAAGTCGAAATTTCGAAATTTTAAGTCGAAATTTCGAGATAAAAGACGAAATTTCGAGATATTAAGTCGAAATTTCGAGATTTTTAAGTTGAAATTTTGAGATAAAAGTCGAAATTTCGAGATTTTTAACTCGAAATTTCGAGATAAAAAGTCGAAATTTTGACTTTCTGGGTCTGAGAATTATTTTTTCTCAAGTCCCTAATAGGCTTCCGTAGACATGGAACAAACGTCATAGCCATAAACTAGGAATAGAAGATATCCCCTAATGATGAGATAATAAGTCCTAATGATGAGATAATAAGTCCTAATGATGACATAATATCTCCTAATGATGAGATAATATCTCGTAATGATGAGATATTATCTCCTAATGATGAGATAATAAGTCCTAATGATGACATAATATCTCCTAATGATGAGATAATATCTCGTAATGATGAGATATTATCTCCTAATGATGAGATAATAAGTCCTAATGATGAGATAATATCTCGTAATGATGAGATATTATCTCCTAATGATGAGATAATATCTCGTAATGATGAGATATTATCTCCTAATGATGAGATAAAAAGTCCTAATTGATGAGATAATATCTCCTAATGATGAGATAATATCTCCTAATGATGAGATAAAAAGTCCTAATGATGATGATAATATCTCCTAATGATGAGATAATATCTCATAATGATGAGATATTATCTCCTAATGATGAGATAAAAAGTCCTAATGATGAGATAATATCTCCTAATGATGAGATAATATCTCCTAATGATGAGATAAAAAGTCCTAATGATGAGATAATAAGTCCTAATGATGAGATAATATCTCCTAATGATGAGATAATATCTCGTAATGATGAGATATTATCTCCTAATGATGAGATAATAAGTCCTAATGATGAGATAATATCTCCTAATGATTGAGATAAAAAGTCATAATGATGAGATAATATCTCATAATGATGAGATAAAATGTCCTAATGATGAGATAATAAGTCCTAACGATGAGATAATATCTCGTAATGATGAGATATTATCTCCTAATGATGAGATAAAAAGTCCTAATGATGAGATAATATCTCCTAATGATGAGATAATATCTCATAATGATGAGATAAAAAGTCATAATGATGAGATAATATCTCATAATGATGAGATAAAAAGTCCTAATGATGAGATAATATCTCGTAATGATGAGATATTATCTCCTAATGATGAAATAAAAGTCCTAATGATGAGATAATATCTCGTAATGATGAGATATTATCTCCTAATGATGAGATAAAAAGTCCTAATGATGAGATAATATCTCCTAATGATGAGATAATATCTCCTAATGATGAGATAATAAGTCCTAATGATGAGATAATATCTCATAATGATGAGATATTATCTCCTAATGATGAGATAATATCTCCTAATGATGAGATAAAAAGTCCTAATGATGAGATAATATCTCCTAATGATGAGATAATATCTCGTAATGATGAGATATTATCTCCTAATGATGAGATAAAAAGTCCTAATGATGAGATAATATCTCCTAATGATGAGATAATATCTCATAATGATGAGATAAAAAGTCATAACGATGAGATAATATCTCATTAATGATGAGATAAAAAGCCCTAATGATGAGATAATAAGTCCTAATGATGAGATAATATCTCGTAATGATGAGATATTATCTCCTAATGGTGAAATAAAAAGTCCTAATGATGAGATAATATCTCGTAATGATGAGATATTATCTCCTAATGATGAGATAAAAAGTCCTAATGATGAGATAATATCTCCTAATGATGAGATAATATCTCCTAATGATGAGATAATAAGTCCTAATGATGAGATAATATCTCATAATGATGAGATATTATCTCCTAATGATGAGATAATATCTCCTAATGATGAGATAAAAAGTCCTAATGATGAGATAATATCTCCTAATGATGAGATAATATCTCGTAATGATGAGATATTATCTCCTAATGATGAGATAAAAAGTCCTAATGATGAGATAATATCTCCTAATGATGAGATAATATCTCATAATGATGAGATAAAAAGTCATAATGATAAGATAATATCTCATAATGATGAGATAAAAAGTCCTAATGATGAGATAATAAGTCCTAATGATGAGAAAATATCTCCTAATGATGAGATAATATCTCATCATTAGGACTTATGACATCCAATTTTTTTATACTTGTTGGCACCAATACGCTTCCATAGTTTTCCACAGCGAATGGTGATGGAGGAAATAAATGTCGTTGTATGTTTTTACTTCAATTCATGTATTGTCCCCAAATGAAAATCCTGGCTACGCCCTACATGCGAGACAAACACGAGCTAAAGGGGGGGGGGGGGGGCGACTCCCCCCCCCCCCTCCCTCTGTATCCGCCATTGTCCCCAACATCCTCCCCTAGTTACGCTCCTGGAAATATGGAATGTATTCTCATCTGAGAATCATGATTAGTAGCAAGAGAGAATTGATATCTTTGACTCCAACACTCCAGTACTGACTAACCTGACTGGAAAATTATTAGGGGTACTACCGCCGCTTACACCCTCCCCTCATAATTACTCCCCTGGAAAAAATGAATGCATTCTCATCTTCCAAAGTTTTGACAAATCAGTGGCTGGCCTGAGTGTCATTTTATAACACTTGCACAAATGATGAAACGGTCACTTTCACCTGCCAGCAATGCATTTTACAAGGGATTTGTCCAATGTGAGAGTATTACCGAAAAAGGTCTAATGTCGGCGTGGGAAGGTTTGAATTATGATAAATCTGAACAGATAACCCACATCCTCCGGACCTCACAATCACACCATATGACCGTTCTTTTAATCACTGAATACCAGTAAATGTACACTACAGTGGTGGCAACTAATTAGCATACGTTTTATTTGCAACGTGGTTCCGACGACTTCAGATCTATTTTTGTGCATGAATGACAAACAAAAATATCAGCTCAAATGACACGAAGTAAATCAAAGGGCAGCAACTCCATTTGATTATCGCGAACTGCTATAAAAATCAATAATGTTTAAAAATCGCTGCCAATTCTATCATTAACTTTGGCATGTCTGTCCACAGATAAAATTCAGACACTCAAATTTGGAGGGTGCTTGGTTTTGTTGCATTTGGAACATTTAAAAACATTTTTAAAAAAACTTTCCATAAATTCCTTTTGATACAGTCAAAAAGCACAACAAATTGCTTGTTAATATTTTGGAATGAAGTCGGAATGGCCTCTGCAGAAAGGCTGCCATCGAAACTTCACATCAATGGAATAATTCATAGTTCGAATACATAAAAGCCTAATATAAGAAGAGGTGTAAGAAGGGTATTTACCTTACAATACCCCGCCCCCCGCCCTGACGATATCCCCTTGCTATGCATTCCACGTCGATCATCGTTGTGCGAATACGATGACATGTTTATTCACCCCTCCACACACACACACACCCACCCACACACACACACACACACACACACACAAACACACGCAACGTAATTACCCCTGACGGGGATCGAACCGTGGACATTTTTGTTTGAAATCCAATGCTATTAATTAGACAGCCACGTATTTTCCTTTTAACCCTTTACCTAACATGAAAAGCAGACGACACTTGCAAAAAAAGTTCTTGAATAACTAATTTTTTTTCATTTTTTGTCTCAAAAACATAGGTTATGACCCCTTATTGAAACGAGCTCGATGAGCTCGTTCCAATGAGGGTTCATAACCTAGGTTTTTGAGACAAAAAATGAAAAAATAATGAAAATTAATAGGCGATTTTTGAAAATAGCGCTGGCCGTTTTTTGGCCATTACGTTAGGTGAAGGGTTAAAGAGACAATAAGTCGCTAATATGAAAACAAAAGCACCACCAGGCGTGGCTAAATACGCCCATTAGCCATTTTGAACTGTACTAACTTTGGTTGAGTTCAAATGATCCAAACCCGAGTTATCGGTCGGAAACAAAAAATGTGAATGGACGGTCGATTTCTAAGTCGAAAAGAGCTGTTACTCATTAAAAAGAATTGGACGGAGCCCATATTCGTACTTTGCTTTTATTGCTATATTACTTTAGTTGAGATCAAATAATTAAAACTAGAGTTATCAGTCGGAAACCAAAAATGTTAACAGACACAGGGAGGGGGGGGGGGGGGGGCACCAAAAATTTGCAAGACGTGACGCGGAGTAGGTGGGTCTCTTGAGTGCGCCAAAAATGTGCATTTTCAACTTGTGCAATTTTTTAATTTTTTTAAAAATATATCAATATATCAGCTAATATGTACAATCATTTGTGTTTCAAACCTTAAAGATGATGTTGTACATCACACTCTTAACATAAATACAACATCAGGAGGCTTTATATGTGAGAATATTGGGGTTAATCTGGGAAAATGTCACACGTTAGTAAGGGGTGGGTGTCTTGTTCGAAATGTAGAAAATGTGCAGACAATATTTTGGGAAAATTCTCTCTGATGCACGAAATTCAACCCAAGTTATTTATTTATTAATTGATTTGTTTATTTATTTATTGGTGTTTAACGACACTTTAACAACCAGAGTCAAATCGTGTCGGCGACAGGTTTACGGGTGGAGGAAGCCAGAGTATCCGGAGAGAACCACCGAGCAACGACGAGCAGCTGTCAGCTCTTCAACATCATAACCCACGACTGTACTACACACTGCACAGCGGTACTGCGTACTACACAGCACAGACAGGGTTAGATTGGCTGAAGACATGTGCACCCCGGCGTGCAGTACGTCTCAGCACACAGCGTCATCGTGCCCCCACGTGGGAATTTAAAATAAGTTTATTTTGGATTTTAATTGGAGAGTGGGGGGAGGGGGGGGGGGGGTCTAAGAACGGCAGTAGAAAATCTGCACGTAGTGGGTGGGTGGGTGTAAAAAGGAGCCGAATAAAAAATAGGACGTCACGTCTTGCAAATTTTAGTGCCCCCCCCCCCCCCCCCCCCGACAGACGGTCAAATTTTCAGTCGAAAAAGGGCTGTAACTTATGTAAAACTAATTGGACAGAAGAGGTCAAAAGCAACACGAGATTACTTTAATCTGCGATTAAAAAACTTTGGCGCAGACAAATTTGCAGAAATAATAACAAAACGGCGAATGCTGATTATTTTAATTTATGACGGCCCACAGGAGGCCCAAAGAGAAGCCGTACATGTATGTGGGATACTGTTTTATCCACGATAACCCAGTCTTGGACAATGAATGTACAAGCGTCCCCTGTTCGTAGTGCTTGTGGAAAAAATGAGTTACAAAAATAGAGGCGTCAGGTTGCTCCCTCCCCCTACCATTTGGATCCGCCCATGTACATTAATACTGAAAAAAGGATCACAACCGAGAGTTCTTCTGAGGTGCAAACGTGTATCAGGTAAATAGTCATAGACGGCAATCGCAATAGAAACAAAAGAAGTCTCAGCCGACGGAATGCACTATAGTTATTTATTTGGTGGTGTTTAAGCCTTTTTATTACCACTTTAGCGTGCGTTCTCTAGTATATTAACACAATTTTACCTTTACGGTAAAAGTGCATAATGCACAGACTCAAACCGGAAGTTATGTGTTAAAGTGGTTAACGGCCCGCTTCCGGCTAAATGTTTCGTTAACAGCCCCGGCTCTGGTTACAGTTATGTAATCAGTCATACCAAACGCGCCACTGGTTCCGAGATGACAAAACGCGCTTAACTGCAATAAATGTTAAAAAAAACACGTGAAATTTGTGTGATTTCCCCATTACTTCGGCGATGAAGCATTCGAATTGTCAAGGTGAGTGTAATTAATTCATTACAGTAGGTTTTTGTTAGTAGATGTCGGGAGAAGGCCAATCTTTCGTGGCAAACAAAAATATTTAAATTAAGTTATCATGTGATTGACCGTGTGACGTTTTGTTGATCTTGAAATAGACAACACATGTGTTTTGAACTTGATGAAGAACCTTTGGATTTAACCATTTTAGAAGTGGTAATAAAAGTAATAACAAGATTTTGTTGGGCGTCCCTGTTTATTAACGGCCCTCCAGGAATGATTAACAGCCTTCGGGCCGTTAACTGCCCTCGACTTCGTCTCGGGCTGTTATTGGATGGACCCTCTGGCTGTTAATCATTCCTGTCGGGCCGTTAATAAACTGTAACGCCCTCCAAAAGCATGTTATTGGTATATTAAGGTCACTTTCCGCATCGGCGGCTAAATCATGACAGTAACACGGATATAAATTCAAGTTTGGCCAATCGTTTACACATGTACCAATGTTGCATTCGTGTCTTCCACCCAAAGCGTTACTGGTATCATGCTTTTGCTTTGTGCTAGATGTTTATTTGTCACTTGTGCGGAACAAGAAATAGAATTGTAAAAGATCTGTTTCTGCAATCAACGTGCTTTTATTTTCACCTCTAAATCATATCAACTTGACCATTTTTTAACTCGTCCTGGGTTACAAGCAAGTACATTTCACCCCCCCCCCCCCCACACACACCCGTCGAACAATAATCGATGGGAAATAACTATATTTCCATATCTAGATACAATAACACTGTGTCTGATTTTACCAGAAAAACAAAACCACACTGCCCAATCGGTTCTCGAATTGTATGAGCAATCAGAGTATTCTCTGTTGCTGATCTAAGTTTCTGTGTTGAAATCGAGTCTTTTTCACCCATCAGATACGTTCGCAGAACAGATTTCTAGTCACCGGGGTAAGATGGAGGGGTATGTAAAACCCCTTTGCGTCGACTGAGGCTCAGTTCATCTGAGGCCTGAAGGAGACACAGGTTATGTTTTAAGCAGGAAAATTTATTTATTTATTTATTTATTTATTGGTGTTTAAGGTCACATACTTCTGCACAATGGCTAATCATGACCATGACAGTTTTACGGGTGGAGGAAGCCGGAGTACCTGGAGAGAACCACCGAGCAACGGCGAGCAGCTGTCATTTCCCCAACATACTAACTCCACACAAGCAGGGTTAGCATTGGATGAAGACAAGTGCACCATCGACGTGCAGTACGCCTTAGTACACAGCGTCACCGTGCCCCCACGTGGGCAATGGGGGTGAAGTGTCTTGCCCAATGACACAACGCGGTTGCCGCAGGTGGGATTCGAACCGAGGACCTCTCGGCTTGCAGCCTGCACCTCTACCTACTGAGCCACCGCGCCCCCCCCCCCTCCCCCAAGCAGGAAAATAGGTTGCACAAACCTAGAGGGGTCCAGTAGAATTTCTGTCTTGTGAACAATCGGGTGGATTTTTAACCAATTTGTAGGCATAATTTGGGGAATTTTAGGTGATCTGCTGAAACAATTTAAGTTGGGTTCCGAGAATCGTTTTAACCCTTTACCTACCCTGAAAAGTAGACGACAGTTACAAACAAAATTTTTGAATAACTATTTTTTTTCATTTTTTGGCTCAAAAACATAGGTTATGACCCCTCATTGGAACGAGCTCGATGAGCTCGTTCCAATGAGGGGTCATAACCTATGTTTTTGAGACAAAAATGAATAAATAATGAAAATTAATTGGCGATTATTTTGAATAGCGCTGGTCGTTTTTGTCTGTTACGTTGGGTAAAGGGTTAAATGTGCACAATTTTGACTTCGGTCGGTATGGTACACATGCAACAGAAAGCCGTTCAGCAGATTCTCTGTTGTCTGTATGGAAGTTTCTCAATGGTTCTGTGCTAAACGCTTCGTTGTTTTGGGGTATAAAGATATGTTGTTATTGTATAGAATGGTTAACCGAAACGATTACACGTTTCAATTAGCACGTGATTCGATTCGTGATATTAAAATATATTTTCTGCATGCTACATTCAGGATTTACTCCTTGTATACTACTCAGAACTCTAGATAAACCAACAGATACTGGGCATGCTACACATTTCTTTATATAATCCCAAAGATACAGATACCCCAGTTGATCCCTACGGACCATAATGGTCAACATTTCAGAGAAAAAACGAATAATTATTTTGTGTCTAAAGCTGGAACTAATTTGCAATAAAAAATATGTACGTTTGCGGTTCGACAGTTTACCACGTAGAACCCTGTTGATACGGTACTCAAATAAAACTCTTTATATCCCCCCCCCTCCCACACCCCCAGAAAACCTATACAATGGATTACCACGCGTGCAGCATTCCATCGAAGACACAAATAAATTATCTCGTCTAAAACGTAAGATAAAATTTGCGAAGGATGTTTTGCATGTTTTTTCTGGTTAATAATTGGGGTTTCACAACACTTTCAACTGCTAGGGTCAGCTTGACAGGTCTTGCGGATGGAGGAAGCTGGCCAATGTGTTCTTATTATTGTTATGGCGGTTTATGATTTAAATAAAAAAATTCTCAAACGTATGCCACGTCGGACACTCGTGTCTCTGCGATTACTTGTGAATCATTTACAGGAATTCCAAATTTCACCAGTTTTATCATGAAATCAGTTGTTTACCCCCCAAAATGATGCCAACCTCCCATCACAGTGATCAGTTGTTCAGTTTAATTATGGGTTGCATTGTAATATTGTAACGGAAGTACCGTTAGTAAAGACTGACTTGTTTTTGTAAAGTTTCCCTGATCTTAATACATAAACTCTTTAGTGACATTTGAACTCTGTTGAAACCACGTGACAGTTAAATATATAAGGCGGCGCACCTTTCCCGCCAGAGCTTTTGATTGAGTGCAGTCTAGAGAGAAGGTTCAGTGTTTCGCGTCGTTATTATTCCGTGTGTTAAATATTTCATTGTATAATAATTCATAACAGGACATTCGGCCATTAAAGGAATCAGGTAATCATCAGTATTCATTATAAATCTTTACAATCTGTCTCCTCAGAGAGCGTGGGTTTGCCCCGTATTCCCCTAACTCCTTGATTTACCGAAATAACCCGTGTAACAACGGAGTTAATCCGTTACAACTGGTGGCAGAGGTGAGACGGTAATCTAAAACGCAATGAACCGAGGAGACGAACAACAAGGATGATGCCCGTCACCACCAAGCGTATGGCAATGGATGGAGGATACGACCCGAAGACAGATAACCTACTGATGCCGGCACAATTTCATAACATGGGGCAGGAAAAGGAAGAGCGGACAAGTTACAAAGTAGACACAAATACCGAGGATATTGCGACGCTGTCTGGTTTGCAAGGGAGAGCCACAGAGGGTGACGAAGGACGCCGAAGTTCGAGATATGGCAGCAGCGTGACGGAACGTCGTCCACGATGGAAGGAAGAAGGAGATGAAACCATTAGTTTCAAACCATGGACGGCTAGTTCCGAGGAAAAACATGGCGAATTGGAGTGATAAAAGTTGGGACGACAAATGGAATCAGAGGGGAGCAGAAGCAAAAAAGCACGAAGAGATGAGACGAAAACAGCAAGCAGCAGAAATGTGTGACACTTGGACGCCGTCTCAAATGAGTTGTTCTGCAAAGCCTCGTTTCACACCAGAGCGGTACGATGGCAAGTCGGCATGGATCGATTATAAGAGACATTTTGACTACTGTGCACAAATCAATGGGTGGACACCAATGGAAAAGGCACGGTTTTTAGCGGCGTCACTCTCGGGAGATGCAACAGATCTTAACTGAATTACCATACGATGCGACATACAGTCAATTGGTTGAATGCCTAGACGACAGATACGGACTAGGAGGACAAGCCGAACTATACTTGTCGGAGTTGAGGAACAGACAACGCAAAGACGAGGAGTCTCTGCAAGAATTGGGAAGCGCAGTGAAACGCCTTCAAATACGAGTGAAACAGGCTATACAAAGAATGAGGAGATATGTCAGGAAATTACAGAACTGCACGATAGAGTAAATCAAATTTCACAAGAATCTTCAGAAAATATGAAGTGAGTTCTATGCTGGAATCAGTTTCGCAAAAGATGAGCACCTCACAGGAAACCAGTAGCAATAAGCTAAGGAGATGTTTTGTATGTGGGAGCCAGAACCACTTTAAAAGGACCTGCCCACAAAGAAACACCAACAAGGCGGGAAACGAAGTGTGGCCGAACCATGGGGCGCGGCATCGACCGAGACGAGTGAGCCCAGAATTATAAGTAATAAGTTAAGTGAGAGCACAGAAAATTTATGTGAATGCTAGAGTAGGGTACACAGATGCACAGTTATTGATAGATAGTGGTGCTTCAGTGACTGTGATTTCTGGGAACACATTCCACAGAGCTTCACAAGGCGCAAAATGGGTATTAGAAGACAGTAGCTCGGAGACAGGATTAGCCAACGAGCAGAAAGTGAAGGTGCTGGGACAATGCCATATGCCCATAAAAGTAGGAGAGCAAACACGAAAACAGAAAATTCGAGTGGCTAAGGTCACTGGTGACGGTGTACTGGGAATGGATTTCCTCCAGAGCACGGGTAGTAACTTGGATCCGAGACACCTATGTTTAACAAGAGTGCACGTGTCGCTGAAGCAATACAATGTCCCCTACCGGACTAATGAGCATTAATAATTATACAAATGTTATAACCTAGATGTGATCAGCATGAATTCCGTTGAAGCGTTTCCAAAAAAAAGTCCAGAAAACTGACATTTTGGCACTTTTCCATATTTCCAAGGGCCATAACTCACACAAGAATAATGCCATCAGCATGAAACTCAAACTTGATCTGCAAGTCATCGTTCTATAGTAGGTTACCAAGAATGAAATCATTCGGTTGAAGCATTTCCAAAAAAAGTCCGGAAAACTAAAGTGTGACTGACAGACTGACTGACAGACTGACGGATGGACAGAGTGCAAATGAAACTTGATCTGTAAGTCATTGTGCTATAGTAGGTTACCAAAAATGAAATCATTCCGTTGAAGCGTTTCCAAAAAAAGTCCAGAAAACTGACATTTTGGCACTTTTCCATATTTCCAAGGGCCATAACTCACACAAGAATAATGCCATCAGCATGAAACTCAAACTTGATCTGCAAGTCATCGTTCTATAGTAGGTTACCAAGAATGAAATCATTCGGTTGAAGCATTTCCAAAAAAAGTCCGGAAAACTAAAGTGTGACTGACAGACTGACTGACAGACTGACGGATGGACAGAGTGCAAATGAAACTTGATCTGTAAGTCATTGTGCTATAGTAGGTTACCAAAAATGAAATCATTCCGTTGAAGCATTTCCAAAAAAAAGTCCAGAAAACTGATATTTTGGAGCTTTTCCATATTTCCAAGGGCCATAACTCACACAAGAATAAGGCAATCGGCAATAAACTCAAACTTGATCTGTAAGTCATCGTTCTATAGTAGGTTACCAAAAATGAAATCATTCCGTTGAAGCGTTTCCAAAAAAAGTCCGGAACACTGATATTTTGGCACTTTTCCATATTTCCAAGGGCCATAACTCACACAAGAATAATGCAATCAGCATGAAACTCAAACTTGATCTGTAAGTCATCGTTCTATAGTAGTTTACTAAAAATGAAATCATTCCGTTGAAGCGTTTCCAAAAACCTCTGGAAAACTGATATTTTGGTGCTTTTCCATGTTTCCAAGGGCCGTAACTCACACAAGGATAATGCAATCAGCATGAAACTCAAACTTGATCTGTAAGTCATCGTTCCATAGTAGTTTACCAAAAATGAAATCATTCCATTAAAGCGTTTCCAAAACAACTCCGGAAATCTAAAGTGTGACTGACACACTGACAGACTGATGGATGGACAGAGTGCAAACCTATAGGCATCGCCGGTAGGGGACTAAAAATTGGTAAAGAGGTGATACCATGCGCCGACATAAAAGGGGAGCCAGTATGCTGTCGTGTGACAGTCAAGGCCACAGTGTCTGTGCCAGCTCAACATGAAGCCATAATACCAGAACATGTTGAATGGAGGGGTGGTATGTCAAAGTTTGGGATAATGGAAAGTCTGGAAAATTCAAAACTCGAAGAGAAAGGAATACTACTTAATAGAACAATAGTCGATACAAATCAAGATGCTATTCCAGTGGGAGTTTTTAATCTGGGAAAAGACAGTGTACTCCTCTATCAAAGGACAACAGCTGGTATGCTTTATTCGGTAAATAAATGTGACGTACTGGCTGATAAGCAGAGAACAGGTGAAACCATTGAAAAGGACAAGTCGGTGGAAAATCACTTAAAGGATTTGTACATAAATAGTATTTGGCACCTAACAGAAGCAGAAGCATTTCAGGTACGATACCTTTTGAATAAAAATTCAGATATCTTTTCAGGAGATGACGATGACCAAAGCCGGATAACATTTGTAAAACACCGAATTATCACCACGGACGATATTCCAGTACGACAAAAGCCACGGCGATTACCTTTGTTCAAAAGACGTGAAGCTGAACACCTGATTGACGACATGATAAAAAGACAAATTATTGAGCCTTCGAGTAGCCCCTGGGCTGCTCCCATAGTCTTGGTTCGTAGGAAGGATGGAAAAACCAGATTTTGCGTGGATTATCGGCGGTTAAACGCGAAAACCGTACAGGACGCCTACCCTATCCCAAGGATTGAGGAATCCCTGGACCGCCTGGGACGAGCTACATGGTTTTCCACGCTAGATTTGTTAGCTAGATACCATCAAGTAGAATTAGAAGAGTCCACCAAGTTGAAGTCGGCATACACTACAAGTCTGGGCCTGTTTCAATGGCGTGTTATGCTGTTTGGAATGATAAATAACTCTCGAACCTTCGAACGGCTGATGGAAACTGTACTGGCTGGGTTACAACCAGAGATCTGCATGGTCAATTTAGATGATATCCTGGTATTTGGTTCAAGTTTCCAAGACGAACTGGAGCGCTTGCAAAAAGTGTTTGACAGGATCAGAGCAGCAGGCCTAAAGCTGAAGCCCCAGAAATGCCAACTGTTCCAGAAAGAAGTAGAATACCTCGGCCACTTGGTATCAGATCAGGGGGTCAGCACCGATCCCAAAAAGGTCGAAAAGGTGAAAAACTGGCCAAGACTAGTTAACGAGAAAGAGTTGAGGAGTTTTTTGGGTCCGACATCGTATTACTGGCGCTATGTACACTCATTTTCGGAAATTGCTAAACCCCTATACCAGATAACAGAGAAGAACAAGCATTTTTGCTGGACGGAACCATGTGAACTGGCATTCAACACTCTAAAGTATAAACTCACATCTGCCCCCATTCTGGCCTTTCCTTTGGAGGAGGGAACGTTCGTGATGGACACGGACGCCAGTAACCACGCAATTGGAGATGTATTATCGCAGGAGCAGTCTGGGCAAGAGGAAGTGATTGCATACGCCAGCAGGTGTCTCTCAAAGCAGGAGCGAAATTACTGCACTTCGAGAAAAGAGCTCTTGGCAGTAGTTTATTTCACTAAGTACTTCCGGCATTACCTAGTGGGCAAGGAATATCTGGGGTGAAGTAGCCACGGGTCGTTGCAGTGGTTATTGAACTTCAAAGAACCGGAGGGACAAATAGCACGTTGGCTGGAAACATTGAGTGCCTTTAATTTCAAAATCAAACATAGGCCCGGTCGGAAACACAACAACGCCGATGCACTTTCTCGCCACCCATGTTCCAAATGCGGCCGCAATTGTGGAGAAGGAGCTGGTCAGTTTCCACGAGAAGAAAAGGTTAACGCAGTAAGTCTCCTTCCCTCAGAGGAAACTGAAACGTTAGCCACGGAACAACACCAAGACTTGGACCTGAAATGTCTTTGGCAATGGAAGAGAGAGGGCAGAAAAAGGCCACCCTGGAAGGCAATCTGCATTCACTCCCGGGCAGCTAAGTCTTACTGGTCACAGTGGGAGAGTATAGAGATGAAACAGGGGTTACTATACCGGAGATACGAGCCCAAAGATGGTTCCAGGGTCACCTGGCAGTTGTTGGTGCCACACGTTCATAAAAAGAAAGTTTTAGAGGAATTGCATGGTGCCAAGACTTCTGGCCACTTAGGAAGAAGAAAAAAAAACATTGGGTGGGTTGAGGAAGCGCTATTACTGGCATTCAATGCAGAGTGATGTCAGACGGCATTGCCAAAGGTGTGTGAAGTGTCAGAGCCACAAGTCACCAGGTAGAAGAAGACGGGATACCCTTCAGCAATATTTGTTTGGTTTTCCAGGAGAGAGAATAGCAGTGGATGTTATGCTATGCCCCCCCCCCCCCCCCCTGCCCACAAGTGTAGTAGGTAACAAGTTCATTCTGGTCTGCGGAGATTATTTTACAAAGTGGGTAGAGGCGTACCGCATACCGAATCAGGAGGCTGCAACTATTACCGATGTAACTGTCAGAGAATATGTCTGTAGATTCGGGTGCCCCCGCGAGATGCATTCAGACCAGGGTCGAAACTTTGAGTCCCGCATTTTTCGAGAAAAGTGTCACCTATTGGATATCGCCAAAACTAGAACTACCGCATACCATCCCCAATCTGATGGGATGGTCGAGCAGTTTAACCGCACTTTGGAAAACATGCTTGCTCAGGTGGTAGACAAAAACCAAATGGATTGGGATATACAGTTGCTGTTCGTCATGATGGCGTATCGGAGTGCCATTAATGAATCTACGGCCGAAACACCCAATTCTATGATGTTTAGAAGGGAAATACAACTACCTGTTGACCTAATGTTCCCAGCATCCCAGAAAGTAAAGAAGACACAACTGAGTATGTACAATCTTTAAAACAGAGATTACAGTCAAGTCACGAGACGGCTCGCCAAGTTTTGAAGGGAAGTTCGTTGCATCAGAAACGCGTGTATGACAGACAAATGTATGGTTCTTCATTTGGGGTTGGACAGACAGTTTGGCTACATCAGTCGGGTAAAAAGAAAAGTCGTTCACCCAAGCTACACTGTCCATGGGAGGGACCGTTTGTCATTACACACAGGATGATCAATGACGTGGTATATAGGATTCGAAAGAATAACAGGGCTACGCCTAAAGTTGCCCATTTCATCAGACTTAAGCCATATGTGGGAGACAGTGAAGGTGTAGTGGCCGAAGCAGTGGAAGTCGGAACGAAAGATGCGCAAGTACAAACTGAAAGCTCTGAAAACCGAAACGTGGACAGTAGACGAGGAGTTAGAAGGGGTGAAGGATTTTGGAGTCAGCGAGACCGGGCCCGAGAAGTTGTTATTGATATACCGGAAGACACCGTGCAAAGGGAGACGGAGTCCCCTGGAGAAATGCCATGCGTACAATCTCCGAACTCAGTAGCTCTAGGAAAACCAAGGGTAAAACCCACTCCGGATCAGTCGGGAACCCCAGAGGGCCCAGCGCCTAAAGTAACCCTGTGGGACACCCAGGCCCCCGCAGATAACGTCCCCCTCAGAGATTTGGGTGGGACTAAAATTTATCAGATGACCATTTTGTTTACTGATTTGAAGCCTTCTTTTCGGCAAATATCACGGAGGTTTTATCTTTATTTTATCTTCAGAATGGCTCGTACTAAGCAGGTGGCTAAAAGGAGCATGAGAGGCAAGAGAAGGGAAACTAAGGGAGTCAGCACGCAGAGGGAAGAGAAGAGTACGGATGGTGTTTTTAATTGCCACCGGTGTGAGAAGATCTACAGAAATAGAACATCCCTACGCAGGCACATCTATGACGAACATCACTTCTGTCCATACAGCCCTGGGAGGAAGTTCAAGTGTCGGTATGATTTGGAGCGACATAAGGAACTTAAACACAAGTATGTTACCCATAAACATTCAGTGAATCGCGAGAGATCTAGGTCACCTCATGCTAAGAAGGATAATACGGCACTTCAGAGCCAGGGTAAAGACGGTACAGGTTTTAGCTCTAGAACTAGCTCATCTGCAAGCTCGGTGTCGAGTGTCATGAGCAAAGTGACGGCCGTCACTACCTCTGTTAGGAGGCGTGCTGGACCGGCTTCATCTGGTGCGGCATTAGGATCTTATGCAGAATGGGCGTCTCTTCCACCTGCGTCTGATGAACCAGAAGGGGAGGCCCCACGTCAGAGGTCTAGACTTGTCAAAGAGTTAGTCACAGAAGAGTTTCTTGTCACAGGAAAGGTAGTCAGCCGCATTATTACTGAGAGGACATTCTGAGAGTAGCTTGTATTTCCCTCCAATCCCGATGCGGGACGCATTTTTTTAGAAGGGGTTATGTAACGGAAGTACCGTTAGTAAAGACTGACTTGTTTTCGTGAAGTTTCCCTGATCTTAATACATAAACTCTTCAGTGATATTTTGAACTTGAAACCACGTGACAGTTAAATATATAAGGCGGTGTGCGTTTCCCGCCAGAGCTTTTGATTGAGTGCAGTGTAGAGAGAAGGTTCAGCGTTTCGCGTCGTTATTATTCAGTGTGTTAAAGGTTTCTTTGTATAATAATTCATAACAGGACATTCGACCATTAAAGGAATCACGTAATCATCAGTATTCATTATAAATCTTTACAATCTGTCTCCTCAGACAGCGTGGGTTTGCCCCGTATTTCCCCATGACTCCTTGATTTACCGAAATAACCCATGTAACAACGGAATTAATCCGTTACAATATTTAATCCTTTACGCAACGTAACGGCAAAAATCACCATTCAATTTTCATTTTTCTTTTGTCTCAAAAGCATAGCTTATGACCCCTCATTGGAAAGCGCTCGTTGAGCTCGTTCCAATGAGCGGTTACATATAATCTATGTTTTTGACGCCAAAAAATAGTAAGGACCACTTAAGAATTTCATTTGAAAGTGTCGTCTGCCTTTGGCGGTAGGTAAAGGGCCAAATGTGGCCTAATTTATAAATATCACTCTTCAAACACAATGTAGTCGTTTTTACATGTATGGCTCGACATTTAAATTCAAGAATCGCAAAATGTCTTCAGTTTTGCCAGTTTTCATCACTCTTCAAACACAATGTAGTCGTTTATACATGTATGGCTCGACATTTAAATTCAAGAATCGCAAAATGTCTTCAGTTTTGCCAGTTTTTACCCCCAAAATGAGGAATTTCGGATCAAAAGTACAGGAAATATCTTCCGAGTTATCAAGGACAAATACACATGGATTTTTACGTAATGAATTCGGTTTTTGGTGTCAATCGTGAGTAATGTAAGGGGATTCTAGATTTCACCAGTTTCTGGCGAAAACGACTACCCCCCCCCCCCCCCCCCACACACACACACGCACACTCACCAAATGAAGCCTTTCCCCAGCTCAATAAAGGGGTAATTCTAGTAAGTTATTGGGAACACCTAAGCATGCCTTGCAGCGAAATAAACTTGTATAAGTTGTATTACAGTTAGTTTTGAGCACAGTTACTGTAAGTTGTGGCTCCAACCACGTTTTTCATCGATCACAATGAATGCACCACGTCTGTAATGACCCCATTATACATATTACACTTATACTATAGTATTAATAAATACAGTCAAGTAATGGAAAGCCTATTTTGCCCTGACCGATACCTCCTTCCCAGTTCATTTGTGAATACGTCCATAAAACAAAGATTCATCGACACAGTTTTCTTGCACAACTATCAGCAAAGTGTTTAACTTCATGTTTATCAGTACTGATAATCACATCATCATTCTACAGCTTCTTTATTTGATAAAAAAAGCACTCCGTTCGACAATTTTTTTCCACAACTCGCCGCCATTGGAACAACAATGATGACGTAAAGTTTCTGATGTCTAAAAATACCGTCTAAAATGTTTGTGGAATATTGAAACGGATCAAGTTATTGTCATCTGCTTCACAGTGATAGTCGGTGAATTTTTGGACTGCAGTCGTTTGTTTTATGCTGTTTATTATAAGAAAAAGAAGTACTTGAAAGTTTGACATATCTGCAGCAGTAGGCCTATCTGCGTGTGCAGAAAATGTGCAACTGATGTTACAGTTATAGTTCAAACCGACCATGGTTTGGGTTGGTGCGTAATTTTTGTTTTAATTGGGAAAACGTCGCAATAGGCTTATCCATGAATCTAGAGACAAGAAAGTCAGTAACTATACGAGTAGCCAAGTTAACAAAAACTAGAGAATCTGAAGATATCTTCCAATCATATAACAATAACATGAGTTTGGATGGCGTTACGATTTATTAACGTCTCGAGAGGAATAAATAATAGCTTGAGGGTTTATTACTGGCCCAAGGCGATATCGAGGGCCGTTAATGAGTCAGAGGGCTGTTAATCTTCATCCATCAAGCACCGCGTCTGAATAGTCTGTGCCTACAACCCCCACCCACCCCCCTCCATTCACCAACTTTTAGTTTCACGTTTCACTCAACATGCAGTACTTAGCAGGTAATTATTCATGTAGCCAGTTCAAGTTTGGCAACTGAGGAGGAAGTACGTTTGCAGCTGCAAGTAGAAGGGATCAACGGGAACGGTGTTCCCCCCAAAGCTTCACTGGATTTGCCTCCCCACCAACTCCCAAACGCACGCACAAATGCCGTCAGTTGGGTTTTTTGAAAGGTTTTTCTTTTTCTTTTTTTTCTTAAAAAGTGTCTCCGGGAAAGATTTTTGCCAAGACCCCGAGATGTCTTAATCGGCCAAGTGCTTCGCCTAAATAATGTGTGCCTACAGCAAGCAGCGCCGCCCCAACCCATTCACCGCCCTCCCACTCCACGTTCCAATCACCAGCATGTAGTGGGCCAAATAAATACACTATTATTGATTAATGTTGTTCAGCCAGGGGGGGGGGGGGGGGGGGGTCTGGAAAAAAGTCCCATACACGAGGCTGAAAAAAACAATTTCCGCCCCAACACCACCCACCACCCCCATTTTGAGGAGGAAAAAATTTTTTTTCCTTTTCTGAGAGGGGACCCACCCCCTAGTATCACCAAAAACCCGCGTTTTACACAACTTTTTCCTAGGTTTCACATGTAATTATACTTCCATTTAATTAACCTGATACATTCCCTGTAGCTGCTTGTTTAAATCAGCTTTAACCCTTTAACCAAGACAGGAATAAAATAATACTTTCAAATACCAAGGATTTTTTCATTTTTTGTCTTAAAAAGATAGCTTATGATCCCTCATTGTAACAAGCTTGACAAGCTAGTTTCAATAGGACTGATAAGCTATGTTTTTTGAGACACAAAACTGCACATAAAAGGAAATGTAAAAAAAATCTGGATTTTCTTTGTATATAGCTTTGGCCGCTTATGATTGATAGTTTGAGTAAAAGCTGGTAAAGTGTTAAACTTTAATACTCTGAGATGTTTGTCTTTGTATGAAATGTCATTCAGTCTTGAGTTTCTAATAGATTTTTTTTATTTTCTAAGGAGTAACTATAATCAATAATGTCTGACCAAACTGATGTGCCGAAGAAGACAAAATCAACGTTAACTCTCCAATGCAAACATTGTTCCAAAATTTTTGAAAATTGTTTCTTCAAAATATTGATATGTCAGTGTGGGTGAGGTGATTATTTCATTGACAGTTGTTGCTGTGTTCAATGTAGCAATCCAGTATGTATGCTAGGGTGAGCTTCTCGTTGTCTAACTTATCATTATGATAAAACATTTAGTTGAAACTGACAAAAATCCTGGTCAAGCCGACTCGTGTTCTTATTCATGAAAATTGCCATTATTGAACAATATTTGTGTTTCAACACATATAGGGTAGTTACTAGGCCACCCCACCCTCCCCCTTGATTTCCATTTATGAGGTTATTGCTCTGGCTGCCCCTCTGCATATAGTATAAGTGTCAAATATTGTTTTATATCAGATTTAAAATACAAAATCAGCATTATTTCATTGCAAGGAAAAAAATCACTTTTTTCTCAGGCAGACTACCCACCCCACCCCGGCCTCGTGTATAGGAAATTTTTCAAGACCCCCCCCCCCCCCCCCGGTTCAGCATTAAATTTAAATGTTGTTAATGTCACGATTCCTAAATGGCATTGTAAAAAAGAAATGCTAAAGAATTTCCTTTTTTACACAGGCCTAGAGATCACGCTCACCCCTCCCTGCCTGTCATATAGGCCCATGGCCTAGATCTAATACTCTTTCCGCCCCGCGTATATATATTCCTTTCAAAGCTTCTCGAATTTTCAATTACGGACAACAAGGTAGCGCTGTCTTAAAGTAACCCACCAGTTTTTTTGAAGTTCGGACAAGTTGGTCGTGCCTTGACAATAAATAGGACTCGAGGACAGGGACGTAACAATCATAATGCAGGGAAGGCTCTTACATTATAGCCAACATCCATTTTTCTGTTCTGTCGTCTGCAGCACAAGAACAAAGCGGTGCGTAGTTTCGTTTTCCGAGTTAACTTTTGTACAAACTAGCAACGAAGTGTCACGCCAGCATTGTTGTTCCAATGGCGTCGAGTCGCGGGAAAAAAGTCGAACGGAGAGGGTTTTTTTATCAAATAAAGAAACTGTAGAAAGTTGATTTGATTAGTAGTTTATGATAAACACGAAGTTAAACACCTTGTAGGTAGTTGTGCAAGATAACTGTGTCGATGAATCCTTAGTTAATGGACATAATCACAAATGAACTGAGAAGGGTGTATCAGTCAGGGCAGAAAAGGCTTTCATTACTTGTCTCTGTTATACTGTAAGTGTAACATGTGGTCAGGACTGTCGCGGTGCAATGTTATTATGTTTTCGGTGAAAAAAAGTGTTTACAACCACAACTTCCAGTAACTGTGGTTTGAGGTTCAACACTTCATCTCCTAGATTACTGAAGGGCTCATCTACTTCACTTTAACCCTTTACCCAACGTAACGGCCAAAACCGGTCAGCGCTATTCTGAAAAATCGCCAATTAATTTTAATTACTTTTTCATTTTTTGTCTCAAAAACATATGTTATGACCCCTCATTGGAACGAGCTCGACGAGCTCGTTTCAATGAGGGGTCATAACCCATGTTTTTGAGACAAAAAATTAGTTATTCAAGAATTTTGTTTGCAAGTTCGTCCTCTTTTCATGTTAGGTAAAGGGTTAAAAACCTCTTCGCGGTCATTCACTCTCTACTTGCTTTCCTTGACCTTTTGGACTCTGATGGTATATTCCATGCCACTTCAACCAACTGGTAGCCCTATCAGTGTCGTAGCCTGGGGGGGGGGGGGGGCATTCCCTCCCCTAAAAATTACAGTGGCCCTCTCAAAAGGGGGGAAATTTACGAAATTTTACCCGACCAGATAATATAACGAGAGTAATGATATATGAACACATAATCTCCGTGGCTTAAAAATTTATTTTGATGGTGGCAAAAAAATCAGTTTTGACGTCAGTAATTGGATGTGTAAAGTAAGTTGTTGGCGCCTTTCTGCAGTATGATATAGTATTTA